>SJYA01002520.1:0-235790 GCA_006410615.1 Neotragus moschatus | reverse complement strand
CCCCTCTCCCCGCCTTAGCATCCCTACCTCTTCCACCCCCACCACTCTTGGCATCCCTGTCTCCCTCTCTCTTCCACTCCTAACATTCCCCTCTTTCCCCCACCCCCAAAGCTCTTAACATGAGAAAGGTTTTGCAAGGACTGTGGAAAGCCTCAGAGACATATTGCTGCCTTGGTGTTGCTATGGAGACAGCAACAGTTTCTAAGACAAAGCCCTTCCTTCCGCCTCCTGTGAAACCTGGTCTTTCTCAATGCTCATCCTAAGAAATGCTTAATGAAAACTGGCATTTTCAGTATCTTATTCTCAGGGCTCTCCCTCCACCCAGGAGTGAGAGAGCAGGATCCCCCACGTGGCATTTCCTGCCCCCATGTCTGGGGGGAAGGCGAAGAACACAGAAGTTCAGGGGCGGCACAGCAGCCTATATCCGGGTCACAAGTCCCCTCTAGTCCCTGCCCTCCTGCCCAGGCCCCCTGCTCCGTGTCTTTGTCTGGAATTCGTGCTCTCCCAACCCTTCTCTTCTCCTCAAGGCTGAGCTCAGATGTCTGTGGAGGGAATGAGCCCTTGCACAGTCTAAATGCAAAAGGTAAATGGTCAGGGATGAGGGCTCAGAGCAGGCACCAACAGCTCCTTTTTCTGCCCAGGACACTCCTCTTCTGTCAGTCTGCCAGAGGGATCACCCACAGTTGTTTGGGGCCCACACTCCTGGCCCAACAGCTAAGGGGACCAGACGGGTGAAAGGACCTCTGGTGGCAGTTTTCACAAGACCTGAGCCTGGAGTCTGATTTTAGCTCTCTCCAGAGATATTCAGAGTTGGAGGCTGAGTACAGGCCTCAAGCAAAGTTTAGAATGGGAATTGTGTCTCTTCATCCACAGAGGACAAGGTGGTTGGATGGCATCACCAATGCAATGGGCCTGAGTTTGAACAAGCTCCGGGAGATAGTGGAGGAGGGGGAAGCCTGGCGTGCTGCAGTCCGTGGGGTTGCAAGGAATCGAACATGACTGAGAGACTGAACAACAATTAATTCACCTCAGAAACAAAAGCAAGAAACGTGAGCTTGTCATGGAAGATTCTGGGAATCAGGGTCCTCCAGAACCCCCAGCAGCTGGCAATTCCTCCCACAGCTGGGCAAGGCCAAGGAGGCCAGTGCCCCCTCCTGGAGGCTTGTCCCGTATCCAGCCTTGGGGTCCCTGGGACTCACCTCATGATGAAGTTGTGTCCGTCCACGTCTGGCCCATAGCCAGACCCCCGTAGGTTGCCCGAGTTGCCCACCACGGCACAGCGCCGGCATTGGCGGGGGTCCCGGAACCGGTAGGGGTTCTCGCCTGGCACTATCTGGAACAGCTTCTCCAGCACCTCATTGGTGTTGTGTGACTTGAACTGAGGCTGCAGCATCTGTGGAGGAGAGGGAGAAAACAGAAAGAGGGGCAAAGGGAGGGTGGAGTGAGCAGGAGGCAACTCCCGCTTGCTCCCCTTGCTGTCCTCAGCCTCTAGGGTGCAAGCTGCACAGGTCTCCTACTATCGTGGGGCGGGAATCCTCCCTGAGCAGTGAGGACCCTCCTGTCACTCAACAACACAGCGGTGTCCAGACCAGCGCCCTGCTCTCAGGAGCAGCTCTGCAATATTGGCCAGACTCAGGGGTCAAGGTGCTATTCAGCCTGTTCTTCAGGGGTTTGCAGGCCTATGCCACAAAGTTGAGAGGCCCCTGCTCTGCGGTCCGCTCTAGAGTCATTCTGAATGCAGTTAATGGGGAAAGTCTCAGGGGAGCTTCAGGGACTCATTCACAGTCAGCCTGCAGGGGGCGCCCCTGGGACTCAGCTTGAAACTCCAGGCAAGATCCAGGGGGGAGACCTGGAGCCCTCAGCCCTGGGGAAAAAGCTCTTAAGAGAGCACAGATACTCCTCCAGAGTCAGAAAAGCTGGAAAGAAACTGGTCCCTCACTCCTCTCGTCACCAGTGATTCTGAAGACTGTAAAATGAGGCCAGGGCAGCACTTAAACGCCACAGTGCCAGACAGGTAACACACAACAGTGAAGAGGCAGGTGGGGCCTGTAGCAAACAGGAACTGCCATCAAAAAGGGGTGACTTCAGCCAATTGTTGCCTTGTGGGGCTGTGAGAGGGACCAGATTTTCTAGTTTTTCAAGAAAAGCTGAAAATACAGATCTCATGTGAAATAATCTGATTCCTAAACGATGGCAATTAAGGCAAACAGTTTTAGAACACTGAGCTGGACTTACCCCCCAGGCCACTATCTCTAAGGGCTTTAACATGCTCTGTGGTCTGAGCCATAACACTGCAGGTTTGCGGCTGCGAAGAAGCTGCTCGGGGGAAGAGAAAGCAGGAAGGGGATGGTGGGCCTGCTTCCCTGAGCACAGGAAGGGGCCCCGAGCACAAGAACAGGGACTCAGTGTGGAGAGGAAGCTTAGCTCTGAAATAAGAATTTCTAAGTTCACAGCAGAAAGGCGGTGACTGTGGGGAGCAGCAGAGAAGTGGCTTCTAGGGCTTAGACAGCTCTGAGTTTCATCCCTGTGGGCAGGGGGGCCTAGCCGGCCTCTCACTCCATAGCTGCCCAGAGGACTGTTCTGGCCCTTCATGGCCACCTCTGAGACCTATGCCCTTGGGCAAGCCTGCGCACTCTCTGAATCTGGATTTCCCCACAAAAATGAAGGATGTGACTATGAGGAACAGGCAGGACCCTTCGAGGGCTCCAGGTTGCCACGGGAAGGGCTTGTGTGGCTCTTGGTAGGTCCTGTCCTGTAGACTCCCCCTCCTCAGGGGCTCTGACAGTCTGGGCCAGGAGCAGGATCTGTGAGTTGCTCTGACAGGCCTGATTGCACGAGTTCATTCTCACAGTTGCCCTGAATGTGAGAAAGAGGGAGAGTTATCAGCCTCCCCATTTGCCAGCTGGGGAGACCAGGGAACATGCAGTGGCTCCCCAGTCCTTCAGCAGGGAGTGCCGGCAGCCTGCAGGGCCCCGGGTTATGGGCTGACACAGAGCCACTGCTGACATGTGTGGCGACCAGATGGCCCTGGCAGAGCCTGTGGAGCAATGCACCGGAGATGATGGGGAGGAAGGGAGGGAGCCAAAGCAGCAAAGAGGTGACAGGGTCCAGAAGAGTGGCTTCCTCTCCTCCCTTACCTCAGCCCCCAAAGGATCCGATGACGCTTTCTTATCCTAACCCGGAAGAAAACCTTTTCTAGCAAGTGAAGAGAACCAACTGAGTGGAACGGTGTTTCAAATTATTTGGGGCAAACATTTACAAATGAGGAAGCGGCCAGCATGGCAACACTGGACCTGAGCTGCCGCCTGCTTTCTGAAGGGCAGGCCTTCCTGTTCCCATGGGCCTCGCTCCTCAGCATCTTCTCCCCGGGGGACCTGCCTCTCCTGTTTATTTTACCTCCTTGACCTGGCAGGCATTTCTGGTCTCTGTTTGGCCTCGACTGGCACTAGGAAATGTGAGTTCTCTCCCCTCGCTAGCCAAAGCTCGCTCTACCCTCTGCACTCTGTGCTGGTCCAGTGAAGGGTACAAAGGGTGCCAGGAGACAGATGGCCCAAATCCCAGAGGGGGCTCTCAGGGGGCCTCCTAAACAGAGGGGACAGACCCCAGAGAGGGGGCAGCAAAGGCCACGGCTTTCTCACCATCCACCATCTTTGGACGTCGGGGGGCAGGTCCATGTTCTCCCGAGTCCAGACGGGGGAGATGTTGCTGTTGAAGTGGCTGTCGAACCACTCGGAGGCGCCGGTGTCGCCCATGCAGCGGCGACAGGCGCAGCTCTTGCCGGCCAGCCCCTCCTTGCTGAGGCGCTGCAGGCCAGCGTAGCCCGGCACCAGCTTCACCCGGGGAGCCCCGTCCAGGGCACCCGAGTCCAGGTAGGGCAGGGTGGCTGTGCTGTGGTGGGAGTAGGTGAAGAGCAGCGACATGATGAACACCAGCAGGAAGGCCATGGAGAGGAACCACACCCGCAGCGAGCACTTCATGGTGCGCGCCCCGGGAGCTGGGCTCTCAGGCCGGCGGCAGGCGGCCTCACCACGGCCACTGCTTCCCCAGCCCACCAACAGGCCAGCTACAGCGCAGCCCACGAGTTTTGGCACCACGTGCAAAGGACATGCGGGCGGGTGCTGAGCAGGGACGGAGGCAGCGGCCCGCACATGCGCCCTTGGTGCTAGGAGAGTCCGCGGCGGCAGCGGCTCCTGTCCCGGCTGCCAGCCCCGCTCACGGCTTCATCAGCTCCGTCTGCCACTAGCTGGGCCACAAAGGCTCTGCTGCTCCCGCAGCCCCGGCAAAGGGGAGGTCAGTCCATCCCAGCCCTCTAGTCCCTTGGGGTTGCTGGCTGCCGGCTCTGGGAGTCCCCCTCTTTGGCGGCTTGAAACGATCCAGTCTGGAGCATTCGGGGTCCTTGTGGTTCATGAGCAGATGCCGAGGTGGCCCCTCGTCCCCTGCAGCAGGGAAGCCCTTGAACCCCAGTCACAGCAGAGAGCATGTGGGCTTCCAGCAGCTGGAACGTCATGAAGTCTTGCCCTCTCTGGGCCCAGCGCCTCTGCCGGAGGAGAAAAAGGAACTGAGCCCAATCTGGAGAGAAGAGACTCAGGAATCTCTGTGGGTGCCAGTAAACTCTTCAGGGACAAGGTCCTCCTGCCTTTCGGCTCTGCCTTCCTGCTTCCCCCGAGGCGCCAGTCCCTTCTCCTGATGCTCCTAGTTGTGTAGGGGTGGCTGAGCTCCAGTGCCTGCTGTGTGGTCTTTGGGGCTGGTGATCACCCGTTTCTCAGAAGAGTGCTGCTCTGAGTGCCACCTGGGGCACCCGAGTGGGCACGTGTCGAGCTCCAGGCCGGGGCCCAGGCCTCCGTCTTGGTGCTGCTGGCCCAGGTTTGGAGGCTGCCCTGCCCATCCCCGCTCCCGAGGCCTCGGTCCTGCCCTGAGCGAGCAGTAATCCCCTGGCAGGTTCCCCTCACTTGTCAGGCACCAGGCTGCCGCAGCATGACTCTGAAATCAGAGAGGAAAAATAACATGCAGACAGATCCCCCCACAGGCACACATGCTCTCCCCCGGGCCAGCCCCCGAGGCTCAGAGGGGACAGAGCAGGTGGAAGGAGCCGCCCCCTCAACCAAAGGACGAACAAAGGAGGGCTCCTCCCTCCCCCTGTAGACAGACTAGAGCTGCCCGCCGTCCTCACTATGAGCCAGAGGTGGCTCAGAAAGTAAAGACTGCCTGCGATGCAGGAGAGCAGAGTTTGATCCCTGGGTCGGGAAGAGCCCTTGGAGAAGGAAATAGCAGCCCACTCCCCTATTCTTGCCTGGAGAACCCAATGGACAGAAGAGCCAGCTGGGCTACAGTCCATACAATCGTAAAAAGTCAAACACGACGCAGCAACTAACACTCTGACACTTCAACAAGGATGGAAAGTGATCTCCCTAGAGCCACAAAATGAGAACCTGCAAAAGCCAGGTTTAGGAAGCTCCTATTCGAGACATTATATTCAAAAGCAGAGACACTACTTTGTCAACAAAGGTCCCTCTAGTCAAGGCTATGGTTTTTCCGGTGGTCATGGATGGATGTGAGAGTTGGACTGTGAAGAAGGCTGAGCACCGAAGAATTGATGCTTTTGAACTGTGGTGTTGGAGAAGACTCTTGAGAGTCCCTTGGACTGCAAGGAGATCCAACCAGTCCATTCTAAAGGAGATCAGTCCTGGGTGTTCACTGGAAGGACTGATGCTAAAGCTGAAACTCTAATATTTTGGCCACCTCATGCAAAGAGTTGACTCATTGGAGAAGACTCTGATGCTGGGAGGGATTGGAGGCAGGAGGAGAAGGGGACAACAGGATGAAATGGCTGGATGGCATTACCGACTCAATGGACATGAGTTTGGGTGAACTCCTGGAGTTGGTGATGGACAGGGAGGCATGGCGTGCTGCAATTCATGGGGTCGCAAAGAGTCGGACACGACTGAGTGACTGAACTGAACTGATTCTAGCTATAGGAGGTTAATTTCAGGTGAAACTTAAGAGAATATGGCCCAGAGGAAAGAGCACAGGGGACTGCGGATATGACCCCCTGGCATGGGTGCTCTGGACCCCTGAGAAGAGGTAGGGCACCCCCCACAGTGGGGTAGAGCCGGCCTGGGCCCTGGGATTGGCCCTCCTCTCTCCCCAGTGTGGGCTACAGATGAGGCGGCCCTGGGTTAGCCGGGTGAATCATTAACACTCCTTCCAGCTCTGGTGTCAGAAGGAGAAGCTGACCGTGACAGGACGCTGGGGTCACTGCTCAGCCCTCTGGACAGCTGCCTTCATCTGCAGGTTGTGGAGTAAACGCCAGGGCCCCTGGGGGTACTGACAGCCTAAGGCCCCTGGTGAACGCAGTGAGAAAAGGCTGCAGGGTGGATCTGCCCAAAGGAAAGGAGCCTGAATCCACACCATGTGCTCAGGAGCCAGGGCAAGAGTGAGGACGAGACTGGGAGTGGAGCCCCAGGCCTGACTCCATGCCATGGGGAGCACTTAATCCCCGTGGTTGCCCTGTCTCTACCAGCTCCTCTCCAAATCCTGCCCGCCCTGGTTCTGACCTGGCCCTGGGCACAGCTGCTCACTGGGAGCTCCACCCCAGACAGCCCTCCCAGGTCCTTTGCTGCACAGAAGGCCTCTCGGGCTCCACGTTCAAGAACCTCTGCCACCCCCTCCATTCATGGCAGCTCAAATTTCTGGGGCCATGCCAAACCACAAAGCCATCAGGGAGCGGAACTAGCATGTTCCAACGCAGAGACATTATTCTAGATAGGAAAACAATGCTCGCATACGTGAAGGAACTTGCCTAAGTTCACAGCCTCCTGAGCAGAACTGAGATTTAAGTTCAGTTCTACATGGTTCCCTGGTGGCTCAGAAGTTAAAGCATCTGCCTGCAATGCGGGAGATCTAGGTTTGATCCCTGGGTCGGGAAGATCCCCTGGAGAAGGAAATGGCAACCCACGCCAGTATTCTTGCCTGGAGAAGCCCATGGACAGAGGAGCCTGGTGGGCTGCAGTCCATGGGGTCGCTAAGAGTCGGACACGACTGAGCGACTTCACTTTCACTTTCTACATGTTTCCAAAGCCTGAGACTGGCCAGGGTGTAGAAAGAAGCCCACGAGTTCCTTCAACGGCCCAGAGGCTCAGGGGTAAGAGACAAGGAGACACAGAAGCTGGCTCCCAGGGCCCAGGGTGAAGCTTCGCCCACAGGCCTTAGTGGGACTCCCAGCTCTAAGTCCCAGGCCCAGCCGCACTGGTCCAGCGCACTCCTGCCCGAGGGTCTCTTAAGCCCTCTCCAGGCACAGCGGCTGGATGTGCAGTCTGTCAGTATCAACAGAAGACTCCTGTTGTCTCCTCAGGGCCTCCGTGTGCTCACACCGAACATCTAAGGGAAAGAACTTGGGTTTGCAGGGTCCCGCTCCCAGCACCCTGTGAGTGAGAGCTGGCCACAAGGCAACCAGCCCAGGAGGTGGTGACTTTCCAGACTGAGCAAGGGCTGGGGTGAGGGGTCAGGCTGGGAGACCTGGTTTCCAGAGGGTGGCCCACTGTGGCCGCTGCAGGTAGCCTCCAGCGAAAGCCTGCACAGGAGGCTCTGAAGAAACAGGCTGGGGCCACAGTGAGTCCCTGGAGTCCTTACGAAGCGGGCCTCTGAGGTAACCGGCTGCTTGTCAGGGAGAGGAAAAGCCCCAGTTTCGTCACTGTGTTTAGGAAGAGCAGAGAAGCCGAGTCACCAGCAAGAGCCCTTGCTCTGCGAATCCCAAGGCTGGGCGGTGTGTGGGAGCATGTGCTGAGGGAAACTAGGGGCACAGGGCAGGACTGTTGCTAAAGCAGGAAGAAACTTGGAGTTCATCGACACGCACTGCAAGTCCAGAAGTTGCCTGGTTAAGCCCTTTTATGCACCCCCGTGACCTCCGGTTGCCACTGCCGAATTCTGATTTCTCCCCTTCCACACCTGCTCTGGTCTTTCACGTTAAGCCCATGCCAACCCCAGTGTCAAAAAGTCAGGGGAAGGGCACACACTTGGGCACCATCCCCTGCCTCTGGGGCCCCCAGAAGGAAGGAGGCCAGTCTTCCAGGGTCGCCTGGATGGTGCTGGCTTGCCAGGGAGGGCACGGGGGCTAGTGTGGGACAGTCCATACGCGTCCTGTCCTCATGGAGGTTCCAGTCTAAAGACAAAGGCACAGGGTGACAAATGGCACGATGGAAATTACAGGTGCCGGGAGAGGGAGCAGAGGACAAAAGGAAGAAACAGCCCAGCCATTAAAAGCACGGCCAGAGGGGCACGGCCAGAGGTGCTTTCCTGCTGGCCCAGTGGCTGCCTCCACGCGCCCAAGTCAGGAGGCCCAGGTTCAATCCCTGCTCAGAGAACTAAGATCCCACGTGCAGCAAGAAGACTGAAGATCCTGTGTGCCACGCCATAACTCAGGCCTGGCGTGCAGGCATGTCCGACTCTGCCATCCCATGGACTGCAGCCCGCCAGGCCCATCTGTCCATGGGATTCTCCAGGCAAGAATACTGGAGTGGCTTGCCATGCCGTCCTCCAAGGGATCTTTCCAACCCAGGGATTGAATCTAGGTCTCCCACATTGCAGGTGGATTCTTTACCGTCTGAGCCACCAGGGAAGCCCAAGACCCAGCACAGCCAAATAAATAAATATTAAATACATGAACACAGCAAGAAGAAATGGGGGAGAGTGTTGGAGAGGAAAGTACGAGGGGCCCAGTTACAATGGGCTTTGAAAGGATTAGGATTTACTATTAATCTAATGGGCAGCTTAAAGGGGGAGGGATGTGTCATGACCTGATTTATATTTTAAAACGGGCCGTCAGAGCAAATTTTTAAAAACCAACAGTACCAAGAGTTGAGAGAGGACGCAGGGTATCAAGAATACTCAGTCACCACTGGTGAGAAAATAAATCAGTACAGTGCTTGGAAGGCTAATCTGGCATTACTTAAAAAACATGGACATGGATAGTATGTTTTTTTTTGAAGAAAAATTTAAGAACATCTTTCTCACAGAAAATATGGCATGGGAACACGATGAGAGATTAGAAAGTTCCCCCATTTGTCCTGGGCTAATTTATTTTGTGATGTCCCACATAAGAAGACATTTTGAGCAACTGTAGTCTTCCTCCGGTTTGGGTGGAAATGAAGTTTCTCACCCAAAGACTGGATATTTGGAATCAATGAATTATAAAACTGGTGAGTCCAGCCTGTTTGTCCTGTGAAGCTGATTTAAAAGCTTAAGCTCATGGACTTCCTTGGTGGTCCAGGAGTTAAGACTTTGCCCTCCAATGCAGGGGATGTGGGGATCCCTGGTTGGGGAGCTGAGATCCCATATGCTTTGAGGTCAAAAAAAAAACAAAACATAAAACAGACAAACTATTGCCACAAATTCGATAAAGACTTTAAAAATGGTCCACATCAAGAAATAAATAAATAAAGCTTAAGGTGAACTCTGACAACTGTTTTGTTTTTCTCTAAAATCCTGCCCCTACTTGGGGCAGTCTGTCTCTTCCAGTGAGGTTTAATTCACAAACAATAAGATGCAGACGCCTTTCAATGTGGAGCTTGATGCCTGTTGACCCACGTGTGCGTGTAAGTGCCCAGAATAAGATACAGAGCGTTTCCACACACACCCATTCCCCCTCCCTGCCCAGGGAGCTCTCCCGTGCCCCTTCCTGGCCATCATTCACCGCTCTACCTTTCTGCTGAGTCCTGCCATCATACACAAGGTTGACTTGATTCTTGAACTTCATATAAACACTCCTGCCTGGCTGGCTTCTTTTACTCAACACAGTGTTTTAGAGATTCATCCATGTTGTATGTATCAGTAGTTCATTCTTATCCATGTTTGGACAGTGAGTTGTTTGTAATTTTTGGTTGCTATGAGTAAAACTACCCTGATGTTTCTGTACAAGTCATTTTGTGGACACGTACTCTCACTTCTCTGGGGTAAATACCTGGGAGTGGAATTACAGGGTCATATGGTTGAGAACCCCATGAACAGTATGGAAAGGCAAAATGATAGGATACTGAAAGAGGAACTCCCCAGGTCAGNCTGGGAGGGATTGGGGGCAGGAGGAGAAGGGGATGATAGAGGATGAGATGGCTGGATGGCATCATGGACTCGATGGGCGTGAGTCTGAGTGAACTCCGGGAGTTGGTGATGGACAGGGAGGCCTGGCGTGCTGCAATTCATGGAGTCACAAAGAGTCGGACATGACTGATCGAGTGAACTGAACTGAGGGTATGTACACCAGTATGTTTAACCTTACCAGAAATGATCAAATAGTTTTCCAGAGTGGCTGTAGCATAGTTTTCCACCAGTAATGAATGAGAGTATCATTTGTTTCATGACCTGAGTATCTTCTATCTTTTAAATTTTAGTTATCTGTGTGGGTATGTAGTAAACTCTGGTATTTCTACAACCAGATACATGTGAACATATGTACCAAGAGACATACATGAATGCTTAAGGCAGCATGGGCTAATAACTGGACACTGCCCACAACCCAAATGCCCATCAAAATAGGATGGATAAACTGTGGTCCATTCATGTCATGTGGTAAACATGAATGAACTCCAGTTTCAGAAATAAACAGGGAAGAATATGACCAAAAGACTATTATGCTGAGCAAAATGAGTAAGTCAGGGATACTTATAGTGTGAATTTGTGAGAAGTTCAAAAGTATGCAACAGTAGGCAGTAAATTGTTTAAGTCTCTATACAAAGATGATAAAACAACAGATAAAATCAGGGAAAGACTGTAAAATTCAGGGAGTTTCCCTAGAGAGGAAGAAGACAGGTAAGATAAGAAGGCCCTAAAAAAAAAAGAAGGGCCTATCGGGACTTTAGAAGTACTGGGAAATGCATTACCCTTTAATCCAGGTAGGAAGAACAGAGTATTTTAAATTTTTATTCTTTAAGGAATGTATATGATACATGCTATTCTGAATGTGTGATGTGTTTCATTATAAAAGCTAATTTATTGTTTGTAGGTTAAAACATTTTTCACGAAGGGACTACTCTGGTTGCTGCATAGGACTAGCAGGGGACCAAAGAGGAGCTACTCCAACATCCCAGGCAACGGAGGTGCTGAGTGGTTGGATGTATTCCGAACGATTGAACTGATGGGACAGATGGAGGGTGGTGGGGGTGCCATTCATTCATACAGAAAAGTCAGGAAAGAAACGGATTTGGGTGAGAGAAAAGGGAAAAAACCAACAAGAGTTCTGTTTGCTGCTGCTGCTAAGGTGCTTCAGTTGTGTCCGACCCCGCAGACAGCAGCCCACCAGGCTCTGCCGTCCCTGGGATTCTCCAGGCAAGAACGCTGGAGTGGGTTGCCATCTCCTTCTCTGATGTGTGAAAGTGAAAAGTGAAAGTGAAGTTGCTCAATCGTGTCCTACTCTTCGAGACCCCATGGACTGCAGCCCACCAGGCTCCTCCGTCCATGGGATTTTCCAGGTAAGGGTATTGGAGTGGGTTGCCACTGCCTTCTCCGAGAGTTCTGTTTACAACAGGTTAAATCTGAGATGCCCTTTAAATATCCGTGTGGAAATGGCAACAGGCAGCAGGACGCAGATGTCTGAAGCTCATGGATGAATGAGGTCAGAGCTGAAGTGATACAGCGAGAGTCATCNGTAAGGGTATTGGAGTGGGTTGCCACTGCCTTCTCCGAGAGTTCTGTTTACAACAGGTTAAATCTGAGATGCCCTTTAAATATCCGTGTGGAAATGGCAACAGGCAGCAGGACGCAGATGTCTGAAGCTCATGGATGAATGAGGTCAGAGCTGAAGTGATACAGCGAGAGTCATCAGAGCATAGTTCATTTTTAAAACTACAGGACCAGAAGACATTATCGAGGGCAGGCCTGACACTGATAAGAGAAGGCTGTTGGCAGTGACCTTCACAATGGGTGATCCAGAGTATGGTGAACACCTGACTAGGTGAGAAACGGCCCACATGCAGGGGAAAGATGCAGCATCATTAGCTATCAGGGAAATACATCTCGAAACCACAATCAGGTCTTCCCTGGTGGCTCAGCAGTGAAGATTCCAGCTGCCATTGCAGGAGACATGGGTTCAATCCCTGGACCAGGAAGATTCCACATGCCACGGAGCAGCTAAACCCATGTACCAGAACTATTAAGCCTGTGCTTTGGAGCCCAGGAACTGCAACTACTGAGCCCATGTGCCACAACTACTGAAACCCGGGAACCTAGAGCCCATGCTCTGCAATAAGAGAAGCCTCGAAATGAGAAGCCTGTGCACTGCAACTAGAGAGTAGACCCCGCTCTTCGCAATTAGAGAACGGCCCATGCAACAGCAAAGACCCAACACAAACAATAAATTTAAAAAAAAAAATTTTTTTTGTAAGTAGAATAGTTAAAAAAAAATCCCACCAGATACCACCCACTAGGGTGGCTATAATCAAAAAAGGCAGATAATAACAAGTATTAGTGAAGATATGGAGAAACTGTAACTTTCATACATTGCTGGTGAGAACGTGAAATGGTGCAGCCAGTTTGGAAAACAGTCTGGCAGTCAAAAGGTTAAACTCAGAGTTACCATATGACTCAGCAATTCTAACCTTAGGTCTATAATTCAAGAGAAATGAAAATATATATCCACATAAAAACACATATACAAATGATTATAGAAAGAACTCAAGGTTCCATCAACTGATGAATAAACAAAATGTCCAATATCCATACAATGGAATCTTAGCCATACAAAGCACTGATACAGGCTACATGCACAAACATGGTGCTAAGTGAAAACAGCCCAACACAGAGGCCCACCTATGATGTGATTCCATTTATGGGAAAGGTCCAGAATAAAGTCGTTTAGTGATTGCCTAGGGTCAGGGGTTAGAGGAGGTGCAGAGTGACTGCTAACGGGATGATGAAATGTTCTAAAATGGTTTGTGGCCTAAAATTGCACAACCATGTAACTAGACTAAAACCAACTCACTTGTACACTTGAAATGGGTGAACTTGATGTGAGTTACATCTCAGTAAAGGTGTTACCAAAAACTGGGCATGGGGTAAAGTGGAATGCAAGATCTGGAATGCGAGATATAGAATGCTTGCATACTGATGGGGATGGTTCAGTAGGGGGAGAAGCTGATGCTGCAGGAAAAAGAGGTTAATGGAGAAGCAAGGTCCTGAGCAGCAGGAAAGGGGCAGCGGGTCAGGGGAGCCAGTCCCACATGGACAGGGCTTACCAGCCTAGCAGGAGGTGAAGCGGGGCCCGGGCTCAGGCACGGAGAGTGACGCACCTTTACAGCTGGGGTTGGAGATTTACAGAGATAGATGAGAAGCAATCCTCTGAGAGAGGAGAGGAATGGGGATTTGGTGGGAGGCAAGGCAATGCTAGAGTCATCCAAGAGGGCTGTGGTGGCAAAGTTAGCAAATCTGGTGATACCATTTAATGATAAATGCCCCCTGGAAGGCTGGCTGAACTCAAGATGCTAAGGCTGAACATAGGAACTGGCGACCAGGATCCAGAAGGTCGGGGGCAACCTTGAGGAACGGTTGGTCTCCCCTAGAGCCTTCTACCCAGTAGAGGATGCAAGCCTGAACAACTACACCAATACAAAGAACCAAGGGAAGCCAAGGGAGGCCCTGGCCAGCCTGCAGGTGGAAGAAAGGAAACGCAGGCATACGGGACTGAGCAGCACAGCCAGCCCCAAAGAACAGTGGGAACCAGTTTTGGAGGCGAGTGCGGTTTTAGAGCCAGTCTCTGGTCCGTTCCCAGGAGACAAGCCATCGAATTAACCTAATGAAGCACAGGATAGCACAGCCTCAAACCAGCGCAGCTGAACACAATCTTCTTGGCAGGCAGAGAAAAGAAACGTCAAAATAAGGAGCAGAGGCTGGGGGGAGGGAGGCTGCTTGAAGCTGGAGGGGGTGGAGAGAAGGAAAGAAAATCCCAGCCCGAGACTCTGATAAAGCTCGCTCTTTCCACCCAGACACACGGCCTAAGGATGTGTCCCAGAGCCTCAACGGAAAGGCTTCAAGCCACAGATTAGTACTCACATGTGTGATGCTTTCTGAGCATTCACAGGCACAGCCTCTCATTCAGTATTCACAGAAGTCCCAAGACAGCCGAACGAGGTCAGCCAGGCGGCGAGGGACGGAGCTTTAATGCCATCCCAGGGCTGATGGCTCCAAGGCCAGGGCTCCCTCCACAGGCTCTCACTGCCTTCCTTACAGAGAGGCTTTTCCCACTTACTGGGGTACAATCAAAGCGCTCCCTGTGCCCTAGAACCTGGCCACCAAGCAATCCAGCAAACTGCCTGCCTCCTGGGTGTGGCAACAGCAGATGCCCGGCAGGGGGTGGGGTGGGGATCAGTCAGATGTAGACGGAGGGACCCGGCAGCCCCTCTTCACACTGAACTGGAGCCCACGTCCTTGATCTGAAAACTGCTGGCTTGACCTCTGCATGCCTGGCTGCCTGAACTCATCCACTGCAACACACTGGCACCAGCCTCTGGCACGCACCCCTCAGTTATCCTTGTGACTCAGGCCCACTCGCTCCCCAGTTACAACCCCTCCGGCAGCGTCTGCTTCAGGAGTCCGTCTTACTGCAGGACACCTCACTCTGACTGGATGTCCAGTCTGAGATCTCAGCTCCAGGACTGCTGACGCTGTCCAGAGTTGGCAGCCAGGAAACCAGAAAGCAAGAGCTAACACAGCTCTTCCAGCCTAACTTTCCAATAAGCTCAGGAGAAATAAACCATCAGTCTTCACTGCTAGAGGATCAACGGTGCACCCTAAGAAACAGGCTCCAAGGGAGGGAAGCTGAGCCCTGGGGTCTCAGCACTGCACCACACCTGCCCTTAAATAAGTCTCTGCGTGGTGTGTTGGTCCTGTGGCAGGACGGAGTCCAGGGTTTTGTTATATGGATCTACAGTAGGCAGGAAGCAGTCTGGAAAAACAATACTATCTCAATAGCAAGGCAAAGCTAGACAGAAACAATTGAGGAGAGGCCAGAATATAGCACAAGGAATAAACAAGTTATTTAAAGAACAGAACCACCTGTACCGCGAAGGCCAGGGTGGTTCCTGTTAAGCCCGTGTGCACTGACCAGTCTCTCCAGGCTTCAGACGACTCCTTATTTGCATNAGCTAGACAGAAACAATTGAGGAGAGGCCAGAATATAGCACAAGGAATAAACAAGTTATTTAAAGAACAGAACCACCTGTACCGCGAAGGCCAGGGTGGTTCCTGTTAAGCCCGTGTGCACTGACCAGTCTCTCCAGGCTTCAGACGACTCCTTATTTGCATTTTATCTGGTAGTTGTTTAATACACAAGTATAACCCTTTACCCTGAGGCATCTGGGCTCGTGTTACTCTTTGTTTTCTCTTTACTAGTTTTCCTTTAGTTCTTTTCCCTTTTCCTGCCTTGTTGGACTGACACATTATCCCTACTCCCACCACTTCTTTCCCTCCTGGGTGGGAAATTATATCCCTCTTCTTTCCTCTTTTAGTGGCTATCTTAAATTGCTGGCATGATACACTTTCCTAATGAGGTCTAAGGTTTTCAGTAGTACTGTTCTATTTAACAAGGCAGAAACCTGATGTGATTTAAGAATGGTATTCCCTTTCTTACTCTACCTTGCTAATGCGGTCAACAATTTTAGTTTTCCTTCTTTAAAATTAAAAAAACAAACTAGACACAGAATCCCTGTGTGTTTTGCCATCTGTGGCCGACACTGTTGGTTGCCTACCAGCAGCCACTCCCACTTCTTTCCTGCCAAGAGTCCTGATTTGGCTCAGGTGGCAAAGAACCCAGTCCCAGAAGATGAGGCAAGCCTGGACAGGCAAGCACAGTAAGCCTGTTCCCTTTTACCAGGAACTGGTGTAGGGATGAACCAGCTCAGGCCAATCAGACATAAGGAGGTATCCGCTGGGGCCTTCTTGGAGATTCTTCTTCCCAAAAAAGAGGCACATTAGAAAGTTTCCTTTTTCTTAGCATCCCCCTGCTCGGGAAGTTATAGGGTGACAATATGCTACCAGGTGCTGTAGCAGCCGTCTCTCAGCCCTGAGGAGAAAGAACTTAAACCCTTAAGATGGCAGAGCAGAACAATGGAAGGACCCAGGGTTTTTCTTATCAGTATTAGACCACTGCCCCAACCCTGGAACTCCTTAACTCCACACTTCTCATCATAAGCTTATTAAATATTTTCTGGAGTTTAAGTCACTGTGGGTGACTGAATTATCTAAATATACATTCCATAATTAATCAACATGTCAATTTCTGCACTCAATGTTAGTGCTAGCAATGTTCTCCTTCCTCGAGTTTTCTTCTTACTAAAGTATACCTTTGGTAGTTCTTTTAGTCACGATCTACAAATGATAAAACTGTCTTAGCTGGGGAGGGAGATGGGAGGTTCAAAAGGGAGGGGATATATGTACACCTATGGCTGATTCATGTCGAGGTTTGACAGAAGACGACAGAATTCTGTAAAGCAATTATCCTTCAATTAAAAAATAAACTCTTAAAAACTGTCTTAGCAGGTCCAGAAATATCTTTATTTCACCTCGCTCTTGAATGAGGGCTGAATATAGAATTCTAGCTTCCTTAAGACAGTCTTCTGCCACCTCTGGCATTTACTGTTGATGAAATGTCTGTGGGTCTAATAAGTCATTTCTTTGCATTCTTTTATTTCTCTGGTAGTCCCCCGACCTGGTGGCTTTCAGTATCTTCCCTTTGTTCTTTTGGCTGCACCACGCAGCTTGCAGGGTCTTAAGTTGCCCAACCAGGGAGTGAACCTGTGTTGCCCACAGTGGACATGCAGATCCTAACACAGGACTGCCAGTGAGTTCCCATGTTTTCCTTTTATTCCTTTTTTGGGGAAGGGTAATAAGTTAGTCTACTCCCTTTATTCTCATCTGCAGTTTCACTGTATTATATCTAGGTATTTACTCTGATTGGTCGGAGAAGGCAATGGCACCCCACTCCAGTACTCTTGCCTGGAGGATCCCATGGATGGAGGAGCCTGGTGGGCTGCAGTCCATGGGATCGCGAAGAGTTGGATGAGACTGAGCAACTTCACTTTCACTTTCATGCATTGGAGAAGGAGATGGCAACCCACTCCAGTGTTCTTGCTTGGACAGTCCCGTGGACAGGAGAGCCTGGTGGGCTGTCCACGCGGTTGCACAGAGTCGGACACAACTGAAGCAACTTAGCAGCAGCAGCAGCATTCTGTTTGGTATTCATGCAGTTACTTCAATTTTGGAATTCTCAGTCATTATCACTTCAAATGTTTTTCTGCCATTTCCTTGATTCGGATCTGGAATTCCTACTAGACTTGTACTAAAGCCTGTCACTCTGTTCTCCATGTCTATTCTGCATTCTAAATTAATTCCTCAGCAGGAGTGTCCAATTCATGATTTCTATGTGTCCAGGCTATAGTTATCCATCGTCTCAAGTTCTAATGACACTATTTTTCAGTGCTAGAATTTTTAAATTTTTCATATTCACCTATTGTTTTATGACTCCCCTTTCTCTTCTTTAATGAGTTTCTTGTTGCCCTAATCACTTTGACGATCCTTAACCTATTTCTATTAAAGATATTTTCTGATTACTCTGTTATTTTCATTTCTAGGGTAAATTTTTCTTTGTTTCTGTTCTTTTTTCATATTAGTTTTCCTCACTTTTCTTTTAGAGGCTGACCCAAACATGGCCACCATCTTTGTGATTTAAAAAATTTTTAGTTATTTTGGCTGCACAGCATGCAGGATCTTAATTCCCTGAACAAGGATTGGACCTGTGTCTCCTACAGTGGAAGCGTAGACTCCTAACCACTGGACCACCAGGGAATTCCCTCCTCACGTTTCTGAGTACACAAGCTCATCCCTCCACCATCTAGGGGTTTTCACCTTTGCCTCCCCAGGTCCTCTGGATCTCCTGGTCTAGAATTACATCTTACAGCACTAGCTCAGCTTAGATCCGGGCTGACCCTGGGGTGTGCCTAGGTAAGAATCTTCATGATAAGCCACAGCCCCAGGGAACGGGTGACACCACCAGTTTCCCAGCCTCTGGGTTCCAGTAGTGTGCCCAGCTCTAATTCCATGCTTTGTGTTGAGCACTTCAGTGCTGTTACCCCAGATTTCTAGTCGCTTCTGCCTACATCCAGACTCAGAGACCAGCAGGGCTGCAGCTTCAGCCCTGCTCTCCCCTGTGTGTTCTCACTCCACTTCTCATTACAGGGATGTGTATCATTTTATGTGGGGAGGGAGGGGGAGTACATGGCTATGTTTCTAGCATTTTCTTTCTTATGTATCACTGCTGTGTGTTTAGAGTATACATGTACAGTGCCATCTTGACTGGATGAGCTGGATTAAATTATTCGTACCAAGGAACTAGGACCCCTGCTGATACCAGTCTCCCGAGAAGGCATATCAAACCATCTCTAATGGGATTCACAGAACTCCAGCCAGGACACTGAGGGAAGTTGACTGAGACAGCCTGGGGTAAGCTGACCAAAAGTTCCAGTTAAAACTGCTCTCCTATCCCCACCCCGTCTTCTTCCCAGTCCACCGTGGGCTGGCTGCAGGGGTGGGCAGACACGCAGTCCCATGCCTTCAGCCCCTCTTCCACACCACTTCAGCATCTCCCAGTCTTTTACCTGGCCAGGGAAACTTGCATACTGGCCACATGGATACTCTTGATGAAAGGCCCATCTGACTCCCTTCAAGACCCCAACCCCCTTGCAGCAGGCCCAGCCTTTAGTCTCAATTACATCAGGACAGCAGGGAGCCAAATTCTAGTCCGGGCTATCATCAGGCAGCTGGACACTTTTCTTTCCAGGTCAAGGTTCTTGAACAATCAGAGGAAGGCTCTCCCATGCCCCTTTGCCCCCTTGCCTTCCTCTGTGATTATTTCCTGCTTGTTTCCTGCTGCCATCACTTTGCCTTCCAAGCCACTGTGACCTACCCTTTTCACTCAGACCCTTCCACTGCTTGTTTTTTCCAGCAGCTAATGGATTCTGAAGGTTCCGCCCTCAGCAAAGGTTTCCTCCTTTGCCTCTCTATGCGCCCCTTCCAAATAGGAGCCTGCCCTCCCACCCTAGACTCCAGACCTACGTTCTCAATCGCCTCTTTAGCCCTGTGGCATTTCAGACTTAAACACATCACCTTCCTGCATTCAAAAGCATATGACATGGGGAGACAGCATTCTCATTCACACGGCCAAGGTCAGGCTCACGGAGCATCCAGAGACTCCCTAAACCAGGCCACCCTCCCAAGCCTCATCTCTCATCATGCCCATTCCTCTAGGGTTATGAGCTAATTTGGACCATAGGCCAAATCTAGCCCACATTTATTAAGATCCTACACAAAACCTAAAAAGACATGGACATGTTATTTAATTCATTACTTAGCATTGGCCTTTGAATGACAGGCATCAAAAAATATTTGTCCATAGAGGGGAGAGAGAATTTCGAAGTTTGGGATTAATATATACACACTACTGTGTATAAAACAGAGAATCAACAAGGATCTACCAAATAGTACAGGGATCTCTACTCAATATTCTATAATAATCTATACAGGAAAAGATTTTCTGAAAAAGAAGGGATATGTGTATAACAAAAACACTTTGCCCTATGCCTGAAACTAACACATTTTAAATCAACTAGACTCCAATATAAAACATTTTAAAAAATTTGTTCAACTGAATATCATCTCTCTATACAACCCCAGGGTTGTAAGAAGCAGAAGAAATAGGGTAATAAAAAACGTTTTGAAACCACTTTCATAAATCATCGTGTAAATGTGCAAAGGGAAATGATAATCAGCCCCTACTCTTTCAGCTGTGACATTCTAGAAATGAAAGCTTTCTCTGACTTCTTGCAGACCACCAGGAAACATGAGACCTCAGGTACAAACCAGATTTCACAAGTCAGAGGCAAGGAGAAAGTGAGTGTACAAAAGCTAAGGGGGCTGCCTGGGTGGTAGGAACGGTCGAGGCAGCCCACTCCTCAGTTTCCGTCAGCAGAGACACCAGGGCTGCTAGGACGCGCCTCTCTCTGGTCCACCCTCAAGCACCACAGGCTGCTGGCTAAGTTCTCTTGAGCTGGGACTTGTCAGATCTCACGACTGCCCACCCCAGCTCAGAGTCCTTCCCAGTCAAGCCTTCAAAAATTGAAAAAAAAAAAAAAAGACACCTAAAAAACTTGGCTTCAGATTCTGGTTTTGCCACCTGTCAGCTATGAACCATTTAACCTTTCTGATCTGTGCCCTTTTCTGTAACATGGAGATATCTTGCAGGGTTTCTGTAAGGATGAGAACCAGAAAACTTCCAGCTCAGTGCCCACGCTCCCAGGCTGGGCAGGTGCGGGGCCACGGTTCGGTCAGCCCCAGGCCCAGCATGGCCCTGGAGAGGCATCGCGGGTTCCTCAGCGCCCTCAGCCCCACCCTAGCCCCCGCCTCCCAGGCCAGGTCTTGCTGCAGAGCTCCCTTCTGTGCCTAAGCAAAGGCACTGCCTGCCCAACCTCCGACCTCCACAGTGGCAGCTTCTGGGGGGACGGGGTGGGCAGCAGAGGCTTGAGGTCTCAGAGCCAGTCTGCCCCGTGGACCTTCACCCCCAGGCCGCGCAGTAAGGAACGCTGTGTTCATACTGCGGCAGAGCCTGTGGGTCACGGAGCCTGTCACCTGGTGCCTGACTTCATCACACATTCAGAACACAAGCCTGCCCTAAGATGGTCCCCCTTTTTTTTTTTCTTTTTCCAGCCATGCTGTGAGGAATGTGGGATCTTAGTTTCCCCAATCAGGGATCAAATCCATACCCACTGCATTGGAAGCTTGGGGACTTAACCACTAGACTGCCAGGGAAGTCTCTAAGCTGATTCTAAACAGCTCACCGAGGTCCGTCCCATACTTGGCCACCTCTGTGACTCTCTAGACACACGTTGGCAGCAAGATTCTACAAAAGACAAAGCTAATAAGAGGGTTTCTTCACAGGGCTGAAAGCCTCTGCCATTAAGAGGAGCTGGAGGTGGACTTCCCAGAGAGCTCAGCGTCAAGACAGAGCTGCCAGTGCAGGAGGCATGGGCTTCATCCCTGGCTGGGGAAGACCCTGAACGCCGTGTGGCAGTCTCCCCACCAAAGAGGGGCAGGAGGCAGGCGGGGACCCTGAAGGTAAGGGACTGGGAGAGAGGGGCAGGAGACAGGAGCAGACCCTGAAGGGACTGGGAGAGAAGGGCAGGAGGCAGGCGGGGACCCTGAAGGTAAGGGACGGGGAAAGAGAGGCGGAAACAGGTGCTGAGGAGGACCCTGAACACTGTGTGGCGGTCTCCCCACCAGAGAGAGAGGGGCAGGAGGCAGGCGGGGACCCTGAAGGTAAGGGACTGGGAGAGAGGGGCAGGAGACAGGAGCAGACCCTGAAGGTAAGGGACTGGGAGAGAGGGACAGGAGGCAGGAGACCCTGAAGGTAAGAGACTAGGAGAGAGGGGCAGGAGACAGGAGGAGACCCTGAAGGTTAGGGACTGGGAGAGAGATCCCTGAGGACTTCGGGAGGCAGAGGGAGTGGGATGAGTAAATGGATAAACGGTGGCCTGGGGCAAGTCAGAGGAGTCTGGAGAACCTGCGGTCTAGACCTTATTGCTCAACTCTGCCTCCCAAGGGCAATTAAACGTGACCGCACCGCCTACAGGGCCAGGGGACAAGGGTGCTTGAGTCTGCTCTGATTGCCTTAAGGATAAGGTTCAAAGCGCCAGGTGGCTTGGCTATTCATCACAGTTTACGATTCAGACCTCAGTCATATCACACATGTAACGAAGAGCCGCAGAGAAGCTGCTGGGCCCTCCTTCTCCTTCTGCACCTTGTCTGGGTGTCCAGGGGACGTTTCAGATCTCAAGAGCAAAGCAGAGGACGTATTCGTTCCACAAGCATCTCTTGCTCTCCGAGCGGCAGGTGGCACGTAGAGCCCAGCCCTCCCTCTCCTGAGCAGCCCCATCACTGACCCTGTAGCAAAGCTCTTTCTCTGGCCTCGCAGCTCCTGCTCCTTCAAGGAGCAGAGCAATGGGAATCCCGTTCTGAGGAGGCTCCACCAGCCCCTCTGGTCCACCTCCACCCAGGGCTCCCTGTTTTTGCCGGCCAGGCTCCCCCAGGAGAGTTGCCCTTCCAAGGGTATGCCAAGGGCAGCCAACCCTAGAGACCAGCTGCTGGCCGCTAAAGAGGATGCAGCTAGGGGCGGCCTACCCTNTCGGGAGGCAGAGGGAGTGGGATGAGTAAATGGATAAACGGTGGCCTGGGGCAAGTCAGAGGAGTCTGGAGAACCTGCGGTCTAGACCTTATTGCTCAACTCTGCCTCCCAAGGGCAATTAAACGTGACCGCACCGCCTACAGGGCCAGGGGACAAGGGTGCTTGAGTCTGCTCTGATTGCCTTAAGGATAAGGTTCAAAGCGCCAGGTGGCTTGGCTATTCATCACAGTTTACGATTCAGACCTCAGTCATATCACACATGTAACGAAGAGCCGCAGAGAAGCTGCTGGGCCCTCCTTCTCCTTCTGCACCTTGTCTGGGTGTCCAGGGGACGTTTCAGATCTCAAGAGCAAAGCAGAGGACGTATTCGTTCCACAAGCATCTCTTGCTCTCCGAGCGGCAGGTGGCACGTAGAGCCCAGCCCTCCCTCTCCTGAGCAGCCCCATCACTGACCCTGTAGCAAAGCTCTTTCTCTGGCCTCGCAGCTCCTGCTCCTTCAAGGAGCAGAGCAATGGGAATCCCGTTCTGAGGAGGCTCCACCAGCCCCTCTGGTCCACCTCCACCCAGGGCTCCCTGTTTTTGCCGGCCAGGCTCCCCCAGGAGAGTTGCCCTTCCAAGGGTATGCCAAGGGCAGCCAACCCTAGAGACCAGCTGCTGGCCGCTAAAGAGGATGCAGCTAGGGGCGGCCTACCCTAGAGGACTTAGGGGGCATAACTGGAGCAATGCCCACGGGTGGGGTGGGCGGAGCCAAGGGCTTCCAGAAGGAAGGGGTGAGCCAGATCTCAGCTCCCAGACCCTGGGGAGAAGGACACTGCTTCTCATCCAGCTCATGCTCATGAAAGACAGCACTCTCCTCTTCTCAGGAACATGGGTTAATCCAATCCTTCTCAATGCCAGTTCCCCCAAATGCACACACACCCTCTGCCTTGGGGTGGGCGGGCAGGTGTAGGTTTGATAGAGGGTTTAGGAGAGAGGGTCATGGTATTCCATTGCCCCTGCCAGAACTGAGTGAACAGGAAGAGGAGTACACAGTTTCTCTAGGTAACCAACCTCCATCTCCCCAACGTGTGCACCCACAGGGCAGGGGACCAGCCAGGGAACACCTGGCCCGCGACACCTGGACAGCTTCCTGGAGCACTCCCGGCAAGAGTGTGCAGACTGAGAAGGAAGCTCCAGAGGCTGGGCACAAAGGGCAAACGTTTCCTCCCTGATTTCCAACCAGCCCTCTGAGACAGCACCCCAGGAATTCTGCATCTGATCACTGCTGCCCTCACCACTGGGGAAGGGACCGCCCTGGTCTGCCCCCTCCCCAGCCTGCACCGGGAACGGTGCTCTGGACGGGGCTCTCCGCCTGGCACTGGAAGCCTGGGGAGGCTGGCCACCTGAAGACACTGATAGAGAAGGCCTGAGCTAGGGTCTACACAAGTCCTTCCAGTGCACACCCAATGAAGGGAGACGCTGTGTTTCTAGAAGCTTCCAGGCCACCATCTCCATGACTCCCAATTCCAGCCAGGCCTTGGCCCATGCTCAAGAGCTGAAGGATTCAACTTAAAATTCTAGCGTCTACCCCTGTATCCTTTGTGGGATGGTGGGGGGAGGAGAGAATGCTGGAAAAGAGGTCCTAACCTAAAGGACCAGCACCGTGACTCTGCAGGAGAGGAGCCCTGGAGGCAGGGCAACTGATGCTTTGCGGGCAACGCAGGCCGCAGGACAGGCCGCAGGACCGGGGTCTGTGTCGTCACAGCACACGCACGATTCAGCAGGACTGCGGCCCCTCAGCAGCCAGAGGGCAGACGCCAGCTCCTCCTGGGGGCACACTGGCACGGACCTGGCCCACAGCTCTGATCCATGGGACCAGCTCCAACCCCCAGGAATGCTCACAGAGCTCCTGGGATGTGATGGTCCAGAAGCAATGCTTCCAGGAAAATAGCAGCCCCAGCTCTGGGGTTCTCCAGTCTCTCAGCCCAGGGGGGAGGTAAGGAATGCACTCTCCGCCTGGGCTAGGATCATACTTGAAGGTGTGAGTGATAACAGGGCTGTGTCCTCTGCCCCATGACTGTGCCAACTTCCTCCCCTTGGTCAGGATACCCTCCTGATACCTTGGTTGGAATCTTTCAATCCTCACGGCCCAGCCAAGCCACCCAGGTGGCAAGTCTGCCGAGCCACTGGAACCAGGCAACATCATGAAGGGGACGGCCAGGGCTGCAGGACAGAGGCCTACTTTGTTGGCTACAAATTTCTCTAAACGGCTCCAGCTTCAGCAGGGGAGGGCCAGTGGGCTGTAGACAACCTCCCGTATTCTATCCATCCTACCCTGACATTTCCTTATCAGGTGGCGGTTTCTTTTTTTTGTGGCTTCATCTCAACACCGGGCATGAAATGGGACCACCTCGCATGCCAGTGGGCAGCAGTGTGGGGTGTGGAGGCCCCGTCTGGGCACCACTCACACTCCAGGCAGGAGGCAGGCCAGCAACGCTGATCTCCTTTATCAAGACTAGATGACTTCAAAGTGTTCTCTGTTGTTTTTTAAACCAGAACAATCTTTTGTCCAACTCACCTGGAAACTTTCATCAACCAGGCCAACTTATCAGTTTCTATTCTTGCTGCCCAGTGGGAAGAAGGAGCCAGGTGGTGAGACACGTGTAACTCTTGCCAAGACCAGATGCTGGAGGAGCCACCAGCCCTCTGCAGCAGCTCATGGGCTAAGCTGGGGCCTGAGCACTGTGTCAAGAGAACGCCTTCCTGTTACAAGGCTTATTTAGGATAAATAAGGCGGCACTGTTACAGGTACAGCCCTGCCGGTGCCAATTCCCTGGGAGACCTTGGGAAGGCGCCACATTCCCTCACAGTCAACCCTAAAGGAAATCAACCCTGAATATTCACTGGAAAGGACTGATGCTGAAGCTGAAGCTCCAATGCTTTGGCCACCTGATGCGAAGAGCTGACTCACTGGAGAAGACTCTGGTGCTGGGAAAGACTGAAGGCAAAAGAAGGTAGAAGGTGAAATGGTTAGGTAGCATCACCGACTCAATGGACAGGATTTTGAGCAAACTCTGGGAGACAGTGAAGGACAGGGGAGACTGGCATGCTCTAGTCTCTGGGGTTGCAGAGTCAGACACAACTTAGCAACTGAATAACAACGAGAAGAGATGACCCACCTGGTCTGGGGAGGACTCAAGGCAGGACAAGGACCAGGGCTCCTTACACAGGTAGACAGGTCAGCGCTAGACCAGAGAGTCTGGAAGAAAGGCATGCAGCGGTGTGCTCCATGCTAGGGGAGCATATCTTCAGTGGGGAGAGCACCCCAAAAACCCAGGCAACAAACCAGGAGCCTGTCCCTTGTGAGCCAGACTGCTTTTATTCTTCATACACCTTATCTTTAGCTTTCTTTTATTCTCCTTTTATATTTATTAATGTCTTTGGAAAGGTCAGCCTGTGACAGATATGTTAATGAAAACCCAAAGGAGATGTCTGCATCCACACCTGGACCAGGAGACTAAAGGGAGCAATGAGTCTCTCTCCCCCGGGACTGGAGGTGCAGAGAAGCCCAGGGTGGGCCCCTCGCTCAGCCTGCGTCCTCCGAGTCACCTTTCCAGCAGAAGGGAGAGCTGTGCGATCCAGTCAGAGGCCCTGAGCTCGCACCCTGCCCAGTGCCACAAAGGCGCTCCCAGCGCCAACACCCCCGGACGCACGGCTGCCCTGTGCCTGCACTAACCCTAGGCTCACTAACAGTCAGCTCCAGGGGGCAGAAAGCAGGTGGCTGGTAAACTTTTGAGACCAGCGCACACCTGCTTCCGTTCCTCCCTGGCTCCAGCTAAGCCACCGTCCTTGTCACTGAGGAGCTGATAATATGCTGTGAGTGACTCAGGCAGGACCCCTGCGGGGAAAGAGCCCCAAGGTTGCCTAGGCAGGTAATCCGCTTTACCACTTCAGCCAAGTGGCAATGTCAGCTGCCGTGAGGACTACAAAGGCAGCCTTCCCCTCGCCTTGCCTCAGCCCCTTGCCCTGGGGTGAGGGGAGCCTGGCTGGGGAGCAAGGAGCCCTCCCTAGTCCCATCTGCAGAGTGGCTGACCCTCAGACTTGGCCTGAGTTATACACTCCCTGCTAAGATAATAACTGTCATGACATGCTGATGTTGCTGGTCAGGATGTTCAGTAATCATGGACATCATGACATTACTGGTGTCAACTCTGGGGAATATGGAGAGGAGGAATAGGAAGACCAGGGTCCACCATGAGAGTCCCAAGGGAGGGATACCTCTTGACTGGCTTAATTACCTGCCCTGGGGTTACGAGGGGCTGGTTAACACAATGGTGCCTGTCTGGAGCTTGGGTTGTAGGGGTGACTGGAGCAGTGAAGAGGGCGGGCCCAGGGCCTCCTCCCAAGCCTCTTGCCTGGTGAGACAAGGCAGCCCCATTTCAACACGTTTGTGAGTTTAGTCTAGTGGACTCTGGACTTCGGTTCTAGGATTGGCTCTATCTGAAAGTTGGCGAGTCTGGGCAAATCAAACCTTTCTGGTACTCAGGTCCTCTATCTGTAAAACAGGCATGACGATGCCTGCGCCCTGCTTACCTCACAATCACTGTCAAGATGTAGTGAGTGGTGACTGTAAGCTGCAAGGTGCTACCTACCCGAGGTACCACTGGATTTCAGCATTGCAGAGAGGAGGAGGCAGGGATGAGCGCAGACACTGTAGCTCTGCCTGTGGGAGCAGGAGGCCTGGCCCAGGCTGGCCTATCTCCGAGAACAGGACCCCAGGCAGAAACAGGTGGGCCAGAGAGCCTGTGGGAGCCAGGCACGTGGGGCAGATAGAGCGCTCTGGCCAGGCTGGGTCAGCAGACAGCCCAGGAGACTAGCCGCTCTGCTAGGTTTGTGGTGGTCTCACCCTGTGGGGTTTTGTTTGCTTTGTTTTTGACCATAGCACACGGCTTGCAGGATCTCAGTTCCCCATCAGGGATTACACTGGGCCCTCAGCACTGAAAGTGTGGCATCCTGACCACTGGAGCGCCAGGGAATCCCCACAGAGCTCTTTCCACAACATGCCACTCTTGGCTCTGCCAGGCTGAGTCAAACCTCCGTACCTCCACAAATTGGAATTGGTGGGCAAACTGAGGCCAAAACTGTCTCTGTACCTGAAACTGGCACCGCTGTCCTGAGCATCGTCTTCTAAGGGGGAAGCCAGGGTGGGCACGACCCTGTCCAGCAGGAAGTACCCCACTCACCCCAGGAAGCGCAGCGGCCCTGGAGCTACGTCCTCACCAGGGTCTCAGCAGGAAACACACGGGAGGGTGGGCACTTCAGAAGCCAAGATGACAGGGCAAGCGGGAGAGGATGGGGCAGCTCCGGGGCATGGGCAGGCCTAGTCGGGCCAAGGGAGCTGGCTGAACACGCAGAGTGAATGACCCCCACAGCCCAGACAGAGGCCTGCGTAACACCCTCCACCATGCGGATGTCCCTGGGCCACCTCGAGGAAGGGACTACTTGCCATGAGCCGCCTGTGTCTGCTCTTTATCTTGCAGGCCAGGGGATGCAGGACTTCCGTGGATGGGCAGCCAGGGCACGGGGGTTATGGCGGGGAGCTCCTCCCGTAAAGATGCCATTCCTGTTGGAAAAAGCCTCCATCTGCAAGTCAGACAGACAGCCTGGGTTCCTGGACTCTGCTTCTACCTAGTGGTTTGAGATCTTAGGCAAATTTCTCAACTCCCACTTCCCGATCTATAAATGGAGTGACTGTGACTCTGAAGTCCCATTCTACATTCCAGCATTCAGTTTTTAACAAGGTGAGTGAATAAACGGCAACAAATCCTTGTAAGTTTGCCTACGGTGTGATTCTGACATGCACACTTAGCTCTGCTCATCGCCTCAATACACGATGCCCTTAGAGTGGACGACAACCCCATCTTCCTTCGGAGAATCCTCTCTCCCTAAACTTCCATCTCTGTGCCCAATCAGAGCACCAAATGCAGCCAGCCAGCTTCCCTGGTGGCTCTGATGGTAAAGAACCTACCTGCAGTGCGGGAGACCTGGGTTCAATCCCTGGGTTGGGAAGATCCCCTGGAGGAAGGCGTGGCAACCCACTCCAGTATTCTTGCCTGGAGAATNTCTCTGTGCCCAATCAGAGCACCAAATGCAGCCAGCCAGCTTCCCTGGTGGCTCTGATGGTAAAGAACCTACCTGCAGTGCGGGAGACCTGGGTTCAATCCCTGGGTTGGGAAGATCCCCTGGAGGAAGGCGTGGCAACCCACTCCAGTATTCTTGCCTGGAGAATCCCATGGACAGATGGGCCTGGCGGGCTACAATCCATGGGGTCGCAAAGAGTCGGACACAACTCCGGGACTAAGCACAGCACAGTTCTTGATCCAGGGCTGGGTGAGGGCCCCAATTCCAAGTGAACCCAGGAGTCCCGCGGCAGTCCTGGGATGGGATGCAGAGAAAGCGGAGGCCTGCACTGCTGCCAGGCACCTTCTACCACGTGGGGGGCGAGGAAGGTGTCACAACGGAGAAGGGCAGGGTGAGGCGGCTGTTGTTTGAGCTCTTCCCTTCTCTGCATGTGTCCAGCCGTTCCCTCAGGTATGTCAACCGGCTCCCTTTTATCAAAGCACCTTTAGAGCTGGCTTTCGGTTGCTGTGATTGAAGAAGTCCAACTGATACACTCTTGCACACATCTACAACTATTTTCCATTTCATTTAAAAGAATTTTTAAAAACCACTATGTATCACTTGCCACATAGTGCAAAAGGGCTGCCCTGAACCTGGGCCTGAAACCCTGCCCTCGATGAGTCGGTCCAGCTCAGGGGCCCTCAGGCATAGAGTGACTCTGGGCTTCCCAGTGGTGACTCTGAGAACTCCCTGGCCAGGAGCCACACCCTTCTCCGGCCAGGGACACTGCCCAGATGCACAGACGGGGGAGAGCCACTGATGTATGTAGTCTTTCTTGGTGGCCTGGGGTCAGGACTGCTCACAGTCAGAGTCCCCCAAACACGAGCAAGACTCTGGAGGGGAGGGTGCTGCCCGCTGGGCCCTGAACTGGCTGAAGTGGTCAGGGCAAGAGAAGACCACCCTGGACATGGACTGCAATGGGGAGTTGGGACCGTAGGCTTCATTCTTTGTCTGGCAATGGATTTAGGGGAACAAACCCTTTCCAAATCTGTTTCTCAACCTGTTAAGAGTCATGTCTGACTTTTCTAAATGTAGCCAGACACTGCCCTGAATTCTACCCATCTATCCTACTCATTTCTAGCAGCCACCCCTCTGATGAGATACCTTACATGTACCCAACAGTACCTTAAACTCACCCTACTCACAATGTCAAACTCACCCACACTCTAAGCCCGCAAAACCTGAACTTCTCTCTGTATTCCCAGAGTCAGCAAAGGGACAACATCCATCCGACCCTGAAACCTGGAGTCATTTATGCCCCTTCCTTCCTTTAACCTCCTTCACCCAACCTACTACAAAGTCCATCTGAAGTTTCCCACCTAANCTTGTGAGCCAGACTGCTTTTATTCTTCATACACCTTATCTTTAGCTTTCTTTTATTCTCCTTTTATATTTATTAATGTCTTTGGAAAGGTCAGCCTGTGACAGATATGTTAATGAAAACCCAAAGGAGATGTCTGCATCCACACCTGGACCAGGAGACTAAAGGGAGCAATGAGTCTCTCTCCCCCGGGACTGGAGGTGCAGAGAAGCCCAGGGTGGGCCCCTCGCTCAGCCTGCGTCCTCCGAGTCACCTTTCCAGCAGAAGGGAGAGCTGTGCGATCCAGTCAGAGGCCCTGAGCTCGCACCCTGCCCAGTGCCACAAAGGCGCTCCCAGCGCCAACACCCCCGGACGCACGGCTGCCCTGTGCCTGCACTAACCCTAGGCTCACTAACAGTCAGCTCCAGGGGGCAGAAAGCAGGTGGCTGGTAAACTTTTGAGACCAGCGCACACCTGCTTCCGTTCCTCCCTGGCTCCAGCTAAGCCACCGTCCTTGTCACTGAGGAGCTGATAATATGCTGTGAGTGACTCAGGCAGGACCCCTGCGGGGAAAGAGCCCCAAGGTTGCCTAGGCAGGTAATCCGCTTTACCACTTCAGCCAAGTGGCAATGTCAGCTGCCGTGAGGACTACAAAGGCAGCCTTCCCCTCGCCTTGCCTCAGCCCCTTGCCCTGGGGTGAGGGGAGCCTGGCTGGGGAGCAAGGAGCCCTCCCTAGTCCCATCTGCAGAGTGGCTGACCCTCAGACTTGGCCTGAGTTATACACTCCCTGCTAAGATAATAACTGTCATGACATGCTGATGTTGCTGGTCAGGATGTTCAGTAATCATGGACATCATGACATTACTGGTGTCAACTCTGGGGAATATGGAGAGGAGGAATAGGAAGACCAGGGTCCACCATGAGAGTCCCAAGGGAGGGATACCTCTTGACTGGCTTAATTACCTGCCCTGGGGTTACGAGGGGCTGGTTAACACAATGGTGCCTGTCTGGAGCTTGGGTTGTAGGGGTGACTGGAGCAGTGAAGAGGGCGGGCCCAGGGCCTCCTCCCAAGCCTCTTGCCTGGTGAGACAAGGCAGCCCCATTTCAACACGTTTGTGAGTTTAGTCTAGTGGACTCTGGACTTCGGTTCTAGGATTGGCTCTATCTGAAAGTTGGCGAGTCTGGGCAAATCAAACCTTTCTGGTACTCAGGTCCTCTATCTGTAAAACAGGCATGACGATGCCTGCGCCCTGCTTACCTCACAATCACTGTCAAGATGTAGTGAGTGGTGACTGTAAGCTGCAAGGTGCTACCTACCCGAGGTACCACTGGATTTCAGCATTGCAGAGAGGAGGAGGCAGGGATGAGCGCAGACACTGTAGCTCTGCCTGTGGGAGCAGGAGGCCTGGCCCAGGCTGGCCTATCTCCGAGAACAGGACCCCAGGCAGAAACAGGTGGGCCAGAGAGCCTGTGGGAGCCAGGCACGTGGGGCAGATAGAGCGCTCTGGCCAGGCTGGGTCAGCAGACAGCCCAGGAGACTAGCCGCTCTGCTAGGTTTGTGGTGGTCTCACCCTGTGGGGTTTTGTTTGCTTTGTTTTTGACCATAGCACACGGCTTGCAGGATCTCAGTTCCCCATCAGGGATTACACTGGGCCCTCAGCACTGAAAGTGTGGCATCCTGACCACTGGAGCGCCAGGGAATCCCCACAGAGCTCTTTCCACAACATGCCACTCTTGGCTCTGCCAGGCTGAGTCAAACCTCCGTACCTCCACAAATTGGAATTGGTGGGCAAACTGAGGCCAAAACTGTCTCTGTACCTGAAACTGGCACCGCTGTCCTGAGCATCGTCTTCTAAGGGGGAAGCCAGGGTGGGCACGACCCTGTCCAGCAGGAAGTACCCCACTCACCCCAGGAAGCGCAGCGGCCCTGGAGCTACGTCCTCACCAGGGTCTCAGCAGGAAACACACGGGAGGGTGGGCACTTCAGAAGCCAAGATGACAGGGCAAGCGGGAGAGGATGGGGCAGCTCCGGGGCATGGGCAGGCCTAGTCGGGCCAAGGGAGCTGGCTGAACACGCAGAGTGAATGACCCCCACAGCCCAGACAGAGGCCTGCGTAACACCCTCCACCATGCGGATGTCCCTGGGCCACCTCGAGGAAGGGACTACTTGCCATGAGCCGCCTGTGTCTGCTCTTTATCTTGCAGGCCAGGGGATGCAGGACTTCCGTGGATGGGCAGCCAGGGCACGGGGGTTATGGCGGGGAGCTCCTCCCGTAAAGATGCCATTCCTGTTGGAAAAAGCCTCCATCTGCAAGTCAGACAGACAGCCTGGGTTCCTGGACTCTGCTTCTACCTAGTGGTTTGAGATCTTAGGCAAATTTCTCAACTCCCACTTCCCGATCTATAAATGGAGTGACTGTGACTCTGAAGTCCCATTCTACATTCCAGCATTCAGTTTTTAACAAGGTGAGTGAATAAACGGCAACAAATCCTTGTAAGTTTGCCTACGGTGTGATTCTGACATGCACACTTAGCTCTGCTCATCGCCTCAATACACGATGCCCTTAGAGTGGACGACAACCCCATCTTCCTTCGGAGAATCCTCTCTCCCTAAACTTCCATCTCTGTGCCCAATCAGAGCACCAAATGCAGCCAGCCAGCTTCCCTGGTGGCTCTGATGGTAAAGAACCTACCTGCAGTGCGGGAGACCTGGGTTCAATCCCTGGGTTGGGAAGATCCCCTGGAGGAAGGCGTGGCAACCCACTCCAGTATTCTTGCCTGGAGAATCCCATGGACAGATGGGCCTGGCGGGCTACAATCCATGGGGTCGCAAAGAGTCGGACACAACTCCGGGACTAAGCACAGCACAGTTCTTGATCCAGGGCTGGGTGAGGGCCCCAATTCCAAGTGAACCCAGGAGTCCCGCGGCAGTCCTGGGATGGGATGCAGAGAAAGCGGAGGCCTGCACTGCTGCCAGGCACCTTCTACCACGTGGGGGGCGAGGAAGGTGTCACAACGGAGAAGGGCAGGGTGAGGCGGCTGTTGTTTGAGCTCTTCCCTTCTCTGCATGTGTCCAGCCGTTCCCTCAGGTATGTCAACCGGCTCCCTTTTATCAAAGCACCTTTAGAGCTGGCTTTCGGTTGCTGTGATTGAAGAAGTCCAACTGATACACTCTTGCACACATCTACAACTATTTTCCATTTCATTTAAAAGAATTTTTAAAAACCACTATGTATCACTTGCCACATAGTGCAAAAGGGCTGCCCTGAACCTGGGCCTGAAACCCTGCCCTCGATGAGTCGGTCCAGCTCAGGGGCCCTCAGGCATAGAGTGACTCTGGGCTTCCCAGTGGTGACTCTGAGAACTCCCTGGCCAGGAGCCACACCCTTCTCCGGCCAGGGACACTGCCCAGATGCACAGACGGGGGAGAGCCACTGATGTATGTAGTCTTTCTTGGTGGCCTGGGGTCAGGACTGCTCACAGTCAGAGTCCCCCAAACACGAGCAAGACTCTGGAGGGGAGGGTGCTGCCCGCTGGGCCCTGAACTGGCTGAAGTGGTCAGGGCAAGAGAAGACCACCCTGGACATGGACTGCAATGGGGAGTTGGGACCGTAGGCTTCATTCTTTGTCTGGCAATGGATTTAGGGGAACAAACCCTTTCCAAATCTGTTTCTCAACCTGTTAAGAGTCATGTCTGACTTTTCTAAATGTAGCCAGACACTGCCCTGAATTCTACCCATCTATCCTACTCATTTCTAGCAGCCACCCCTCTGATGAGATACCTTACATGTACCCAACAGTACCTTAAACTCACCCTACTCACAATGTCAAACTCACCCACACTCTAAGCCCGCAAAACCTGAACTTCTCTCTGTATTCCCAGAGTCAGCAAAGGGACAACATCCATCCGACCCTGAAACCTGGAGTCATTTATGCCCCTTCCTTCCTTTAACCTCCTTCACCCAACCTACTACAAAGTCCATCTGAAGTTTCCCACCTAAATCTCTCCCTTTTCTACTTTTCTCCACATCTGCCACTCTTTCTCTATCCAAGAACTGCCATCGTCCACCTACAGTAGCCCCTGAACTGCTAAAGCCCCAGATCTACTCAAGAGACCTCCCTTCCACCAATTCATTCTCCACAGACAGGCCAAATGATCTTCCCAAATGCAAGTTCCATCAGATCCCCATTTCTATTCCTCTCAGAGAAAGAGCCAGACCTCCCAAAGCTCTGGGGTAAAGGTGGGGCTCCCTCAAGACCCCACGGCCTGGCTGGTAGAGCCAGGGGTAACCCTGAGGCCAACATCGACCAGGCAGGTCTAGGAGGCTGCTCAGTCCAGAGCCCTGGCCGCTTCCCGGGTTCTCCCACCCCCAGGCTGACTCGGAACTGGCTCAGCCTTCTAGGACTGACCCCTCCCCCAGAGCAGGCTTCATCTGACCCTAGATGGGAACGGGAAGCTGGAGGCCAGGCAGGGGAAGCCCAGCTGGGCTGCAGCCAAGGGTGGTGTGTGTTAGGAAACGGAGAGAGCAGGGCCACAATAGCCTGTCAGTATCTGGGGCCAGCGGAAAGGAGGCAGCTGGCGGGAGGATAAACCTCGAGGAGTCTCTCTCTTCCCTCTTATCGGACTGACCCTTGGCAGCCTCGCAGCCAGTGGAGAACAAACAGTCATTAACAACCCTGCCCACACTTGAGCACAATGCGGTGTGACCAGCCCAGCCTGGAGAGCCAGGGCCTCCCTTCCTGCCAGGGCAGTCTCGGGGGTCCACCTGTCGGCCAGCCCCCACATCCTGCCCCTCCTTCCTGGGCAATGAAACTCGGCCCCCCCCCCCCCCCCCCCCACCCGGCCTGTGATCCCCTGGCCTTTCGGGTCAGGCCTCTGCATCACGCTGTGTTGCTTGGCCTCATCACCGTCCCCCGCTCTCCTAAAAACCTCTGCTCCACCCCCCTTTCCAGGCGCGTTCTCAACCCTCAGTAGGCCCACCCAGAGTCTGCGCTACTGACCCAGCACCTCCCGTCTTCAGCCTGTGATCCAACCCCCAAGCTGGCCTTGGGGGGAAATTCTCACTAAAGGAGAGCCCAAGGCGGAAGGAGGTGAGGGGATTGGGAGCAGAAACAGGAAGCCTATATGCAGTCACTCCAAAGCCTAACCAGTGGCCAGTATAGGAAGAGATGGATGTGATGGGAGACCAGGGGGGTTCTTCTCTGCCTGAACCCAGGACAGAGGCAGAGCAACACTCGGGAAGGGGGATGAGGACCATGGGAGGCAGGTGGCAGCTCCCTCGGCTGCAGGAGCCCAAGTTCTCCAGAGAGAGGCCAGAGCAGGCTGGCTGCTGTTCAGTACGTCCAACTGGTCAGCAGAAAGGTTGGACCAATTCTCAGCAACTCCTGGACCCCATGGTGGTATCCTGGGGCCCCAGCACTACCTCCTCTCTCAGGATATGGCGTTCCTCTGTTTGGCCTACTGGACGATTTGACAGCAAATCCATGAACAGATCTTTAAATTCTGTATTTACAGATGAGGGGCCTCTGGGGCCCAGAGAGGGGCAGCAACTTGCCCTGGGTCACACAGCATCCATTTCACAGCATCTTCCTAAGGAAGTACCAACACTGGCTTCCCTACACTGTAAGAGCTTGAACGGAGTATCCTGCTGCTGTTTAGTTTCTAAGCTGAATCCGACTCTGTGACTCCATGGACTACAGCCCACCAGGCTCCTCTGTCCATGAGATTTCCCACCCAAGAACACCAGAGTGGGTTGCCATTTCCCAAGGAATCTTCCTAATTCAGAGATCAAACTGACAACTTCTGCACTGGCAGGCAGATTCTTCACCAATGAGCCACCTGGGAAGCCTGCAACAGGGGTCCCCATGACTCTTCTAACCCCTTTCAAGCTTTCCTGTCTCCCCCTACCTGTGACACCTGGGGTTTCCTCCTGAGCCATGCCAGAGGACCCAGGAACCGGCCAGAAGCTACACAGGTGTGGCCTGGGTAGATACCAAGTCCTCTGGGCTAGGACAGAATAGAGAGAAGGCCAACTGCTGGAAAGCCCCTTGCAGCTGCCCGGACCTCAGACTGCTCCCGAGAAAACCCAAGAGACAGGACTGGGCTCCCGCCCCTCCTCTGCCTTGTGGCACAGCCTCAGTCCCCCTGGCTGCTACCTACTCACTTGCTCGGGCAGAGGACACAGCTCAGGGGCCAGAGACTTTCATTTCCTCCCAACTCTGGTTCCACCAGCATCAAACGACAAGTACTTTGTTTTCAACTGAACTTGAGGTTGGGGGGAACTCTACGTAGTCAAAGGTCAGGGAGAGTCCCTTGCAAACCCAAAGGGGTCCTCCCCACAAAGAAGGAAGGAGGTAGTAACTGCGTGGTAACAGATTGTTAACTAATTTGTAGATGTCTCGCAGAGTATACAAACATGGAATTATTATGTTGTACACCTGTAGCTAATATAATGTTGTTATGTCAGTTATACGTCAATAAAAAAAGGAGTAAGGAGGGAGAGGGAGTGAAGGAGCAGGGTGGGGCTGCAGGGTGACATGGGCAGGGAGGGGGAAGCCCCACGCTAGCCCTCAATTCCCTCCCTTGTTCCTCTTCCTATCATCCACCTCTCAACTTCCCCTTTCACTACCCACGCCACCCCCTCCAAATTCCTTTAAACCACACGGAAAACTTGTTGACTTTTTCCTCATCAGAGCAGTCCCCTCTAGACCAATTAGTGATTTCCATTTGTTGCTGATTTTCTCCCCCAGCCCTCTGCACCGGGACTCCACAGCTGGAGGGCTCAGGAGCAAGGGCAGGACTGCTCTCTGGGGTCCCTGAGTCATGCCCCAACCCCTCAGGGTCTCCTCTGTCCCCCAAACCCCCTCTCGGGAGCAGGATGGCCTCGCGCCTCAACTGCACACAGGCAGGGCTGCTTTCTGCGTCCCCCTCCTGTTCCCCACCCTGAGCCTAGGGAGGAGGAGAAGGAGAGACAAGGAAAAAGGATGCGCACGGGCAAGCATGATCAAACCAGGAGAGACGCCCCTCCAGGCAGGACACGCCTGTGCTACACGCTCCCCGACCTCTGCAGCCAACGGGGGATGTCAGTCAACCCCCTTCCCTCTCTGAGCTTCCGCATTTGCAGTCACATCCTCCTTAAGGAAGAAGCCGTTTGAGGATGTTTTTCAACATCTGATAGCAGAACTGTTGTTTTGTTTTACTATGATTATTTCACAATACAAATTTAGCACTGACAGCAAAATAAGGAAAAATTACATTTGTCTCTAGATTTCTCTTGTTCCCAGTTCACCTTATTGTACACGGGTAGCAGGCACTGTGTTCATATCATGCATGGCAAAATATTACATCCACTACGGCTGATTCATGTTGAGGTTTGACAGAAAACAGCAAAATTCTGTAAAGTAATTATATAAATTCAATAAAAAATAAACTAATTTTTTTAAAAAAGCACACTCATTTGAATGCTAACAGCTATAACTGAGGGGGACAGTCCTCTTCACCCCAGGAAGATGGTCCTCTCTGAAAACCTGCAGGGATAAGTGCCCTTCAGCATCACTTCTCCTGCCCCACCTCACAGAGAACCCTGCTCCCTTCCTCACTTTCTTTTTATGTGTTTATTTAATTTTTTGGCTCAGTGGCATGTGGGATCTTAGTTCCTCAACCAGGGATCGAACCCGAGCCCCCTGCAGTGGAAGCATGGAATCTTAACCACTGAACCACCGGGGAAGTCCTTCTCTTATTCCTGCAGCAGGAAACCTCTCCAGTTCTCAGCTAGAAAGTTGGGGTGGCCCAAAGCCCAGCCTATGCCCTGGAGCCTTAGGAGATGTCTGCAATGGCAATGTGAAAGTGTGACTGACAATACGCTGTAATTACGATCATGATTTATAAATAAGCACCAAGAGGTGCCCCAGAATGGCTGCTTAGGGACACACACAGGCATCCCTGGTGAGCCCAGGATAACTGAAGGAAATGCCTGTTTTCCTCAGATAGCAGGCAAAGTTCACATTCTCTCCGCGCAAAATGTCATTTGCAGGTATCTGCCCTAATAGTGAGAACTTGTTGCTAAAGAAAAGAGGGGAAAATCTAAAACCCAGGTCCCCAGAGAGCTGGGCCAGTTATTGGGGACAACACGGTGGGGGGAAAGTTGGGGCACAGAAACTGAGAGCAAGGAATGGGGAAGAAGGCAAAGGCCACCCTCAGTGGAAATGGAGAGACAAGAAGAGATGCAGACACGCTGAGCATGGACCACAAAGCCCCAGCTGCTTTCAGAATGAACTGGGCCCCTGAGGCTGTGGGGCCCCACCCGCTCAGGGCTGAGGCCCCAAACCTCAGGCCGGCAGGGTGGAGTCCAGAGTAACAAGCTAACCAGGCTTCAAGGCACGCTGTCAGCATCCTGCACACAGCTCCCCCAAAGCAAGGATGCTTCCATCTCCTACAAACTCCTCCTCCTCCTGACTGCCCCACTTCAGCTAAAGGACCTGACCTGATCACCGAGGCAAGGAAATGTCTGCTGCTGCTAAGTTGCTTCAGTCATGTCTGACTCTGTGCGACCCCATAGACGGCAGCCCACCAGGCTCCCCCATCCCTGGGATTCTCAAGGCAAGAACACTGGAGTGGGCTGCCATTTCCTTCTCCAGTGCATGAAAGTGAAGCGTGAAAGTGAAGTCGCTCAATCGTGTCCGACTCTTAGCGACCCCATGGACTGCAGCCCACCAGGCTCCTCCATCCATGGAATTTTCCAGACAAAAGTACTGGAGTGGGGTGTCGTTGCCTTCTCAAGGAAGTTGTCTGACCCCAGTCAACTGACTGTCTGTTCCAAAAGATATCTACTTTCACAGTTCTCTAGAATCAGTCCCTTCTTTCCATTTTTACTGCCAACTTCCAGTCTTCATTACTTCTTACCTGGACCCTACCTAGTTTTCCATTTCCTCCCTCACTTCTTTCCTTGTCCCCTTATGACCCAGCCATACCCTGCTACCTGCCTGCCCTCTGCCTGCTCAGAAACTTGTCGGAACCAACCCCTCTCTCTGCCGTCTGCCGAGTCAAGTCCTCACTGGACACTGTGCTGGGATTGATCTCTTGCAATCTCTACTGCCTCTTCTTCTGGGGACTCCAATTTTTGGATACGGTTTGGGGGGACTGCCTACTGTACCAGCCCTTCCCTGGCCAAGGGAGAAGGCATGGCCCAGTCTGGGCCAACCAGATCTCCTCCCTGGTACAGCTGGAACAGTTATCCTGGCCCCAGTGGTACCGTGAAGAGGCTGGCCTTTGGCTCCTGACATACCTACTCCAAGATCCTGGAGGGGGACTTTCCTGGTGGTCCAGTGCTTAGGAATCTGCCTGCCAATGCAGGGTACACGGGTTCGATCTCTGGTCTGGGAAGATTCTACCTGCCACGGAGCAACCAAGCCCACGCTCCACAACTACTGAAGCTCGCATCCCCTAGAGCCTGTTCTCCACAAGAGAAGCCCCTGCAGCGAGAGAAGCCCGTGCACCGCAACCAGAGAGCAGCCCCGCTCTCTGCAACGGGAGAAAGCCTGCGCACGGCAACGGAGATCCAGCACAACCAAACACAAAATAGATGAATAATTTCTTAAAGCCCTATTTAGGAGAAAAAAAAAGACGATAACTGCTTTTAAAAAAAAGACCCTGCAAGGGACTCGGGTCTCAGTCATTCCTCAGATTCTAGGAGTTACCATAGCCTTCCAATGAAGTCCTTTCCTACCAAAGTCAGCAAGGTGTTGCTTGTCACCAAACTTCTTTTTAAAATACCTCTCCTATGCTCCATCCAAAAGGGAAAATGCCCTGAAAGCGCCGTTATGGTCCCTCCTTCCCCTGCTGGCCAGTATGCTCCCCGGCCTGCAGGCACTGCTGGAACTCTGCCTTCCCCTTCAGGGCCCAACCCAGAGTCCCCTTCTGAGCCCTCTTTGGGGATGACCTCTCCTCCTCTAAACCCACAAGCCCCTGGCTGCCCCTTCTGCCTCCTACCACGGACATCGGAGTGCCTGTCTTACCCCACTCCCGGTGGACAGAGACTTGGTCACCCTCTCCTCCACAACAGCTGGCAGAGTTCCATACTCAATAAATTCACCAGGCTTTGTGGGAAGACAACTCAAAGGCCAATTACAGGTTTCCTGGGCAACACAGGCAGTGAGGGACAAAAAGCACGGGGTCAGAAAGGCCCCGTCTGGCTTCCATATCCTCCACTTACCAGCTGAGTTTATGGGCAAGTCTCTTACATTCTGTAAGCCTCAGTTCTTCGACTGTGAAAGAGCGACAATAATGCTAACCCTGCAACACTGCTGTGAGAATGTGACGAGTCTACATGCAAGAACATCCAGCCGGGCGCCTGGCTAGCAGTGACCACTCAGGAACAGCAGCCGTCACTCCAGCTATTCACAGCTTCTGGGTTAGCAGATGCTCTTTTGGCGGGCTGAAATCAGGAGCCCTGGGCCTGCTGCATGACCCACAGAGCATCACTGTTTCTTAGTAACCCAACCTGGGTCTACCTCTGTCGTATAAACCTCCTGAGAAACAGTATGTGAAAAAACGCGCGGCAAAGTTAAAGCACAATGTAAGGGGTTCCTCCTGTTTGTCTCAATTTCAGAGTCCCAGGCATCCTGTCCAGTGTGCAGCCATGGCTAGCACCCAACCTGCTCAGTCTGAGGGACAGGGCAGATGAGCGCCTGGTTCAGGGTCTGCTTCCCCATGTCCTTCCCCAAAGCCCTGGTGCCTAAACATCCTGCTTTGGAGCCGGGGGCGAGGGGGTCCTTCCTTCAAATGGCCACAGCACAGTGTCTGCTATGTGGTTACAGGGGGACCGGGAGCTCAGGCCCTCAAGTCACCCTGACCATTAATCTAGCCAACACTGGAAAGCATGGGAAGTGCAGGAAAAGACCAGCCCAGGGAAGCTGCCAGAACAGTCCTGGGTGGGGAAACCAGGTGGGGGGCAGCCTCTCCGAAAACTTCACATGGGCCTGGATTAATCGCCCAGGCAACTCTTCTGGCCCCAAACCAGTGGTTCTCAAGTGCTATGGTCAGGAAGCTGTACAGAAATAAAATCTCAGGCCACATCCAGACTGCCTGAATCAGAAATGTCTGGGAGTGGGGCCCAGCAAACTGCACCTTACACAGCTCTCCAGGGGGATTACTGAACACCTATTCTGTGCCAAGGACCGAGCCGCAGGGTGATATTTCAGAAATGAGGACACATCTGAAGGACTTTCACAGTGTAACGGGGAGGGGGCAGGGTGTCGGGGGAAGAGGTAAAAACCAAGTACACAAAACACAAGGCAGGATGGGGTACAGAATAAGGCAAAGGAATCAGCTCCTCCCCTCGCCAGCTCCTCTCTTTCCAAGTTGGGAAGCAGGAACTCCAGTTCTAGGAAACCCACCCCACCTCAGGCTGCTCTTTGAGATTCAACATAACTGCAGGAAGTTTTCAAAAGAAGAGTGATCCTAGCCCAAGGCATCTTTCAGGTCCAGAAGTTTGGCTTGTGGGGAAATGGACCATGAGGCCACACCCAGTGGTTCTTAGCAGCTGAGAAGTTGACCCCACGTGGGGTCTGGGCTGGGAAAGTTCCTAGAGGGCTGTGAGCATGCCACACAGCACATCCTGGCACTGCACTCCCACACAGGGTCACTCCCACCGGCCCCTGGCAAGCTCCCAGGGTGAGCGCAGATGCAGACATAAACACGCACACAGACAGTTGGCCCCCTGGCCTCCCTACCTCTATTCTCAAGTTACAGGGTTAAAGATGTCCTATTCACAGCCAAGGGGGAGGGATGAGAGAGGGGTTGCTGAAGCAGGGAACCATCTGGTTCAGATCAGGATTGCTCATTCAGGACCCCAACGGAACTCCCAGAGCCTGCCTTCTGATGGCTCATAGATTCTCCCTCCCTCCCCCAACTTCCCACTGAGAAGCTGAAAACTGGGCTAGGAAGGGATCAACCCACAGGCTGCTGAAGGAAGATAAGAAAACAAAACTAAACCAAAAAAAAAAAAAAAANGCCCGGGCTCCGCAAGCTGGAGCTGCGGTGAGGCCGCTGCGCCCAGGCGGGAGAAAAATCACCCCACGTGGGCGTGGGGTTTTCCCTGCCTGGAAAAAGGAGGCCGAGTGTCTCTAGTTTTCCTGGAGTGCTCACCCCCCTGGGGACCTTCTATTGATAATTCTAGTCCCATCCACTTTCTTTCTAGCTGACCCCCTTAGCTCCCTACTGTTTAGGGCAAAGTACACACATAAGGCAAAGTACTAACCATTTAAAATATTTTTCTATGTCTTCTCTTAGCACGTGCTTTCCCCAGTTTCCAGATCTACCTCAAATTGTTAATGAAAGTCCCGGTTGCCCTCCAAGCTTTATCGCCTCCGGCAGAGGGAGGCCTGTAAGTCGCTGATTCTTTAACCAGAGGGAGGCCTGTATTCTTTAACAGGCGTCTATCAGATTCTTCTGGAGAGTTTGTTTAAACACAGCTGACCCATACCTCTTCCGTGGGAGGAGCCTGCTGTGGGATGATATGAGCCTCAGAGGAGCCAGGCCATAGAAAGTGGGGTTTCAGGCTAATTTAGCACAAAAACATTCTTTTTAATTTAAATAAATAAATCAGTTGATGCAGTAAAAGGAAAATGCTACATGAACCTGAGGGCTTCTCTGAGAGCTCAGTTGGTAAAGAATCTGCCTGCAGTGCATGAGACCCTGGTTTGATTCCTGGGTGGGGAAGATCTGGAGAAGGGCTACCCATTCCAGTATTCTTGGACTTCCATGTGGCTCAGCTGGTAAAGAATCCACCAGCAATGTGGGAGACCTGGATTTGATCCCTGGATTGGGAAGATCCCCTGGAGAAGGGAAAGGNTTCCTGGGTGGGGAAGATCTGGAGAAGGGCTACCCATTCCAGTATTCTTGGACTTCCATGTGGCTCAGCTGGTAAAGAATCCACCAGCAATGTGGGAGACCTGGATTTGATCCCTGGATTGGGAAGATCCCCTGGAGAAGGGAAAGGGTACCCACTCCCGTATTCTCGCCTGGAGAATTTCATGGACTGTCTAGCCCATGGGGTCACAAAGAGTCAGACATGACTGAATGACTTTCACTTTCCACATGAGCCTGAAAGATGTCCTAGTCCTTAGCCTTTAGCATTCTCTTCAAAGCTGGTAAGGTTTTCTGTTCCAAAGGGGAGCTCATAGGGTATACCTGGTACTACTCCCCAAACTATGGATGCAAGCCAGGGGTTGAGATCTCAAACCTTTAGGATAAGGTCAGCTCCGTAGAATCCTCTGCTTCCAGGTGTTCTATGACCTGTAACAGGCTGGAGGATTGAGAGGTCAGAAGGTGGATTCTTGACTTGTCAGGTATCTGAAAATGACTCTCACACCACACCTACCTGGGTAGACCCTTAACCACCTGCTATCCTGATGTTCTAGGAGCTATAGAACTCCAAGAGGAAACTTGGTGACCTTCACCCTCCGGCACGACCTCAGACCCTTTCAGCTGTGAGATGATCAAGTTCTCTGCTCCACCAAACTCTAACCAAGTTCCTGCAGGCCCTCTTCTCCAATATGTCTCAACCTTGGCCTGTAAAAACTATACTCTTGGTTAGGACTCAACTGGTCCACTGCAGTTCAGTCCCTAGTCAGGGAACTAGGATCACATCCCACATGCCACACAGCATAGCCACAAAACCACCCCCTCAAAACCAAAAGACTGTACTCTCAACACAGATGACTTTACCCACCCTCCTCCCTGGTGGTTCAGACAGTAAAGAATCTGCCTGCAGTGCAGGAGACCAGGGTTTGATCCCTGAGTTGGGAAGATCCCCTGGAGAAGGGAATGGCTACCCACTCCAGTCTCCTTGCCTGGAGAATTCCACGAGCAGAGAAGCCTTGCAGGCTACAGGCCATGGGGTCACAAAGAGCTGGACATGACTGCTGACGGAATGACTAACATATACAACCCTCCCCCCACATTAAAAGACTTAAACACAGTAACATAGTTTCTAATATCTCAAGGCCGCATCCCTGGGATGGCTCTACCCACCTCCAAGTGCCTGCCTGATAAAGCTCAAAAATTCACTGTGTTTATTCTAGCCAATACCAGTTATAAATACCCTCCCACCCCTTCTTAGAGTGTTTACTAAAAAGGCTTACAGTTGTGACTTCTTCCTTTCCCGTTAAGGTGTGCATCGAATGTATATGTATTATGTGTCTTTCTCAAGGACCTGAAAGCCATTCCTTTGAAATATAATCGCTGGAAAGAAGAGGGCCTCTGTGGGAGAGTAGAATCCTAACTTCAGTACTTGCCAGCTCACAGATACAGCTGACCTAGTCAGCATTTACACTGACCAACCCTTTGTACTTTTTCACTTCTCTGTTCACCTCCCTCCATACTTCTTCATTCTCCCTTTAAAGTGCCCAGTCACCTCTGTGTAAGTCCAAGTTGCAGTGTATGTCAATAATATATTGGTTAAAACCTATCATCACTTTTAACTAGTGCCTGCTTTGTTTATTTTTGGGTCAATTATTAAGATTTTTTGTTTGTTAACTATTAAGATGTTTTTGTTTATCTTTGACAAAATGAATATAAGCAGTGAGCCGTGGGGCCCCAGGCTCCAGCCTTCCTCCCATTCACCAAAGGCCAAAGGGTGAGTTATTGCTAGGTCCTTGGGCACATAGCCCAGAGGACACCAGAGTCATTGGACCCTGACTAATGCTGACCTCTCTAGTGAATGCCTGAATGCTTTTCATTTTTTTGATTTGTGTCCCTGTCACAGACTATAGTCTGTGCGTGCTCCGTCATGTCTGACTCTTTGCGACTCCATAGCCCGCCAGGCTGCTCTGCCCATGAGATGCTCCAGGCAAGAATACCAGACTGGGTTGCCATTTCCTACTGCAGGGGATCTTCCCAACCCAGGGATCGAACCTGCATCTCTTGCATGTCCTGCACTGGCAGGCAGATTCTTAACCTCTGTGCCACCTGGGAAGCCTGTCACAGACTACAGGAGGCTAAGTAATCCACATACAACTCCATGCTCTGCCCCTAAGACCAGCTGCCAGGCCCTTCCTGTAAGGACTTTGCCTCTGCACCTCAGTCACACATGCAATGGCGACTTTCCCTCACAGGCAGAAGGGAAATGAATCTTTTTGTGTTGACACCCATCACCCAAATGTCTGCTAGCAGATTACTCGGAAGATGTCATTTCACGGGCAGCGCAGAGACCCTCTCTATCCCACAACTCCAACAGGAGCTCCCATCATCACCCAACTATCTCCCAGTTAGATGTCAAATTGGTTTTTACCCATTTCCTCTTGCTAGTTGTGTTTTCCTGTCCTCTCCATCCATCCAAATTCTGCCTGACTGTTTGAAGTCTACCTTGAGTTTTCCTTCCTCCTCAAGGTCCTCCCCAGTGGCCTCAGCCGCACAGCCACCTGTGAACGCCACCTCTCGTGTCGCACTGGAGTTCACGTCATTGACTTCAAAGCCTACCTTTGCTGGTGACCATCTCCAGCAAGGGAGGCAGTGGACCCAGAAGTGAACCAGACAGAGGAGCCCTGGGGCTTTGGAGGCAAACTGCAACTAAGTAGCAAGATGCCAAGAGGAGGTGGCTCCCTCCCTCCCCTGCTTTCTGGTTGACACAGAAAGGTCAGCTCCCACACCTAATGGTCTATGTGACCCCGAGCAAACTATACAGTTCTGTGATCTGTAAAATGGCAATAATAATAACAGAATGGCCATAATAACAGACTCTTCTTGTAGAGCTGTTCTAAAGAGTAAGTGAAAAAAACAACAACAACTGATATTGGATAGAAAGACTGTCAAAAAGAAATCAAGTCAATCTGTATATTTAATGTGATCACAGTACAAATACCAGTGGCATTTGTTTTGTTTTTGTGGAGAGGGAGGAGGAGGAGCAGGTCAGATTATTTTAAAAATTCATTTGGAGGGCTTCCGGATAGTCCAGTGGGTAAGAATCTGCCTTACAATTCAGGGGACATTGGTTACATCCCTAGTCCGGGAAGATTCCACATGCTGCTGAACTAAGCACAAGCTCTACAGCTATTAAGCCAGCACTCTACAGCCGGCAAGCCACAGCTACTGAAGCCCACGTGCCTAGAGCCATGTTCTGCCATAAGAAAAGCCACTGCAATAAAGACCCACCACAGCCAATAAATAAATCTTTTTTAAAAATTCATTTGAAAAAATAATAAGCAAGATTAATGCCAACAATAAAAAAAAATCAATTGTCAAATCTAAGAAAGAAATGGAAAAACCTATCTGAGCCAACCTGAGGACTGTTCTGCCCAATCAGAGGTCAAAGCACAGTTATATAAGGTTTTGAGACAAAAGGTTATTCATCAGATGACATATTGACAGTTTACAGACCCCAGATGTGCACGTACAAAGCAACTGGTGTGTCATCATGACCACTTACAAGATTAAGGAAGGTTATCTCCTAAGGAGGTCTGGTTTATGCGAGTACACAATACACTCTAAAGGAGAGAGAGGAGGCCCAAATGGGCAAAGAAACATGAATTTTATTTAATCACGAGTGAGGAAATTTTTGAAAAACTAGTAGTATGAAGTAGTGAATGTCCTCTCGGATATTAAACATATTGTAAACATACCTGTAGAATAGTGTAATAGATCAATAACATAGACCTGCAAGTCTACAAATAAACTCAGATACTCACAGAAATGGACATATGGTAAAGATACATTTCAAATAAGTGAGAGGAAAGATGAATTATTCTATAAATGGTGTAGGGACAGTTGGAGAACCATCTGCTCAAATATTAACTTAACTCTGGATCTAGTAAAAAAAAAAAAAATCACCAGTGGCTACCCATATGAAAAATAAAGACAGATAATGGACCCCTGATGGAAGTAAAATATTCAGAAAGTAGTGGTGAAAAAATAAATCACCCCAAACCTGACAACAGAAAGTACAAGTATTTGAGAGTATGTACAGACAGTACAAGTATTTGAGAGGAATGTTTTATTTGAAATTATCCCATAATAAAAAAACTTTTTATTATGTGATATTTCTCCTAGAAATCTTGATTCCAGCTTTTGCTTCATACAGCCCAATGTTTCTTATGATGTACTCTGCATATAAGTTAAATAAGCAGAGTGACAATACACAGCCTTGAGTACTCCTTTCTCTATTTGGAACCAGTCTGTTGTTCCATGTCCAGTTGTAACTGTTGCTTCCTGAACTGCATACAGATTTCTCAAGAGGCAGGTCAGGTGGTCTGGCATTCCCATCTCTTTAAGAATTTCCTAGTTTGATGTGATTCACACAGTCAAAGGCTCTGACATAGTCAATAAAGCAGAAATTTTTCTGGAACTCTCTTGCTTTATCAATGATCCAATGGATGTTGGCAGTTTGACCTCTGGTTCTTCTTCATTTTCTAAATCCAGTTTGAATATCTGGAAGCTCACAGTTCATGTACTGTTGAAGCCTGGCCTGGAGAATTTTGAGAATTACTTTACTAGAGTGTGAGATGAGTGCAGTTGTGCAGTGGTTTGAGAATTCCTTGGCATTGTCTTTCTTTGGGATTCGAATGAAGACTGATTTTCCCAGTCCTGTGGCCACTGCTGAGTTTTCCAAATTTGCTGGCATGTTGAGTGAAGCACTTTCACAGCATCATCTTTGAGGATTTGAAACAGCTCAACTGGAATTCCATCACCTCTACTAGCTTTGTTCATAGTGATGCTTCCTAAGGCCCACTTGATTTCACATTCTGGGATGTCTGGTTCTAGGTGAGTGATCATACTATCATGATTATCTGGGTCATGAAGATCTTTTTTGTATACTTCTTCTGTGTATGGTATATTGTCACCCTGCTTATTTAACTCATATGCAGAGTACATCATGAGAAACTCTGGGCTGGAAAAGAAGCACAAGCTGGAATCAAGATTGCTGGGAGAAATATCAATAACCTCAGATATGCAGATGACACCACCCTTATGGCAGAAAGTGAAGAGGAACTCAAAAGCCTCTTGATGAAAGTGAAAGAGGAGAGTGAAAAAGTTGGCTTAGAGCTCAACATTCAGAAAACGAAGATCATGGCATCTGCTCCCATCACTTCATGGGAAATAGATGGGGAAACAGTGGAAACAGTGTCAGACTTTATTTTGGGGGGCTCCAAAATCACTGCAGATAGTGATTGCAGCCATGAAACTAAAAGATGCTTACTCCTCAGAAGAAAAGTTAAGACCAACCTAGATAGCATATTCAAAAGCAGAGATATTACTTTGCCAACAAAGGTCCATCTAGTCAAGGCTGTGGTTTTTCCAGTAATCATGTATGGATGTGAAATTTGGACTGTGAGGAAACCCGAGCACTGAAGAATTGATGCTTTTGAACTGTGGTGTTGGAGAAAACTCTTGAGAGTCCCTTGGACTGCAAGGAGATCCAACCAGTCCATTCTAAAGGAGATCAGCCCTGGGTGTTCTTTGGAAGGAATGATGCTAAAGCTGAAACTCCAGTACTTTAGCCACCTCATGGGAAGAGTTGACTCATTGGAAAAGACTCTGATGCTGGGAGGGATTGGGGGCAGGAGAAGGGGACAACAGAGGGTGAGATGGCTGGATGGCATCACTGACTCGATGGACATGAGTTTGGGTGAATTCCTGGAGTTGGTGATGGACAGGGAGGCCTGGCATGCTGCAATTCATCACGGGGTGGCAAAAAGTCGGACACAACAGAGTGACTGAACTGAACTGTGTATTCTTGTCATGTCTTCTTAATATCTTCTGCTTCTGTTAGGTCCATACCATTTCTGTCCTTTATTGTGGCCATATTTACATGAAATGTTTGTTCCCTTGGTATCTCTAGTTTTCCTGAAGAGATCTCTAGTCTTTCTCATTCTATTGTTTTCCTCTATTTCTTTGCATTGATCTCTGAGGAAGGCTTTCTTATCTCTCCTTGCTATTTGGAACTCTGCATTCAAATGGGTATATCTTTCCTTTTCTCCTTTGCTTTTCGCTTCTCTTCTTTTCACAGCTATTTGTAAGGCCTCCCCAGACAGCCATTTTGCTTTTTTGCATTTCTTTTNAGTCGGACACAACAGAGTGACTGAACTGAACTGTGTATTCTTGTCATGTCTTCTTAATATCTTCTGCTTCTGTTAGGTCCATACCATTTCTGTCCTTTATTGTGGCCATATTTACATGAAATGTTTGTTCCCTTGGTATCTCTAGTTTTCCTGAAGAGATCTCTAGTCTTTCTCATTCTATTGTTTTCCTCTATTTCTTTGCATTGATCTCTGAGGAAGGCTTTCTTATCTCTCCTTGCTATTTGGAACTCTGCATTCAAATGGGTATATCTTTCCTTTTCTCCTTTGCTTTTCGCTTCCCTTCTTTTCACAGTTATTTTGCCTTTTTGCATTTCTCTTTCTTGGAGATGGTCTTGATCCTTGTGTCCTGTACAATGTCATGTGGGGGCTTTTTTCAGATTCTTTTCCATTGGGGCTATTACACGATATTGAGTATGATTCCCTGTGTTATATAGTAGGTCTTTGTTGTTTACCTATTTTACGTATAGTAGTGTGTATATGTTGAGGAGGAAATGGCAACCCACTCCAGTATTCTTGCCTGGAAAATTCCACAGAGAGAGGAGCCTGGTGGGCTACAGAGCATGGGTCACAGAGAGTCAGGCAGAATGAGTGTGCACACACACGCACACACACACAATGTTAATCCCAAACTTCTAATTTATAATTTATAAAAAATTTTTCAAAGTTTAGTCAGATGTGTACAGCATACCTAGCTAAAAACCAAAACCACAACAAAAACCAAGTCAACAGAAAAGTGGAAGAAAATTTTGCAAGTTATATCAGGTAGAAGTGCTCTGTAAATCAGTAAAATTACCAAGAAACAATGGGACACTTGAAAAGAATACAAATAGTTCAAAGGGAAGGAAACAAATGGCTGTGACATGAAAACATGCATAGCTTCACCCTTTTTTAAAAAAATTACGGTAGGGACTTCCTTGGTAGTCCAGTGGTTAAGATTTCACCTTCCAATGCAGCGGCTGCACATTTGATCCCTGCTTGGGAAGCTTAGATCCCACATGCCCACAGCCAAAAAGCCAAAAACTAAAACAGGGGCAATACTGTAACAAATTCAATAAAGAGTTTTAAAATGATCCACATTAAAAAAAATCCTTTAAAAACTGTAGTAAAATATACATAAAATTTACCATCTTAACCATTTTTAATTGTACATTTCAGTGGCATTAAGTACATTCAAGTTGTTGTATGGTAAACACTACCATTTATCTTCATAATTTTTTTGTTTTCCCGAACTTAAACTATGCACCCGTTAAGCTATTACTCCCCACATTTTCCCCTCCTCCCAGTCCCTGGCACTCACCAGTCTACTTTCTGTCTCTATGAATTTGACTATCAAGGCATGTAAGTATGAAGACAATATTTGTCCTTTTGTGCCTGGCTTATTTCACTTAGCATAATGTCCTCAGTGTTCATCCATGTTGTGGCATGGCTCAAGATTTCCTTCTTCTTGTAGGCTGAATAATATTCTATTGTATACACTGATATATACCACATTTTATCCATTCATCTGTTGATGGACACTTGGGTTGTTTCCATCTTTTGGCTATTGTGAACAAAGATGCTATGAACATGGGTTTACAAATATCTCTTTGAGTTCCTGGTTTCAATTCCTTTGGATGTATACCAAAAGTGAAATTCCCGGATCATATGATAATTCTGCCTTTAATTTTTTGAGGAACCATCATAATATTTTCCATAGTGGCTGTACCATTTTATATTCCCACCAACAGTATACAAGGATTCTAGTTTTTCCACCTTCTGACACTTATTTTCTGAGTTTCACTTGCAATAATAAAAGAAATGCAAATTACAACCACATCGAGATATCATTTTTCACTGGTCAGATTGGCAAAGATCAAAAAGCTTGGTAGCTATCTTGGGAAGAGTATGGGGAACAAGGATTGTCGTACACTGCCAATGTGGTTAGAAATCCATGTGGCCTCTGCGAGGAGCAACTTGGTAATGTCTTCCAATTACACATGCACATACAATTTGACCTAGTAATTTCTAAGGAGCTATCCTATCTGAACATGCTCTTAATTACATATAGAGATGGATATTTGTTAAAGCATTGTAAGAAAAAAGATTAAAGATGATCTAAATGTTGTTGATCCAGGTTAAAGATTAAATGAATGAACTGGGGAAGCTTCAATTGATGGTGTCAATTGTTATCACTCCAGCTCCTGCCCACTCACTTCAGTTATCTCCAACTCTTTGCAACCCTATAGACTGTAGCCTGCCAGGCTTCTTTGTCCATTGGGCTTCCCCGGCAAGAATACCGAAGTGGTTTGCTATGCTCTCCTCCAAGGGGATCTTCCCGACCCAGGGAATGAACCCACGTCTCCTGCATTGCAGGAGGATTCTTTACCACTAAGTCACCAGGGGAAGCCCTTTTGTTACCATTACTTCACTAGATAACAGACTTTTGGAGAGTAGAGGACGGGCTTTTGTAGGTCCAAACAGACCTTCCAGAAATACTGATCAGATGATTTCTTAGCCTCTGGCAGAACTAGATCGGCAGACAGCTCAGCGAGATAATGTGGTTTATCCAAAGTCATCCACAGAATGTGTACTCCACATTATGTGCAAAGCACACTGGTAGGCACTGTGAATATGACCGAAATTAAAGAACTGAACCCTGTCTTCTCAGAGCGTGAGACCTTGTGAAGCACTCTGACAGACCTTAAAAGTATTTAACTTTTTAAAAAGTGTGCTTTCAATTATATCAATGGAGACCACTGATCTGGTGTATAAACTAAGGCTCAGCTCAGAGAAACTGTATATAAACAGTCCCAGGGGTTGAGACTCTAAGCTTTCACTGCCAAGGTTCAATCCCTGGTCAGGGAACTAAGATTCCCACAAGCCACAGGCACGGCCTGAAAAAAGGATTCCTTAACACATTTGTGAAATGCTTTATAGCTTAGCCTAGAGGTTCCCCATGCATATAGGAATTGTTTTTCCCTAGCTCTGTACCTGTCCACTGAGAAGACCTGGGAGCAATGACACGCCATTAGCAATAAGCACACTAAATGTGTCATTGTTTGTTTGTTTTAACATTTTCTGGCTGTGCGGCATGTAGGATCTTAGTCCCCCAAGCAGGGATCAAACCCATGACCCCTGCACTGAAAATGCAGAGTCTTAACCCCTGGATGGCCACGGAAGTCCCTCAGTTCAGTTCAGTTCAGTTGCTCAGTTGTGTCTGACTCTTTGCGACCCCATGAATCGCAGCACGCCAGGCCTCCCTGTCCATCACCATCTCCCAGAGTTCACTCAGACTCACGTCCATCGAGTCAGTGATGCCATCCAGCCATCTCATCCTCTGTTGTCCCCTTCTCCTCCTGCCCCCAATCCCTCCCAGCATCAGAGTCTTTTCCAATGAGTCAACTCTTCCCATGAGGTGGCCAAAGTACTGGAGTGTCAGCTTTAGCATCATTCCTTCCAAAGAAATCCCAGGGCTGATCTCCTTCAGAATGGACTGGTTGGATCTCCTTGCAGTCCAAGGGACTCTCAAGAGTCTTCTCCAACACCACACTTCAAAAGCATCAATTCTTCGGCGTTCAGCCTTCTTCACAGTCCAACTCTCACATCCATACATGACCAGTGGAAAAACCATAGCCTTGACTAGACAGACCTTAGTCGGCAAAGTAATGTCTCTGCTTTTGAATATACTGTCTAGGTTGGTCATAACTTTTCTTCCAAGGAGTAAGTGCCTTTTAATTCCATGGCTGCAGTAACCATCTACAGTGATTTTGGAGCCCAAGAAAATAAAGTCTGACACTGTTTCCCCATCTATTTCCCATGACGTGATGGGACCAGATGCCATGATCTTTGTTCTCAGTGCTGTTTTTTTAAAATTGAGGTGAAATTCACAGAACATAAAATTAACTATGATAAAGCATACAATTCAGTGTATTTAGTGCATTCACAATGTCTAGAAACCAGTACCTCTAGTTCCAAAACCTTTTCATCACCTCACAAGAAAACCCTGTACCCATTATGTGATCACTCCCCATTCTTCCCACCCCCAGCCCCTGGCAACTGAGCTTGCTTTCTGTCTCTATGGGTTTAACTATTTTGAACACTTAGTATAAATGGAATCATAAAATATTTAGTAATTTTTGCCTGAGTTCTTTCGTTTTGCATATTTTTGATTCATCCATGTTGCAGTATGCATTAATATCTCATTATTTTTATGGTTGAGTAGTATTTCATTGTATGAATATATATATATATATATATATATATATACACACACACACACATTTTGCTTACTCAGTCTATTTATTTTAAAGTTGTGGGGATAAAACAAACCCATTTACCTTTATTTAGTGGATCTGTATCTCTTCTGAAGCAACACTTGTTAACATCCTATGTTGTTGTTTAGTTGCTAAGTTGTGCCTGACTCTTTGTGACTCCATGGATTATAGTCCAACAGGTTCCTCTGTCCATGGGACTTCCCAGGCAAGAGTACTGGAGTGGGTTGCCGTTTCCTACTATATCCTACTACTAATATATAATCACAACCTATAGAATATATATACATATATGTGTATATATGTATATTCTACAGCATGTATGTAGATATATACACATCCTATAGCAACACTCTTTGGAAAATATTGCATAAGATATTTGGAGAAGGCAAGTCAGGCTTTGGGGAAGATGGCCACTTAATGATAAAGTACACTTAATAGCTCTCCAGAAAGGGTTACCTATTTGGTTATCCTATCAGGTCTGGATTTTGATTATTTAAAACCATACCAGGGACTTCCCTGTCAGTCCAGTGGTTAGGACTCCACGTGTCCACTGCAGGGGCACAGGTTCCATTCCTGGTCAGGGAACTAAGGTCCCGTAAGTCACGTGGAGTGGCAAGGAAAAAAAGAAGAAAAAAATAATCGGCTGTTTCAAGTTGTCCTTGAAAGACTGGTAGGAGAGTTTATTATCCTCTCCTCATCCTCATCCTCAAGCTCCCATCTCTTCAGCAGTTCCCCTGCAGCAAATGCTGTTGGTTATACGCTTTCACAGGGATGGACCACCCATTCCCCAGCTGTCATGAGTGCTGGCCGCTAGCATCTCATAGCTGACTCCTTCTCTGGAGAATTGTTATCAGTCCCTGTGAACTGCTTTGCCTGGAGATGCCCAGGAAATTTTGCTCCTCTTTTCCCTACCTCCCCCCGGGCCACCCGTAGCCAACAAACGACTGATGTGGGGTACAAAGTCCAGATCCCTTTTTCCTAAAATAAGCCCTGCGGTGCATTTTATGCTCCTGAGATCCCCAGAGGATGAGACGGAGGCTAGACTTAGCTAAACCATCTTTGCTTGGCTTCTTCCCCTGTCTTATTCTGTCTCCCTCACTACCCTAAAAAATCACTCCCACAAGAATCCCTTTGTCCGGCTCTGCATCTAGGGAACCCAGCCTAAGATATTTCTGAGTAGCTCTGACTTCCAGAGGGATTTCCTGCAGCAGCCACTCGTCTCATGCAAGGTCCCGCAGATTGCAACTCCTCCAAGAAGCCTTCCAGGCTTGCACCCTCACACTCTAGCAGCATGTTTAATAAGGAAGTGGGATGCCTACTTGGACTACCCTCATAGCTCAGTTGGTAAAGTATCTGCTTACAATGCAGGAGAACCCAGTTTGATTTCTGGGTCAGGAAGATCCATTGAGGAAGGGATTGGCTACCCACTCTAGTATTCTTGGACTTCCCTTGTGACTCAGCTGGTAAAGAATTTGCCTGCAATGCAGGAGACCTGGGTTCGATTCCTGGGTTGGGAAGATCCCCTGGAGAAGGGAAAGGCTACCCACTCCAGTATTCTGGCCTGAAGAATGCCATGGACTGTATAGTCCACAGGGTCGCAAAGAGTCAGACACGACTGAGTGACTTCACTTCACTTCACTTCTGGATGCCTACTCCGTGCCAGGGACTGTGCCAGACCGTTAGGCAAATACTGTTGTATTCTTAAAGAGGAAGAAACTGAAGCTCAAAGAATTTGAGTGGTTTGCTTACACTGTCAGAAAGTGATGAGAACTGGAGAGGATCTATCTGATTTCAAACCCTAGAATCTATCCTATATTATAACATCAGATTTTTTTTTTTTTTTTAATGGCTCTGTCTACCCCAGATCATGGGGGTAGAGAGCTACACGTTTTTGTGTCTGCTGCTGACAGGCTGCACTGAGGACTTGATCTCATTAAAAAAAACCTCTGTGAATATCTCTACTAGAGGCCTTGGAGCCCAACCCAGGGAGCCTGCCTGCCCTAGGATGTAGGGGGAAGCCCTTGGCCTCTGAGCTCCTTGGAGCTCACTGTTTTCCTTGAGCCACTCCCAGGGCTGCAGCTGCAGGCACCCCTTCCTTCTCCTCCACTGCAGAGCAGGGTCTGCATTGCTAGGAACAGCTTTCCTGGAGGCCTTCTGGGTTCATGGGAGAAGGAGTGGGTGCTGAAGTGAAGGAAGGAGGAGACCTGGGCCAAGTGAAGAGAGGGGGTGACTCCAGGGGGAGAAAGGGGGATGGAGAAAGGTTTGGGGGAGGAAGTGGGGGAGTGGGAGCTGAGCAGGGGATTGTTCTTTATTCATTCCATCATTCAATACATTGTTTTAACCACGGACGATGTCCCAGGCATGTTCCAGTGACTGAGGATACAGCAGGGAATAAACCACTGATCCAGCTTTAAGGGGGCCACGTGGGAATAACAGCAATAGTCATAAGAAGGGTTAGTAATTTTGGAGCATTTACTATGGAGTCAAGAATTTATCTTATCCTCATAATAATCTCAGGCATTTGATACAATTATTACCCCATTTCACAGATAAAGAGTACGTGACACAGAATAGCCATGTGACTGGCCAAGGTTACAAAAAGTGAGCGGAATGTCACATTTTTTCTGAAACTCACTGCTTCGGCCTCCCAGGCTCCCTAGTAATGACAGCAGTTTTGTAAAGTACATTCTCATAAGAAAAATTCAAGTAGTGCAAATGAAGTTCAAGGTCTCCCTGCTCCTGCCCATTCCTGGCAGTTTCCTCCTCGGGGTTCGCTCCTTCCAGTCCTGTTCCTGTCCATGTGTACTATTATGTCCACAGACATTATTTCTGACATGAGTAGCTTCCCATACATAATGTTCTTCAACAAAATGTCTTGAACATTTTTCCCTATTGTATATGTCGACCTAGCCAATTATCTCTGTTGCATAGTATTCCGTTGTCTGTATGTGCCTAATTTATTTTTCCAGTACCCTGAGCGCGCGCGCGTTTCCACTTTTCCGAGATTACAAACAATGCTGCCATTCATAACTTTTCCAAAAGAGCCACAGATTTTCTCACTAGAGTTGTGACGTTTCTACCGGAAGGACCCACGTGACGAACCCGTGCAAGCCTGGTCAATTGCCAATCGGACAGTGGTCGCTTACGCTGGGACAACGCCTGTGGGTTTTTTCTCCGGGTTTGATTTCTGCCGCACCCTCAGGACTCCCCGGCCCCGGAGTTAAACAAATGCATATACCCCAAGCCTGGAACTCGAACCCCAGGAAACGCGTTCTGTCTTGGAGACGCCCTGGCTCCTCTGGGAGTTGTAGTTTTGCAGCCCCGCGGAGCCGCCGTCTCCGCTCCACACCCTTTCTCGAAGGGACGGCTCACGGCCCTTTAGGAAGGCGTGGCTCGGACCATGTCTGAGGACCCGCGAGGTCGCTTGGAGGTGGGAATCTGGGAGGGACCACCCGGGACGAGGAGAGCGCTGAAACTACACTTCCCAGGATGCGCAGCGAGGCATCACCGCCCCGTCTTAGAGTGCTAGAGGCGCTGGGCGCCGGGCGCTGGCAGGTACGTGGGTGCGCGCGGACCCGGCGCCGCGCGGGTGCCCCCCAGCCGTTTCGCCGACCCCTGCCCGCCTCTTGGGCCCTCAGGGCTGAGCTGGGCCACTGGCTGCCCGTTTCCTTACAAGGAAGAGTCGCTCTGAACTCTGCCGGCGCCCACGAGCGCCCGCTTGCCGTAGGGTGGCTGCAGGCCCCTCATCCCGTTGGCCCAGGTCTTACAGGGGCTCTGGGACTTGGGGACGCCCGGGACAGGGACTCCAGGAGGCTGGGCCGCTGGGTGCCGGGCTGGTGACTTTCTCTTTGAGGTCACTTTTCCTGCCTCATTTTACCCCGTCGGGTCTCGTTATTATCCTCTCATCTCAACTATATTTCCTTTGTGTGATTTGCAGTGTAATCTCTACTTCCGATCACCTTCCTTCTCCCTTTATCCCCAGGAAGCAAATCAGAATCCTCCGTGAAATCCTTTTTCTCCTTTAAAATGCAAAATCACTGCCCCACTTCTCTTCAAGAAGCAAATATGAAGAGGCCTTATTTTATTCTGTCCCTGACTCCCCTTCCCTAATTTTGGGCAGCATGTGGCTGAGGGCATTAAAAACCTTTTCAACTTGACCTCAGTAGGTGAAGTTCTATTGGAAGTGTGCAGAATGTTGGAATAGAGGCCTTAGTATCTAAGATCTACAAATGTTAAGTATGACAGAGGGCGAAGACTCCAGGAGAGAGGTCTTGTTTCTGCAGGGTGCATAAGGACATGAATCTTGGAGCTGGACACACCTGACCTGTCTGTACGTCTGTACAAGCTGTATATGACCTTCATTATCCCCATTACCTAAATAAGAATCTGAGCGACCCAGGCCCCAGTCATGACTGCAGTATCAACTAACATTTGTGAACTGGACAGAATACTTCCCTGGCAGTGGTGTTGTGAGGATGAAAAATCAGTGTCTTAACTATGGATCTGAGTGAGTGGGTGAGCTAACTCTTAACAGCTGTCATCTTTAATGCCAGCCTCGATTCATTGTCACCTTGTATTGGACACTTTACATATATTTAGTACTTTTGTCTATTTTCAGTCCTACAAAGTAGGTCTGGTGTAGTGGTAAAGAGAATGGACTTTTGAAAAGAGGTGTCTGGGTTCAGATTGGGCTCTACCGATCGCTAGCTGTGTGACCTTGGGCAAGTCAATCTCTCTGTGTCTCAGTTTCTTCATCTTTAAGGATCAAGAAAGTACTTCCCAGATATTTAGAGGTTCTTAGAGTAATTTTTCCTTTGATGGTGCCGACAGGAAAATGATGTCCTTGCCATATTGGTTCAGGTCCTCAGAAAAGCAGACAACAGGATGAGATTAAACTTGCAAGAGATTTACTGGAGGAGGGAGGAAGGGGAGGGACCTGGAGGAAGCTGGGAGAGCTGTCTGTTCACATTCCAGGTCCACACCCTGTGGAAGAACCCTGGAAGGAAGACAGGAGGTATGCCTAGAAGCTCTCACACTGCAGTGTGGTTCTGAGACAGCTTCTGTTAGGTTGAATGGGGAGTTCTGGCACCAAGGAGGCCTCCCAGGGGATCCCCATCTTGTCTGAGCGGATCTGTCTTCTTCCAGTCGTTGGTTGATGGGTCACCGGGCCTCCATGTGAACGAGATGGGTAATATGCTTCCTACCACTGGAGGCCAGAGCTGGTTAGGGGGTGCCAAAGGTCACACAGGGAGTTGGTGGCCAGCCTGGAATCCCCAGCCACACCCTTCACTGGGAAGGCCTGATGGGTAACCTAGGGAATGCCTCTGACCTCAGATCCCTGGCCAAGATCTGCTCGGATTTCCCTCTGGATTCCCCTCCTGAGCTGAGTGGGGAGCCGAGCAGTTTCTGTTAGTGGCAGAGGCTTTCCCTGGAAGCTCGTGGGAGTGTGGGTGTTGCTAAGTGGCAGTATCTGCAGCCTGAACCACAGCTTGTGGTACCACAGTCTGACACAGGAAGAAATGGACTGAGGTTCAGGTTCCTGTTGGCTCCAACTGGAATGCGGGTGGACTTCGAACGGAGGTGTGCTCAGGGCGCCTCTGGGGGATCACCCAGCTTGCCCCACCGGCCCTCCCATGCTGAGCTTTGAGGGCTGCTGTGTGGGACCACCACTGGCAGCGCACTCCTAAGGACCTGCTATGGAGGTCTTGAGGAGGCCGAGCCTTGGCAGTCAGACCGTTTTCTTACGTGGCAGGACAGGAGCGTTGAGGGGATAGGAGTGGGTGAAGCTGTGGCTTTGGCCTCACCTTTCCCCCACTGCACAGAGTTCTCTGGAGGAAGGTGAGGAAGGTGGGGTTGCAGCCCCATCTGGCTTGGAGTCTCTGAGCGGGGAGGTCCCCTCCCAGAGCTTCCCTCTTTGAAGGGAATTGCCCGCACCCTCAGGAACCTGGACATAGAGCCTCCCTCCCCAGCCTCAGCTCAGAGCCAGCGATTGGGTGATGAGGGGCCTGCGGTACAGAAAGGATGGCCCCGTGCTCTAAGCAGGGGCCCACTGTCAACGCCACCCCCTCCCCTGTCTTCCTCTCCTGAGGAAATCTCATGTACGGAAACTGATAAAGGCAAAGATGCCCCGATCATGTGACCCAGTAATCCCACACCTCGGTGTCCACCTGGAGAGATGTTTTGCTGCTGCTGCTACTGAGTCGCGTCAGTCGTGTCCGACTCTGTGCGACCCCATAGACAGTAGCCCACCAGGCTCCCCCGTCCCTGGGATTCTCCAGGCAAGAACACTGGAGTGGGTTGCCATTTCCTTCTCCAATGCATGAGAGTGAGAAGTGAAAGTGAAGTCTCTCAGTCATGTCCGACTCTTAGCGACCCCATGGACTGCAGCCCACCAGGCTTCTCCGCCCGTGGGATTTTCCAGGCAAGAGTACTGGAGTGGGGTGCCATTGCCTTCTCCGAGAGAGATGTCTTATGTTCGCGTTAAATCTACACGCGAATGTTGACAGCGGTTCTGTTCATGATTACCAAAACCTGGGAGCAGCCCAGATATCCTTCCTTTAGTGGGTGGGTGGAGAAACAGACTGTGGAATGTCCAGGCGCTGGAGCACTGCTTGGCAAAAAAGGAGAAAGCTACGGCTATGCTTAGCCAACTCATGGATCTCAGAGGCGCCGTGTTGAGTGAAAGAAGCCAGTCTCAAAAGAGTACATTCCAGCTATAGCTTTGGAGAACGGATGGCGGGTTGTCAGAGGTGGCGCCTGGAGGAGGGTGTGACTGTAAAGGGTTGAGGTGTAGTTCTTTGAGATGCAGACGGTGGTAGTGACCACAAGAACCTATATGTGTGCTAAAATCCATAAAACTATTTACCACCAGAAACATCAATTTTAGGATATGATAATTTAAACACATTCACATATCTCTGTATCTCTGCCCAGAAAACCCTTCAACTTTGGCCAGAATGGAGCAGCCGAAGCAGGTTGATTGGACGGTCATCATTCTGACGTGTCAGTACAAGGACAGCGTTGAGGTCTTCCAGAAAGGTAGCTGACCTTCCCTGTGATGCTGCCCCTGGTGTAGAACCCACTCCCTGTTCCTTGCCACATGTCCCTGGAGCCCCAGGAGCCAGGCAGTCCCAGCTTCAGACCCAGATTCTGCTTCTTCCTTGCCATGTGACCTCAGACACATGTCACTTCACTGAGACTTGGTTTGCTCATCTGTGAAGTGGGAGTAACTGTCCTTTCCTCACTGAGTTGGGAAAAGATTCTAATGAGGTACTAGATGAAAAGGTGCTAAGTCAAAGAAGAGAAAATAATGGCGGTTGGGAGGTTTGCTCTAGGTGCTTGGGACTGGGGGCTGGGGTGCTGGGGGGCAGGTCCCAGCCACGTTCTGACCATAGAGCTGGAAATACGGCAGAAGCGAGAACAGATCCCTGCTGGGACGCTGCTGCTGGCTGTGGAGGACCCTGAGGTTCACGTGGGCAGTGGAGGAGCCACCCTCAACGCCCTGCTGGTGGCTGCTGAGCACCTGAGTGCCCGCGCAGGCTTCACCGTGAGTGGTCCTGACGTCCCCTCCTTGGCACGGCGGGGTGGGGGCTTCAAGCAGAGCTTTCCCTGGTCCCCGCTCCTCAGGCCCCACTGCCCTGCCCCATTCAGGGTCAGCATCGTGCTTGCATCTGTAGATTGCGCAGACTCACCCAGGTGAGGGCAGAACGCAGGGCCAGCCTTTGGTAGTGGTTCAGAGCCAGTGTCGGAATTAGGCTTTCTGGCTGCTCTTGAAAAATCTCGTCTTGCCACCCTGGGCTCTCCTTCCCACGTGGCAGTGGTTTGCTGGAGCTGGGATGCGGCAGCCCCCGAGGGTAGGGCACCGGCCCACGACCCGCACACACCCAGTCTCTTTAGTTGGTCACCCTGCCGGCATGGCGCCCTGGCACGGGGAGGGAGGGTGGATGCAGCCTGGCACTTGGAGTGGTGCCAGCGAGTTGGGGGACCACTGTGTGGCTGCCAGCCAGCCCCATGCTCTCGTCTGCAAGCTTCCCTACAAACGGGGCAGGGGGTGGCCCCACCGCAGGGCCGCTTTGTCCCTTCATCCCGGAGGGGCCAGGGCTGTCTCATGCCTGCCTCTGGCCATCTGTCTTAGCTGCTGTTCCTTTGCTACTTGTGTGGACTGGTGCTGGGGTTTCTCCTTGGAGGGGAGGCTGCCATCCTTGGCTGCCGTCTATCCAGCCCTCTGTCAACAGGGCTCTCCCACTTCTGATAGGTGGTCACATCAGATGTTCTGCACTCGGCCTGGATCCTCATCCTGCACATGGTTAGTAGAATGCCCGGCAGGGCCCACGCAGAAGGATGGAGCCGTTGATTCTTGGGGTTGGACAGGCCTTTAGAGGGCGTCTTCCTTTGTGTGCAAGGCATCCGTTGTGCACATTCAGAAGTGTCAGGATCAGAGTTGATCCAGGTGTTCAAAATGAGGAACTGGATAAATAAAAACAGCATATCCTCCTGGAGGAACATTAGACAGTGATTAAAAGGTCCATTTAACTCTCTGCACTCACCTGTGCACTGACTGACTCTGTGACCTGGGGCAGTGGTCACATGATCATTCCTAGGCCTCAGTTAACACTTCATGTGGAAGTGTTGAGATGGCCCATTAAATGTTTAAATTGGGGCTGGGCCTGGCTCACTGTGAGTGTCACTGAATGCATTTTCATTATTCAGTGAAAAAGGCGAGCCACACAAGTTTGAATAGAGTGATCTCAGCTTTTTTAATTGAAAGTTTGGTTGAGATCGTTATAGATACACATATGAGAAATAGTCCAGAGAGAAACCTCCGTAAACGTTGCCTAGATCCCTGCAGTGGTCATATTTCCAAAACTATAGTATAATCACAGCCAGGATATTGATATTGCTGTGGTTCCCAATCTTATTTCTCTAGTTTGACTTACACTCCTGTGTGTGTGTGAAGTTCTGTTTTTTCCACCTTTTAAATTTCTGTGAAAACATAGTCTGTATATACCTCAAAAATGAGGGCAATGGTTATTATCCCTGAGGGGTTCTTTTTCCTTTTGTGTATCTGCATTGTCTAATTTTTTTACCATTATCATTTCATTTCAAAAATTACATGAAACTCATGTACACCTGAGACAGAAAATTTTAATTAATAAAATAAAAAAAAATTACATGAAAAAATTATATGAGAAAAACCCTTGTCAAAGTCCAGAGCCTGGTGGCTTTCTGCTCTGGCCCTCTGCCCCAGGCTCCTCTGCCTGTCCCCGCTCCCCCAGGGCCGAGACTTCCCCTTCGACGACTGTGGCCGGGCCTTCACCTGCCTCCCTGTGGAGAACCCCCAGGCCCCCGTGGAGGCCGTGGTCTGCAACCTGGACTGCCTGCTGGACATCATGAGCCATCGGGTGAGGCCGGGCTCTTTCCTGTTACCCGCTGTGCCCCAGCCACGGTCTTTGCTGGCTGAGATGGGGGATGCCAGAACAATAGCTTTGGGAGCCCGCATTTAGTTACCAACAATGGCTTTGGGTGCTTCAGGAGGGTAGTGTGTTTAGTTACCAAAAATGGCTTTGGGCGCTTCAGGAGGGTAGTGTGCCGCCCTGGGGGAGGCGTGGCCCCAAAAGTAATTGGGAGGGTGGGCATGGGCACTCCAGGTCAGGGGGCCCGCTCCCCTCAGCAGCCGGTCCCCCGGAACAGGCTGGGCCCCCGCCAGCTCTCTCTTTCCCCAGCTGGGCCCGGGCTCCCCGCCGGGGGTGTGGGTCTGCAGCACGGACATGCTGCTGTCGGTGCCTCTGGACCCAGGTGAGCCTGCGGAGGTTTGCGGCTGCCTTCCCTAGGCGCCGCCTGCGCCCGCTCTGCCTCTCCTCCCCCACCTGCCCTCTGCCTGGCCAGCTGCCCCTGCGGAAGGGACGCTCTGAGGTTTTCAGGATGGGGGGGAGGCGCGCCTACCTCTCTTGTTTGTGGCATGGAGGCACCCAGTCTGTCCCTTTGGCCCCCAAGGGCTCCGGGAACGAGCTTGGGGCGGGGGTGAGGTTCTGTCATTCTCTCAGAGGAATGCCCATGTTGGAAACCATGGAAACGTCCTTTCTCTAGAGGTGCCCGCACGGCCCTGCCCTGAGCGCGTGCCTCCTGGCAGGCGCCCCCTCCCCCAACCCTCCAACCCTTGCCTTGGGTTGAGGTCCCTGGAGAGCCTCCTGACTCCCCCACCCACAGGCATCAGCTGGGACGGCTTCCGGGGAGCCAGAGGGATCGCCCTTCCGGGGAGCACGGCCTATGCCCGGAGCCACGGTGTCTACCTGACCGACTCCGAGGTAGGAGCCCGGGCCCACGGTCTGTGCAGCTTGGCCCTGACTCCTGGCTGGCCTGGGTTTGACAGTTTCCCCCATGGCAGCAGCTCCTGTGCTCACTTAGTCCTTTGCCAAACATGAGTTGCCCCCGACCCTGTGCCGGGCTCTGTGCCTGTGCTTAGGGCCGTGGAGACAGTCTGCCATGGGGCTGGGGGAGGTCTCGGGCACTGGTGTCTGGGGAGTGTCCTGGCCCTCTCAGACGTCCATCAGAGGTTTGCATCTGGAGAACGCCGTCCTTCTCAGTCTCTTTGCCTCCTTTCCTAACTCTGTTTCCTCCTCCCACCTAGGGCTTCGTTCTGGACATTTACTACCAGGGCACTGAGGCAGAGATACAACGATGCGCCAGGCCTGATGGGCGGGTGCCACTGGTACGGCTGCCAGGCCCCAGGGTGGGGGGCTTGGAGACTTTATGGGATGGGAGAGGGAGGGCTTGCCTTCCTGCCCAGGGCAGAGCCCCCTCCTTCCAGGAAGACTAGAACCAGAATCTGAGGCAGATCTGGAATGGGTATGCAGGAGAGCAGGTGGCGCCAAAACCTAAGGACAGGGTTAGCCTTGTCATTCAGAGTCTTGTCCTGAATGAGAAAGGCCAGAAGCAGGCTCAAGGAATCTTTCTAGAAAGAGGGACAGAGATGTAAGAGGTGCCTAAGAGTCTGGGACTAGGCCGTAGGGAAGACAGGAGTCCTGAAAATTGAGGGGTCCTCAGAAGGTGCCTGTCGAGGGGCCCTTGGTGGGGAGCTGCCTCCAGTCAGCCTGGAGTCCTGGTGCTACAGTGGCCCAGAAGATGAAGACCTTGTCCAGTGTGGCCTGGGGGCCCATCTGCCCCTGCCCTTCCCAGCTCAGGCACATGCCTGGCCCTGGGGTCTCCTCCCTGACCCTTGTGGGGGTCCCTGCAGGTGTCCGGGGTTGTCTTCTTCTCTGTGGAAACTGCTGAGCGCCTCCTGGCCACCCACGTGAGCCCACCTCTGGATGCCTGCACCTACATGGGCTTGGACTCGGGAGCCCGGCCAGGCCAGGTGCCCGGGACTGGGGACCGGGAAGCCTTGGCCTGGGCGAGAGGCCCTGACGCTGCTGGTCTGGCTGTGGGGCCTCCGGCCAGTCCGTTCCCCTCTGTGTGTCCATGTCTCTGGGGAGGGAGCGGCCCCCGCTCAGCTGGGGAGCCCACTGACAGTAGCGCCCACCTCTGCCCCAGCTGTCTCTGTTTTTTGACATCCTGCTCTGCATGGCCCGGAACGTGCAAAGGGAGGACTTCCTGGTAGGGCGGCCCCCGGAGATGGGGCAAGGTGACGCGGACGTCGCGGGCTATCTGCACGGCGCCCGGACTGAGCTGTGGAGGCAGCTCCACGGTCAGCCGCTCACAGTGGGTGGGTCCTGCCTTTCCGTGTTCTGGGTGGGGAAGCCTTGGGAGTGGGGACCCCCAGGGGAAGCTCCTCCCTCACCCGCTGGCCTCTGGGCCCCTAGGCCAGGCCAGCCTCGTGAGCACCTGCGCGGGACAGCTACCTTGTCCTGGTTCTGAGTCCCCTGCTGATATACCGCTTCCCTTCATTCCTGGGCTCCCATCCTGGTCTTGCTACTTTGTAGCTGGGTGACTTTGGGCAGGTTGCCGAGCCTCTCTGGATCTCAGCTTCCCCATCAGCACAGTGGGCTCGTTTTCATGCCTGCCCTCCCAGGCCCTGATGAGGCCGTGTTTTCTGGTGGCCCAGCCTGGTGTCAGAGCCGCAGGAGGCAGGGTGTTGAGGTCAATACTTGTGTCTCTACAGCGTATGTCCCTGACGGCAGCTACAGCTACATGACCAACTCAGCCAGTGAATTCCTGCACAGTCTCACATCCCCAGGGGCTCCGGGGGCCCAGGTCATACACTCCCAGGTGGAGGTAAGACCTGGCTGGAGGTGAGGCCTGCAGAGATGCCTACAGGGTGCTTGGTGGCCATGGGGGGCTGCAGGGAGGGGTGGGAACAGCATGCTTGGGACGACTATGAGCATAGGTGTTATTACCTCATTTCACACAGGAGTCACTGGAGGCTCAGGGAGGTTAAGTAACTTGCTTAAGGCCACAGAGCCAGTAAGTAGGCAAGTCAGGATTCTACATCCCAGTCTGACTGATTGAGAAGCTAGAGAAGAGTGCCCCCTAACCCTTTCTGAAGAGTCTGCTCAGGGAGTCAGGCAAATTCATGGTGACGGGCAGGTAGAGTGCAGAGGCAACCCTCAGGGTGGCAGGGGTTGGACTAGCTGAACAGGTGGGAGTTTTCTGGGGGGCTGTCATCTGGTGGGACCCCCATTTCTGGGTTCAGGTTTGCTCTGGAGGGGAGCATGCCCCTGGCGGAACAGCACGAACAGCGGCAGTAGTTCTGGCTGGGGCCGGGCTGTGGAGGAGGATTGGGGCCACCCCTGCTGGGGCCTCACTGCTTTCTCCCGGGTCCGCAGGAGCCGCTGCTGCTGGGGGCTGGGAGCACTGTAATCAGCTGCCTGCTGGAGGGCCCTGTGCGGGTGGGCCCTGGGAGCGTCCTACAGCACTGCCACCTACAGGTGAGGCCGGGCGTGTGGCGGAGGTGGAGGGGTGGTGGGGTGGGGTGGAGGTCTGCTCCGTGGCGCACCTGGGCTCTGCTGAGCACGCAGACCCTATCCTCTTCCCGCCAGGGCCCCATTCATGTTGGCACTGGCTGCTTTGTGAGTGGCCTGGACGTGGCCCAGTCCCAGGCGCTGCACGGCGTGGAGCTGCGTGACCTCATCCTGCGGGGACACCACGTGCAGCTGCACGGCACACCCAGCCGGGCATTCACCCTCGTGGGCCGCCTGGACAGCTGGGAGGTAGGTGCTCAGCGGCCTCCCCTCACCCCTGTTTATAGGCCTTGGGCAGCCCCATTGTCCCCAGCGCAGTGCCCACTCCCCTGCGGGGCTCTGCGAGTGCTCACTTGGGGGATACAGGCTGTGAGGAGGATGTGGCCGGTAGGGCCTCAGCAGGCCTTTCCCTCCCTCCTCCTGGCTGGCTGGGGACTCCTACCCCCATTTTTCAGGCTGAGACCGAGGTTCGGAGAGGGAGGCGACCCGCCTTGGCTGCAGAGCTAATTGCAGTGGGTCGGGCCAGAGGCCAGCATTCTGCTCCAGGTCCCAGGCCCCCGGGCAGGCAACTGGAGGTGCCAGAGCTTGTCGCTGGTTCAGGACCTGCTAGCCCGTGTGCCCTCGTCTCTCTTCCTGCCCTCTCTGGCCTCAACCCCAGTCCCTTGGCCTTATTTTCCCTAACCCCTTCCTGTGGCCCCGTCAGCCCTGACTGCTTCCTTCTTTTCCCCCAGAGACAGGGGACAGGAACATATCTCAACATGTCCTGGAGTAAATTCTTCCAGAAGACGGGCATCCGGTAGGGTGGATGGCCCCATGGGGCTCCATGGGCCTTGGCAGCGGGGGTGGCAGCTGCCTGGAGGCTCAGGGCCCACCCCCCTCAATCCCTGGGGCCTGGGGTAGTTTTGAGCAGCCTCATCTGCCCTAGCATCTTCCCCCTGGGCTATTCCAAATTCCTGATGGTGCCCAGGCTCTGGGATTTTGTTCAGTGGCCTGGGAAAGGAGGCAGGGCAGCTGGGCCTCCTGCCCTGAATCGCTCGCTTGTGCTGTCTCTGAAGGGGTTGGTCCTGTCCCCAGGAAGGAGCCAGGCGCCCGCTAACAGGTGGTTGGGGGCTGGGGGATTGTGCTCCCCTCCTGTTGATGCGGCTTCTCCCCACCTCAGGGACTGGGACCTGTGGGACCCGGACGTGCCCCCTGCTGAGCGCTGCCTCCTCAGTGCCCGTCTCTTCCCTGTGCTCCACCCCTCGAGGGCCCCGGGGCCCTGGGATCTGCTGTGGATGCTAGACCCCCAGGAGGACGGGGGCCGGGCCCTGCGGGCTTGGCGGGCTTGCTGGCGTCTGTCCTGGGAGCAGCTGCAGCCGTGCCTGGACCGGGGCACCACGCTGGCCGCCCGCCGGGACCTGTTCTTCCGCCAGGCCCTGCACAAGGCGCGGCATGTGCTAGAGGCCCGGCAGGACCTCAGCCTGCGCCCGCTGACCTGGGCTGCCGTCCATGAGGGCTGTCCTGGGCCCCTGCTGGCCACGCTGGACCAGGGTGAGTGTGCGGGGCACCCAGCTGGGAAGCCAGATCCCGCATTGCCTGCCCTGTCTGTGCTCTGGGTCGTCAACCTCGGGCGTTAGGGAGACATGAGACTCTAAAGCAGGGGGGAGACACAAGTGGAGTTAACCGTCTGGGTGCTAGGAAGCTCCATCCGAGTCAGTGAGGGGTCTGGGGAGAGGTGGGGGCCTGGCGCTGAGCCTCTGGGTCCCTTGAGCATCAGCAGAGTGTGCATTCTGTGCTGGGGGCTGGATGGGGTGAAGTGCTCCAGCAGGGGGCTCAGGCAGCGCCTTGTTCCCTGTTTACGGTGTTCACTCAGCCACCCAGGGGGACTGAGGATGAGCCCAAGTGGTTTGCCTCCCGAGGCTGAGCTTTTACTCACTAAGGGCATCCTGGGCTGGGACTTGCCAGGATGAGAACTTTGCCAGGCGGAGAAGTTGGGGGCACTCTCAGGCCAGGATACATGTGGGGCCACAGTGCAGAGGTGTGAGGGGTCTGGGGTGTTTGAGGGCAGAGGGCCTTGGGGACGGGCTCCTCAGCAGCTGCCCGCCTCCTGGTCTGTCAGTGGCAGCTGGTGCGGAAGACCCTGGTGTGGCTGCCCGCGCCCTGGCCTGTGTGGCAGACGTCCTGGGCTGCATGGCGGAGGGACGAGGTGGCTTGCGCAGTGGGCCAGCGGCCAACCCCGAGTGGGTGTGGCCCTTCTCCTTCCTGGAGCGTGGAGACCTGGCGCGGGGCGTGGAGGCGCTCACCAGGGAGCGGGCCAGGTGGCTGAGCAGGTAGGCTGAGGATGCCTGAGCCCCTGGAGGAGGCCCTGTGGGCTTTGGAGGTGGGAGCCCAGAGTGGCGGGGCAGCCTCAGGTCCCCAGGGCAGTTGGGACCCAGACCCCTCCCTCCCTCCCGCAGGCCAGCCTTGCTGGTGCGGGCCGCCCGCCACTATGAGGGGGCCGGGCAGCTGCTGATACGCCGGGCTGTGATGTCTGCCCAGCGCTTCGTTTGCTCCATGCCGGTGGAGCTGCCGGCACCTGGGCAGTGGGTGGTGGCGGAGTGCCCGGCGCGGGTGGACTTCTCTGGTGAGCCCATGGAGGAGGGTGGGGTGGGGGTTGGCACTCCAGAGCTAAGCTGGCAGCCCCCCGAAACCAGCTGGGTCTCATTCCGTTGCCACAGGGGGCTGGAGTGACACGCCGCCCCTGGCCTACGAGCTCGGTGGGGCCGTGCTGGGCCTGGCTGTGCGAGTGGACGGCCGCCGGCCCATTGGGGCCAGGGCTCGCCGCATCCCGGAGCCCGAGCTGCGGCTGGCGGTGGGGCCCCGGCAGGACCAGACGGCCGTGAAGATTGTGTGTTGCAGCCTGGACGACATGCGGGGTTACTGCCAGCCCCAGGCCCCAGGTCAGCGCTCCTGCTACGTATGCTATGCAGCAGGGTGTGGGGGTGGAGCCCCATAGCCTGCGGGCTACAGCGGCCGGGCCTCAGGGACACCCTGCTGCCCCCTGCCCCCAGCCCACAGGCCCGCGGGCTGGTGCCCCAAAGCCTGCAGGGCCTGTTGTGACTGGAGAGGGGGTGAGCACTGCTGCTGGGCTGAGCTCTTGAAGGCGCTGAGACGGGTTGGGGGTCTCTGTCCGCCCTGGAGACCAAACGCCCCGCTGGGGGCTGCTCCCTACGCAGGGGCTCTGCTGAAGGCGGCCTTCGTCTGCGCGGGCGTCGTCAGTGTCTCCTCTGAGCTCTCGCTGAGGGAGCAGCTGCTACGTGCCTTCAGGGGCGGCTTCGAGCTGCACACCTGGTCTGAGCTGCCCCACGGCTCAGGCCTTGGTGAGTGGGTCCGCCCCCTGCTGCACACCGGCCCTCTCACCCCTTCAGCTTTGCTCTGGCCCCCTAGCCGGGCCCTGCCCCGCAGAGCGGGAGTGGGCGGGGCAGGACGGGCTGGTGGAGCGGCTTCATGGCAGCCCTCTCCNCCTTGGTGAGTGGGTCCGCCCCCTGCTGCACACCGGCCCTCTCACCCCTTCAGCTTTGCTCTGGCCCCCTAGCCGGGCCCTGCCCCGCAGAGCGGGAGTGGGCGGGGCAGGACGGGCTGGTGGAGCGGCTTCATGGCAGCCCTCTCCCCCACCGTGCAGGCACCAGCAGCATCCTGGCGGGGGCCGCCCTGGCCGCGGTGCAGCGGGCCGCAGGCCGCGCAGTGGGCGCAGAGGCCCTGATCCACGCAGTCCTGCACCTGGAGCAGGTGCTCACCACAGGTAGGGGGCCGCCCCGGGGCAGGAAAGGGGTCATCAGAAACGGGCTCCCCTGGACCTGCAGAGCACCCACCGCTGCGCTGGGCTGCAGTTATTAAGAGCTGCCTTCTCATCCCTCTGACACTCTCTGGTGCTTTCAAAATGAATTATTTCTACCTCAAAGGACTTGATGTAGAAACAGATACTCTTAAAGAGTCCGTGCAACACCTTTCCTGTTAGGTGTTCCTTCTGTCTGTGTTCCTGAGGGCTGTCCCTCGGGGCGGGACTGTTTGGAGTAGGGGACAGGCCCCTCAGCCTGCTTTTCAGCACCTTGTCGCTCCCCTGGCTGGGGCCCCCACCACCTGAGGGGGCGCCCAGCACAGGGCCACGGTCATACAGAATGTCTAGCACCAGGCTTCTCACCACGGTGGCCCCTTAGTGTCCACACAGTAGAGAGCAGTGAGGCTTGTCTGGCTCCGGGGTGCTCTCACCTCAGGATGCCTCCCCTCCCCTCCAGCACAGCCCTGGGAAGGAAGCTGCCACAGAGACACACAGGTGCCTGATAATGGCCTCTTCCATGGCTGCCGTGTAGCCCAACTCCTCCTCTCACTGTGTTCACTCACATCCTGTAATAGGTGGGCGTTACCACAAAGGCCTGATGGGAAAGCCTTTTAGTTTTCTTTCGGAGTGTACCATTCATATCCATTTGGTCAAATGACAACTGTTTATCAGATACCTACTTTGTGTTGGGCCCTGGGGATAGAATGAACAAAAAACGGAGTCCTTGCCATCAGAAGTCATATAGGCTGTTGGAGACGAATGTTAATCAATAACCACTCAAATGAACGTATAATTCAAGCTATGCCATGTTCCCTGGAGAGGCAGATTGCCATTAAGGAGTTCTCAGTGTTCAAGGCCTTGACACTAACCACGTTTTGGCCATAGTGTTCCAGATGCCTCCTGCCATTTGCGTTCCATACTCGAAACCCTTGCAGGCCCTTCTCCAGATATCAAAGACCTAACCCAGAATCACCTCAGGTTTTGACATTTTTATATAGCTGCCAGAAGAAAAGAGATCTATACCTTTCATTACTGAAGCAGAATGTGAACAAGCTATTTTATATAAAGTTTGATAAGAGATGCTGAGAAGCTTATTTCTACCATCAACACCCTTTATCAGGCAAGCTGGGGTGCAGGAACTGTTAGGCTGTAGGGAGAGTCGTGTGTCATCCTGCCCTGGGGGAAAGGTTAGGGTAAAGTCTTAATCCTTTGATGTGGTTTACCCCAGTTCCAAGAACACATTAGGTCTGCAGCAAACCTCAGGCCTTGGGTTAGGTTCTAAGCTTGGGCTCGGGAATGAAGCCCCTTCCCCTGGGCTTGTCTTGCACCCAGGGCTGGTGTAGAAGCTGTACAGCTCAGCTGACTCAGCGTTGGTGGGGGAAGCTGTCTTCCCAGGCTGGTCCCGGCTAGGGACGCAAGGCCAGGACCCTGGACTGGGAGAGGGAAGCCTGGCTAGGGAGGCCCCAGTGGTGACGGGGCTGGGGCTCTTGTAGGAGGCGGCTGGCAGGACCAGGTGGGTGGCCTCATGCCTGGCATCAAGGTGGGGCGCTCCCAGGCTCAGCTGCCACTGAAGGTGGAAGTGGAGGAGGTCACTGTGCCTGAGGGCTTTGTCCAGAAGCTCAATGACCACCTGCTGCTGGTATACACTGGGAAGACCCGCCTGGCCCGGAATCTGCTCCAGGTGAGCCTTGGCCCCAGGAGGGAGGCGGCAGACCGCTCAGCGAGGCTTGGCCTCACGGCTCCTGTGCTTCCTGCAGGATGTGCTGAGGAGCTGGTATGCCCGGCTGCCCGCCGTTGTGCAGAACGCCTGCCGCCTGGTGCAGCAGACCGAGGAGTGTGCGGAAGCCTTCCGCCAAGGTGAGGCGCTTCCTCCCTCAAGTTCAGGACCCCAGAGTTAGTGCCTGCTGCAGGGCTTGGCACCGCCCTCGGTACGAGGCCCCAGGGAGAGGACTACAGTGTGCCCTCTGCAGGGTCCGACGCTTAGGTGTGCGTCATGTTTCAGGACAGTACTTGCATCCTGGGGAAGGCCTCCAGCCCCCCTACCGGGAAGCAGATGGGGGAAGAGGCTTGGCTCCATAGCTGGGTTCCAGGGAGTCAGAGCTGATCAGGGCCACACAGCTAAATGTGCTGGGTACCACGCCAGCTGCTGTGTGCTCAAACAACCCCTTGAGAGGGGTTTTACAGCTCCTGTTTCCAGCCAGTACTGGACCCATGTTCTGAACCAGGACGCTGGTTAAGCAGTGCCTCTGGGCGCCCCATCCAGCCTACAGATGACCCCCTTTCTGCCCCTACCCCAGGGAGTCTACCTCTGCTGGGCCAGTGCCTGACGTCATACTGGGAGCAGAAGAAGCTCATGGCTCCAGGCTGTGAGCCCCTGGCGGTGCGGCGTATGATGGATGTCCTGGCCCCCCATGTGCACGGCCAGAGCCTGGCAGGGGCAGGGGGTGGAGGCTTTCTCTGTCTACTGACCAAGGAGCCGCGGCAGAAGGAGGCTCTGGAGGCCCTGCTGGCCAAGACAGAGGTACCGGATGGTTGGAGTATGCTAACTGGTGGGGACAGGAGCCCTCCCTGTGGCCTACCTGCTAACCAGGGCTACAGCTGTAAGCCCCCTTGGCTCTGCAGCTCAAGTCCAGCCTCCTGAGGGCCTGAAATCCACGCAGAGCCCACTAACACCTCCCACCCTTTGCTCCTAGGGCCTCGGGAACTACAGCATCCACCTGGTAGAAGTGGACACTCAGGGCCTGAGCTTGCAGCTGCTGGGTACTGAGACCTCTAACTGAGGCCTCTTCTCTTGAGGCTTGTTCCTCTGCAAGAGGAGAAAGCCTGCAGCTACAGCAGCCCCTCCTGTTCTTCTTCAGGGGACTGTTCAGTCTTCTCTCCACCCACTTCTCTGCTTCCAAAGAAAAGCGACCCAAGCTCTGGCCCGGCCCTTTCTAAAACTTGGTGAGCAGAGATGGTGCTTGGGAACAGGACTGAGCCTTCCTGGTTGACGGTGGCTGTGCTCCATCTGGACCTAGGAAAGTCCCAAGCTAAGCATCCCCTGTGGCCTTTACAAATCCAATGGCCCTGCTTGGGCCTTGGCTTTCTCACTCTCCACCAGGGCCTGAAAGAAGGGAATGACAACCAGCCTTGGCAGACTGCTGGGGTCCCTTGGTAAGGCCAACCCTGAAGAGGCCTTTGGGGGCATTTCTTGTGGCCTTCCTTAGAGGTGCAGCTTTTGCCTGAGTGGAGACTTCCTGTTCAGCACTCTCCCAGGATGACTCAGTGGAGGAGTGGGAACATGTCTGTGGCAGAGAGCCAGTGCAGTCCTGCAGCAAGCTGCTGCTAAGGCCTTAACCAGCAATGCTGCAGCTCTACCACGTACCTGTGGGTTCTCAGTCTTCCTGGAATAAACTCACTCTGTGTTCCAGGCTGTCCTCACAAAGACCTTTTCTGTTCCTGCTGGGAGGGTGGAAACCTGCCCCCGAGATGGTCTGGCTTCTGGTGCCAAGGGCCATAAGGGGATGAGGGTTTGGGACTGGGCGAGGCCCCTGTTGTCATGTCCCACTCTGGGCACCAGAGGAGGCTGAGGAGTCAGACTTTTGCCTTCACATTTCAGTGCAGCTCCTGGACCTGTCTTGCCCTGTAGCATTCAGCTGTTCCTGGAAATAGCACACTGGCCTCTCTTCAAGGAGCCTGTTTATTCAAGGCGATCATAAATATCACAGCCTCTCTTTGGAGTAAACCTCAGGTCCTCAGGTCTAAGTCCTTTGGGACTGGCAGGGGGGCAGCTCTTGTGCTTCCACATCCAAGGACAAGAGGAAGGCCCTCCATGTGGAAGGCTGGCCCGCCTGGCGTTCCCACCGACTTAGGAGCCAAGGCAGACCTACCTCTCTCTATGGGGAGACACTGTCCCCTAAAGCACCTCGACAGGTCTGAGAACAGAGAATGGCCTGAGTCGAGGCCTTGTTTCCCCACTGCCAGCAGGGGAACAGGCTGGGCTCATGCGGCAGCTACAGGCGCAGCCTCTTGATGTCCTCACTGCGGAAGTCTATGCGCAGGGCCAGCACCTGGCGCACTTCAGCAGGCGTGAGGCGCCACGTCAGTGGGCCCGAGTTGGCACCCCAGTAATCTAGGATCTCGGTCACCTGTGGGAAGAGCAGAGTCAGCAAGGAGGGGCCAGCCCTAGGGGAGGCCCAGGAACTCTACCAGAGATAGCGCAGGGTGCTCAGTAAGGAGGCGGCCTGCTGGGCTGGGCTGCTGCTGGAGACCCAGATTTTTTCTCTACCTCTCCTCTGAGTCACCCTTCTCTGGCAAGGCCAGGGGAGCCCCACATACCCGCTCCAGATTGAGGATCGTGGCCATCTGGGAGAGCCGGGCAAACTTGTCTCGGATGGTCCAGGTGGTCACTGTGGTGAGGTAGGCAATAAGTGACCTCAGCTCCTTGTCAAACTGGAGACCACCCAGCTGCAAGGGAACACGAGTTTTCAAGGCCTGGCCCTCCAGCCAAGCAGCACCGGCCCCCAGCTTTGCTCAGTGCTTGGCTGCAAGGCCAGCGGGGACTTGGATGGTGCTTCAGTTGGCTCTGCTGCCTTAGGGCAGCACTGAGCCTAGATGCACAGGGCCTGGGGTAGCAGGGAGGGGACATACTGGTCCAACTTAGGGAAAACAGTAGGGCGGAGGCCTGTGGTTTCTTCACGTTACCCGGTTGAAGGTAGACTTCAGCACCACTTTCTCCAACTCGACTGTGACGAGGCTGGTCATGAGGCTGGTCAGGCTGTCGTAGATGACTGGGGACAGGCCGGCCTGCACGCAGAGACTGGACGTCAGTGGGGTCCCACCTTGCCCCACTGCCTCCATACAAGCTGTCGGGAGTGCTTCCACAGCCTGGGGCTTGGAAGGGCATCCAGGGCTCCCAGCAGGAGTGTGAAGAGAAGCCTCAGGGTGGCTGATTTAGGCAGAAGTGGCTAATTCTATAGATAGGTCCCGAGAGCCCTTGCTCACCTTGAACTCTGCCATTTGCTGCTCCAGATTAAGGATGAACTGTTGAACCCAAGGATCGTTGGCCTCATAGTCACTGAATTCCTCCTACATCAGGAAGCAAGGTGGGTCAGCAGGGACTTCTCCAAGGACCACTCACCTCCACGCCACTTCCACTCCTCTAGGGAAACACTTCTGTAGCTTATGACTCATCCAGCCTAAAGCCAGCTTAAAATCACGCTGGCGAAAACTGCTGTTTCTGCATCATACTTCTGACCAGCAACTGAAGCAGTGGCCCAAACAACATGGTAGACCTCCTGGCAGTTTACTCCCTCTTGTATCTTGTGTTCTATAGTAATGAAAAGATTGTGTATACATGCTCAGTTGTGTTTGACTCTTTTGTGACCCCATGGACTACAGCCTGCCAGGCTCCTCTGTCCGTGGGATTTCTCAGGCAAGAATACTGGAGTGAGTTGCCATTTCCTCCTCCAGGGGATCTTCCTTACTCAGGGATCGAATACGTGTCTCCTGCACTGGCATGCAGGTTCTTTACCAACTGCACCAGCTGGGAAGCCATGAAAAGATAAAGCTAGAAAAAAAAAGTCCTAAGATGTGGGGCAAAAAGAGCCTCAATAAAAGAGAATACATCAAGGCCAACTCCTTTTAGATGTCTTTTGGAGCCCTCTGACTGCAAGAACAACCTGTTACTGGGAGGAAGCTAGCCTTCGAAGGTGAGGGAAATGAGCCCGAGAAATATGTAAGGTACAGTCTGTAAGACAGCTCTACCGCTGGGGGCCGGGGAATGGGGAGCAATCCTGGGCTTGACAGCTGCCTGTGGTCAGGCTGACCTCCTCGATATTGTGGGAGACAGAGAGGAAGGTGTTGATCCAAGGCTGCACCTGCGGCTTGATGGCTGTGCTGTTCAGCTCTGTGAGCCCTTCCTGCAGGACAAGGCAGAGATGCATCAGACGTGGGAGGCATGTGCCCCATCCCTGCCCTTTCTCCGCTCCGTCCACCCTTTGTCTGCCAGGACATCCTCAGCTCGGAGCCTTTTCTGCAGGCCCTCTCTGAAATCTAGCAGAGATAATGCTGATCCAGGAGGCCAGGAACAACCTGTTCCTTTCAAGATATATCCTGAATCAGGTCCAGGCCAGAGATGCGGCCATGGGGTTGGTCTGATTTCTGAGCGCCTGGTACCAGGCAGCGCCTTCAGCTAAGGCCATGCAGGTCTGAGTACCCACGTGGTTCCATTTCTTCTGAGCACCTTCCTGAGAGCGCCTGGCACTGTGGAGGCCAAGTGGAGATTCTAGAGCACCATAACGCCAGCTTGTCAACATGACAGCAGCAGTGCTGAAAACCTTGAGTCTTCAAGGGACTCGCACAAGTTCAGTGGCGGGCACTCTGCTCCCTCATGCCTTTTCCCCACCACCCATTTCCTTATATTGTAGAATCCACGATAAGCCTGTAATGATAGTCTCAGAGCAAGACACAAGCCCAGGACTGGGGCTTACCTGTAAGAGGTCCCGGAATTTGCCGGACACGGCAGCCAAGTCAGAAAGGCAGCTGTCAAACTTGGCCTGGGCCTGCTCCCCTCCAATGCCTTGGCTGAACAGCTTGGTGCAGTCACTCTAGGAGAGAACACCCAGCCATCAGGCTTCTGAGCCCAGGGAATATCATCATGACCACAGCTAAGATTTAAGTGCTTACTGTGTGCCAGGCCCAGTTTCAAGCATTTTACTTTTATTAAAGTACTTTTCTTATGAACTACTATTATTTCCATTGTATAGATGAGGAAACTAAGGCACAGAGAAGTTAGTAATTGGCGTAAAGTCACACAGCACTGTCGTGCAGCAGGGGATTACAGCTCCAGAGCACTGTTCGTAAACTCCGCACTGAGGCTGAGTAGTAGAGAGCGTTACAGGGACACTGCTCTAGGTTGCCAGGAGCTGCCTGCATTTCCTATAGCCTCCTCAGTTTGTGCTGTTTTGGCTCCAGCGGGAGCAGCAGTGAGGAAGAGCTGCTAAGGGACCAAAATCCAGCAGACTAATTAATGTTACAGAAAAAGTCAGGAACACAGTTTCACGTGCCATGACCTAAAAACAATGGTGACAAGCCATTGTGTTGAATACTCACAATGTGAGAGACTATGCTACTGGTCCTTCGTGACTATCGCTCTTCTTTTATACTAAGACCTTTTTGGGGTGAATTGCTAAGCTGGTCCAGTTTACAGCAGCCCCCCGAGCCTCCCTCAGGAAGCCCACCAGCGCGGAGGCCCTCTCCTCGTGTCTGCAGGCCCAGCCCTAAGGCCAGCGCTCAGCACAGCCCTGTGCTTTTGCAGCAAAGCGCCTTCACGGGTACTGGTGCCTGCGGAGAGGCAGGACCCTGGCTCCTCTCCTCTCCCAGAGGCGGCGTTCAGGAGTGGAAGGGAGCTGGACTCTTTGTTTTCTAATATTTAACAAAGTAAATGCTCCATGCTGTTGTGTGTAACTACTAATGCAGTCATTAACCACCACTGGTAATGCTGCCCCACCATGCTGCTCATGTACCAGGTGCTTTATATCTTGTTTAATTCTCACAACAAACCAGTGGGGCAGAGACCATCATTCCTGTTTACAAGGGGGAAAACTGAGGCTCAGGGAGGTTAGAGAACTTGCCTCAGGCCCCACAGCTGGCCAGTGGTCAAATGGAGATGTGAACTCAGGGGTATCTGACTTACAAGCCCAAGTAACTTCCATTGTTATATGGCCTTCCTTTAAAAAACGATAACAACAACTGGCTCTCTACAGGGTTAAAGGAACCCTTATCATATTTTTTTTGGCTGTGCCACTCAGCTTGTGGGATCTTAGTTCCCTAATTAGGGATTGAACCCACGCCCTCACAGTGAAAGTGCAGAGTCCTAACCACTGGACTGCCCGTGAATTCCCCTCAGAATCATTTTTATCTCAAAATTTATGGAAGACTTTATTATTTTTATAAAGTGCTTTCAATCCTGTGTTTTCCTTTCTTTTTTTAACCAGGCTACCCAACAAACCAAGAGCAGGGCCCCATGGAGATCTGTATTTCATTTCATCGATGAGAGAAGTGAGGCTCAGGGATTTGTCCAAGGTCACATGCCAAGTATGTGCTGAAAGAGCTAACCTGAATTCTGGTCTCCCAACTCATGGGTCATAATCTTCCTGTAGCTGAGAGAGAGATGCGCTGCTACTATCTCAATTACTAACGAATCCCCTCAAGTGCTCTGAGGAAGAGCCAGCTCAATGCCAGGAATGCCACGGCCCCAGCAGAAGCGCAGTCTCAGCAGGAGGCATGGGAAGGCTGCAGAGAGCTGACGGCCAGGGTCCCCTTTACCTCCAGCGTCTTTTTCAAAGTGGAGATATTTTCACTGCAGGCTTCCACGTTGTTCAGCGTCACCTGGGAGACAGGACAGAAGAACGTCACTTCCTGCTTACTGTTGTTGGTACCCATTCCTGAGGCTCAGGGCAGCCAAGGACCACTCTCAGCACTGTCACCAGGCAGGAGGCTCAGGGCAGCCAAGGACCACCCTCAGCACTGTCACCAGGCAGGGGGCTCAGGTCTCAGCAGGCAGCACGGTGAACCAGGCTTGCCCTTTCTCCAGGGCCTGACACAAAGAGGCAGAGAAGCTATCTGACCTCAGAGGTAGGGATATAGGGTTTCAGGTCTTTTTGTTCCATGTGTAGGCATACAAGTCTGGGAGAAATCCTGGGGCTCTAAACCTCCAAGCCAAGGTCAGTGATGCAAAGGCTATCACTGATTTAAGAAACGCTTCCTGAGAGCCTGTTACCTATCAAGTATTTTCTCAGCCATTAGGTCTGTGGCTCTGCCAAATACCTTCTGCAAAACAAGTACAGCTGACCCTTGAACAACACTGGGGTTAGGGGCACAGTAAAAAGTCAGCATATAAGTTATAGCTGGCCCTCCATGTCTACATCTGCGCGTGTGTGCTAAGTCACTTCAGTCGTGTCTGACTCTTTTAGATGCTATGGACTGTAGCCCACCAGGCTCCTCTGTCCATGGGATTCTCCAGGCAAGAATACTGGAGTGGCTTNCAGTAAAAAGTCAGCATATAAGTTATAGCTGGCCCTCCATGTCTACATCTGCGCGTGTGTGCTAAGTCACTTCAGTCGTGTCTGACTCTTTTAGATGCTATGGACTGTAGCCCACCAGGCTCCTCTGTCCATGGGATTCTCCAGGCAAGAATACTGGAGTGGCTTGCCACTTCTTTCTCCAGAGGATCTTCCCAAACCAGGGACTGAACCTGTGTCTGTTATGCCTCCTGCATTGGTGGGCAGGTTCTTTACCACTAGCGCCCCCTGGAAGCCCACCTGCATCTGTGAATCTGTATCCATAGATTCAACCGTGAATTATAGAGCTATAGTGTTTACCACTGAAAAAATCCATGTATAAGTGGACCTGTGCAGTTCGAACCCATGTTGATAATACAGTCAACTGTATTACCAAGCCAGCTCACAGCGGTAAACAAGACACCTAAGAGGGAGAAATGACTCAACAAGGTCAGTCAACTCTTGACTCAGCAAATATTTAAAGTGCCCACTCTGTGCCAGGCACCAGGAAGAAAGTGGTTAACAGAAAAAATTCAGCCCCTTGTAGAGTATACATTCCTGAAGCGAAGTCGATAATAAATGTCAGGGAGTGATAAGCGCCACAAGCAAACATAAAGCAGAGGAGGAGGATAGCGATTCAGCGAGTGACAGGAAACAACGCTAGAGCCAGGGTTAGAATTTAGGTCCCCCCACTCCAGGTCAAGGGCTCCTTTCTTTATAATTCAACTCCGTATGAGCCTGATGCAGAAACACCAGTCATAAAAAGCAGCGTGTGACAAAAATGGTAATTAAGGTAGAAACTGTGATGGCCACTTAGAGGAAAGAAACCATGTCTTGGTCTGAGGCACACTGGGAAGCTTGGCAGAGCTGGTACCTGAGAGGGACTTAAGAAAGGCAAGTGCATTTCTCTACCCTCACCAGCTTCTGCTAGTCCACTGTCCTGTTTGATATTATCGTAATGGTACTCAGGATTATCTGATATTGTCTTATTTGTTTGTTTGCCTTTCCCACTTGAATGAGAGCTCCACGAAGGCAGGGATCTAGTCTGTCCAAGAGAACTTTCTTGATGATAGCAGTGTTCTAAATCTGAACTGTCCAGTACAGTAGCAATAACCATGTGTGGCTACTGAGCACTTGAAATGTGGCTGGTGCAACTCTACAGCTGGATTTTTAGCTTCAAGTTAAATAGCCACGCCATACTGGGCAGTGCAGCTCAAAAACCTACAACAGTGCCTGATATATAGAAGTTTCTCAATAAATATTTGTTGAATGAATGAATAACTATCTTCTGGAGAAAGGATAATAAAGGCAAATGCAGAGTGACAGAAAACCCCAAAACATATCTGGAGACCAGGAGAGTCGGGGTAGACATGCAGGGAAATGACACGAGGTGGGACTGCAGAGATGGATGACGTCAGCCTGGGGCGCAGGTGCACGCGGTCCTGGACACGGGGTGGGGCTGACGAATATGTAAAGTGGGTGGACACTATAAGCACAGATGTGGTTTGGGAATACTGATCTGGAAGCCACTGTGTGGGAGAAATTTGAGTTTGAGACAATCACGCTCCCCTTGAACGGGTGTGCTAGCGCCATGCCCAGGAAGGCCAAGGTGACGGGGAGAAGCTGATGCTTCAAGAGGCAAGCCAGAAACTTCAGGATTTCTGGGTGAAAGAGGCTCAGAACCCCAGGGACTGGGATTAGGATGTCCCTTTCGTCTTTCACAGGAACACTGCCCTTGTCCGCACCCTGCAGCCAGTGCTGGAAGGCCATGATGCTGACAGTGCTGCTAGGGCTGCTTGCATGCTGGATGGAGGACACTGGAGGTGTTCCTTTCACACGTTGCAACACCAGGCCACCAACATCACCAGCCTCCGGAGAAGCAGCTGGACTGTTACGACAGCTCAGGGATGGAAGCCATAACATCAATGTTTCCAAGGCATTTGAGAGCATAAGAAAAGTCTGTCATGAGGGGAAAATGGATTTGGGTTCAAATGGTATTGATTTCAAAGTTTCCTTGTACTGACAGTCCTTGTAAGCATGGATTCACTGGGCTTATCCCAGCTCACAGTGACTGATATATCAGCACCGTCGGGGAATTCATCTTGACAGCCAAATAAATCAAGGTGACATAAGAAGTAGGCCCTGTGGTGAGAGTGATGACATTTTAAGTACTCGGCGTCAAGAAAACTAGAAAACTGTCACCAAGCATTTAGCATCACCTTTTCTTGTCGGCCTTATCTTCTGGGCCTCAAACAATGGAGCTGTCTGAATGGGAGCAGCAAATGTGAGAGCACACAGCAGCCAGCCTACTGGGGACTTGTGGAGCCAAGGGATGGAAAACAGGACTAGATGGACAGATGTGTCAGATTCAGGAGGCCTTCAGCAAAATGCCCAGGCAAAGATGTCTAGTTTTGATGTGGTAGGTAGTAGGGAGTCATTTCTGAGCAGAGAAATGAAAGAATGAAAGTAAGTTCTGTAAAGAATGAAACAGAATGCAAATAAAAATGAAAAATTAAAGTCAGTTCATGACTATATGAAGCTGGTTGCCAGAAATGCTGGCAAAGTTCTCTAAAGGTACAGAGGCAATAATTTCTTGGACAGAATCCTTTTTGTTTTTTTTTTTTGGCAACAACCATGACATCCTAAATCGACAGGACCCGTGCTCAGGGAAAATATTTTCAATGACAAGGAGAAAGTAGGACTGCCTGAACAGACTTCATTGGATCTGTCTGAGGACTGGTTACTGTGGTTTTCCCTTGCACAGGGACAAGGTAAAAATTAGCATGTTTAGGCTTCTGTCTCTGAAAGCAATGTCTCAACTTTTTTGGTGTCATAATTCCCTTTAAGAATAAAGCTTAAGAACCTTGCTTCCAGAAAAAAATACATATACATTTTTGCATCCCCTGCAGGGTGGTGTTCAGGACTCCATCTGTGGACCGCTGTCAACTGAGAGCTCCACTGTCGGATGTTTCCTTCAGGTCTCTGAACCCTAGGAGCCGAGAAGAGTCTGGCCAATGCGAGGAGGGCAGAATGGCCTCTGATAGCACTGTACCCACACATGCCAAGACAGCAGGTGCCAGAAAGGCCTGACCACAGGCTCAGGACTCATCTGCATTCTTTTGGGCTCATCACAAGTTGGTTGCTGCCCGGCATGAACCCTTTCATCCTCCTGTACTTTTTCCCCAGCTGTCACACAGCTGTCGTGCTGTGTAGTAGCACTTGAAGAAGCTCACCTTCCTGAGGAGGCTGAAAGCCTAAGAAGTGTGCCAGAAAAGCAGTTTGGTAGGCCTAATGGTTCAGCCCCCTCCCCAACTGTGGGCCATCCTCAGAGAAGTGGTCTAGGGGCTGGCACAGATGTCATCCAAGCCTGGTACTCAGTGGAGCCCTCAACAGTTGGGGGCGCTCCTGGGAATGGGCACTGGGGAGCTCGGAGGTGCCCAGCCTTCTTGGCAGGAACAGGACATGTCCTGGCTCAGGCTGCTCTGAAAGAGGTCCCTAGATTTAAATGGTTTCAGAACCTCTAGAAGGAGCCTTCCTTAAAGGAGGAATTTCCCGTCTCTGCAGACACTGGAGGAGAAGTCTCCAGTTGATGGCTGGTTAACCATGGCTCAGCCCAGCTCCCACCTGGGGGCCGCCTACCAGGAAGGACAGCTTGGCCTCGTCGGTGCTCTCGATGCCTTTGGTGTCGAATTTGCCCTGCTGGAGGCTGCTGTGCATGATGCTCACGGCGCTGGTCACCCCGCGCTGGATGTCCTGGAGGGTGGTGGCTGGGAAGCCCATCCGCAGCTTGTGACACAGGACGTCCCTGGGGCAGAAGGGTACACGGGGACTGGCAGCACACAACTGGCCTCCAGGACGGGCGCACCAGCGGGCTCACCACCCCGAGCCAGCAGAATAACCTGCTCTTCCCAGGGTGCAGGAGGCCCTGAGCAGTCAGGGCATGAGAGGCTGCACCCCCCTCAAAGGTACTGATGCGGCCGGCTCCTGACTGACTGCGAGGCTGTCACTGAGCGGTGCTGAGCTCCAACATGCTCAGGAGGAAGCACAGCTCGGTGAAGGCAGCGCCATGTGAGAGTGGACACAACAGCTTGTGAAGGTCAGGCTCCACTCCGTGTTCTGCCACTTATGAGATGTGTGATCTCCCTGGGCCCCGGGTTCCTCATCTACAGAAGAGAGCCAGTGGCTCCCACCTCACAGGTCACTGTCAGGACTGAACGGGAGCAGGAAATCAGCACAGTGCCTGCCTTGTAGCAGAGGTAAGTATCACCATTAACATTACAACTGCTGCATTCATCTGAGGCGCCTGTTCCCTTTCCTCAGTCTGAGGGCCAGAAAGAATCCAGTCCAGGGAATACAGATTTGGCCTATAACGTATCGGGGTGCTGTACAACTGCCTGGAGTCACGGATGTGGTGCTATGGATAGGAGCTTATAGCCTGTATAGAAGTGAACTTGAATGATAAAGGAAAAAAAGGTAGAAACAAAATGGGCCCCAGGAATCCAACAGGAGGACCTTTCTGCCTCCCAGAGAGTAGAAAGGGTGGTGGCTGTACCTGAAGTCAGACTCCAGCTCTGTGGTGGCGAGGTTGATCATGGCGCAGAGGCAGTCAATGCTGGAGCTAGACAGGGCCCGCCCGATGCACTTCTTAACAATGTAGAAGACGTCATCCACCATGCTGGATGTCAACTGGCCCTTCTCATAGGTGTCCAGGGCCACAGCCTACGCCAAAGGCAGATTGCCCAGTAAGGGCCCCAGTTCTGTCACGGTTCTAGATGGTTCTGTACTTTGTGCTTTTCCTAAAATAGCTTGTTCTGGTCACAGCTTGGAGTGGCTCCTCCTTGCTAAAACGGTTCACTTCCCTACTGATCACCAATGTTAGGAAACCAAGTAGTTTGGGCGTCTGCCTCGAGAATATCTGGTATGCGGGATATAGGACACCAGGGGAGGCCCATGCTCTCCACGGCTCCTCGCCCACACACTGCTATGGAGGCGGGGACAGAGAGGCTCCCGAGGAGCTGAGGAGCTCTTCTGTGACCCTTGGGGAAGAAGTCCCAGCTGGGCCCGTGAAGAGCCCGATCACCCCAAAGATGCCCTCTGACCATTCAAAGCAGCACACTTAGTCGGCATGCCAGGGTACTCTCAAAGCAGCGCCGAGAAATACGACGTGCCTTGGCTGTGGCTGTCAGCCTGGCTTCCTGGACAGGATGCCCCATCTCCAAGGGGGGTTTCTTCTGTCCTACCTTGTTGACAGTCTCCCTCATGAAGTACTCCTCCATGGTGATATATAGACCAATGAGCTCCTGCATGGTGCAGCTCAGTAGGCAGTTATTGAGGAGTCTGTCCAGGCACTGCTGGTGCTCTAGGAGACAGCCAAGAAAGGAATACTCACTCTTCTTCCCCAAAGGAAATCAATCTTTTTTTTTTTTTAAGGTCCCTTTCTAGTCTCTGTTCCAAATCTGTACATAATTTACATGGTTATAATCACAGTACTGATACAATTCTGTATCCTGCTTAAAAATTACATCATAAATATTTCATTGTTTCTATGTAGTTTAGTTTTTCTTCTTTTCAGCTTACTAATCGTTAATGGCTGTGTGATATCTTATGTAGATAGTCCATATTTTTTTAAATTAGTTTTTAGACAATGCGTTATTTCCAAACATTTTGGCATTATGAGAGATAACTGGAAATCACAGTAATTGGAGATTGCAGTTTTCAGATTTTTCATTCTATAAAAAGTGCTACCAACAAAATTTTCTGTGATAGAAATGTTCTGTATCTGCTGCCTAATGTAGTAGCCACTATTAAGTACTTGGAAGGTGCTTAATATGATTGAGGAACTGAATTTTTACTTTTATTTAATTTTGTGAAAAGTCAAAGTATTAGTTGTTCAGTCCTGTCTGACTCTTTGTGACTCTATGGACTGTATGTAGCCTGCCAGGCTCTTCCTTCCATGGAATTCTCCAGGCAATACTGGAGTGATTAGCCCTTTCCTTCTCCAGATCTTCCTGACCGAGAGACTGAACCTGCATCTCTTGCATTGCAGGCAGATTCTTTATCATCCTGAGCCATCAGGGAAGCCCTTATTTAATTTTAATTAAAATCAATTCAGGGACTTTACTGGTGGTCCAGTGGTCAGGATTTTGTGTTCCCACTGCAGGAGGCATGGGTTTGATCTCTGATGGGGAAACATGATCCCACAAATCTTGTAGCAATGCCCAAAACAAATAAAACAACCAAACCACCAGGTCATATAAATAATTCCCTTGCCATGCATTATTGGTACAAGCCATGCAGATTGCCACAGATGCTGGGTGAGTTTCAGGTCTCCAGTTAAGAGAATTCTGCATATACTCAACCAGAAGGGATTAAACAGTCTTCTTAAAAACCTGGAGTCAGTGTGTCAGTAAAATAGGACAGTGGCACATCTTTTTAGTCAACATATTTATTCCTTCAAAAATTGTGACTGAGGGAATGGGGAGACTGAGGGAGGGAGTGAAAGGTTTTCTCAATATTATACTTCAATACTACATGAGGTGTAATTTATATATCATAAAATTAAACCATTGTATATGTGCAATTCAGTGATTTTTTTTTTCAGTAACTTTATATTTTGTAACAATAGCCACAATCCAGTTTTAGAATATTCTTATCACTCTTTAAAGTTCCCTCATGAAATTATGTATATTTTCTTGTTCTATCAACCTACCTATCTATCATGTGCACATATTGTCTACTTGAACGCCAGTCCTGAAATCTGAGCTGGTGAGGAAGCAGGGTGTGGGGGAAAGAGCGGGAGATCCACTGAACCCTTCTTGCCTTTAGCCATTTTCATCTGTACAATGATTAGGTGGCCTCAAAGACCCAGTCCAATTCTAAAATCTGGTAAGTCCAGACTTCCTCCTGAGAGTCAATCTGTCCACAGATCTCCTCCAGAGACTAATAAGCCCCAATTATTTCCTTATTAAAATGAACTGTGACTTAACTAGTAGAAAACAGAGCCAACTATACCCCGACCCATCCCAGGGAACATGGGCAACACCTTTTACCTTGTTTGACTTCTTCTGAGGCCATGGAGTCCCCCACCTCAAAATCTGAGCTAATCCTTTTCCTGAGGAAGCGTAGGTACAGCTCACTGCGGGCATTCATCAAGGTTACCTCAGTCAGGATAGGATCCAGTTCCCTAAGATACGTGGAGCAGAAAGCGTAAGCAGGACACTGGATTCCTTCAGATATAAGAGCTACAGGGCAAATAGAGTCCCGAAGCCCCCTCTCCCAGGCCCAGGAGGGTCAGCTCTGCCAAATGGTCCTTTTGGCTCTGCTCGCTCAGTTGTGATTAGAGATGGTGACCAACCACATGTTCCATTTACATGTTTCACCTGAATTATTCACCCCCTAAAAATTCTGCCAGAGTTACATAAGAGATTGAGAAATGTATTTTTATTTTTAGTGTAATATGCTCAGTCGTGTCTGACTCTTTGTGACCCCATGGACTGTGACCCCAGGCTCCTCTGTCCATGGACTTCTCCAGGCAAGAATACTGGAGTGGGCTGCTGTTTCCTTCCCCAGGAGATCTTCCCGACTCAAGGATTGAACCCATGTCTCCTACATTGGCAGACAGATTCTTTACCACTGAACCACCAGGGAAGCCCTGGTGGTATTTTTGTTAGTGGCTCAAGTGAAAATGATCTTTCATGTAAAACCAGTCATGCTTCCCTAACCCCTCATGTAGCTGTGGCGCAATTTTTTAGGATACATCCTTAAACTGTGTCCCACACCCATCACCTATCTAGATAAAAAGCCAAATCAATCTTGGAAAAAAAATGTTAGCAGACTCACACTTTCCAATTTTAAAACTTATCACAAAGCTAACAGCAAACAAGGCAGTGTAGTTTTACTCACATAAGAACAGACATATAGATTAATAAGAGTCCAGATATCTTGACATTTATGGTCAATTGATTTGCAACAAGAATGCTAAGACAATTCAATGAAGAAAGAATATAGTATTTTCAACAAACTGTACTGGGATAACAAATAGCCACTTATAAGGAATGAAGTTGATCCCCTCCCTCACATGTTAGACAATATTAACTCATTTTCCACAATGATGTCCAAGAGACCTTTTCAGGATGTAAATCCGGTCATATTGTAATCATGAGTTTTCCACAGCTCTTGGGATACAAACACCAAATGGCCTGACTGACAACCTCACTAGACTCACCTCATGGCAGACTCTCTCCAACTCCCTGCACTTCAGCTGTACTAGCCTTCTTTGGGTTTTCAATACACGGAGTCTTTGCACATTTTCTCTCTCCTCTACCTGGAACACATTTCACCTCTTATTCTTATTTATTCTTTTTTTTTTAATCTTTTTGGCTGTACCACACAGCAGGTGGAATCTTAGAGACTGAACTCATGCCCCTGCACTGGAAGCACAGAGTCTTAACCACTGTCCCACCAGGGAAGTTCCTCTACTTACTCATTAAAAAAATAAAAGAAAACTTTTTATTTCTTTCGTGTAAGGGTATAGCTAATTAACAATGTTGCGATAGTAAATTTTGGGTGAACAGTGAAGGGACTCAGCCATACGTATACATTTATCCATTATCCCCTTCTATTTTACCCTTAAAGTCAGATGTAAGATCATGTCCTCAGGATTCCTTTTCTTGAACTTCATCAGCCTAGGTTATATCCCTTTATTACGTGCTTCCCTGTACTCTATGCTCAGTACACTGTAATGATTAACAGCGCCTACTCTAGACCCAGACTGCAGCCTTGGTAATGATCTAGTATTCTTGACAAAACACAAACATGTTATACATATGCTTTTGTTTGTATGCTATATTCCATTCTAAAAAAAGAGTCAAAGATAAAAGTATTTTTAAAATGTAAACCACATTGTAAGAGAGCAGCCTCTGAATGATACTTGATTACCGATTCAAACTTCCATGGGGTGAAAAAAAGAGGATTATTACCTTGGCTCTATTTTTTCTGATGTAGAATTTCTCATCAAGTTGCTCTGGACATGCCGAAACTGCAATATACCACAGAAATGAGAATACTCTTCCCCTCCCTCCTTCTATCTGCTTCATGCTGGTCCCTCCAGACTTCTGGTATAAGAATGTTTAGATTTAGTTTGTTTAACAGGCAAGCTAAAAGGAGTCTCTCAACGGGAAGTGCCAAAGATTTACTTTTGATTTATATGCTAATGTTCACCTCTATTATTATACTTAAAAGTGATGCTAGTGGTATTCCAATGAACTAATGTCTAGTCTCCTATCTAAGTTCTATTCTTATTTTATCTGGTCAAANAGTACACTGTAATGATTAACAGCGCCTACTCTAGACCCAGACTGCAGCCTTGGTAATGATCTAGTATTCTTGACAAAACACAAACATGTTATACATATGCTTTTGTTTGTATGCTATATTCCATTCTAAAAAAAGAGTCAAAGATAAAAGTATTTTTAAAATGTAAACCACATTGTAAGAGAGCAGCCTCTGAATGATACTTGATTACCGATTCAAACTTCCATGGGGTGAAAAAAAGAGGATTATTACCTTGGCTCTATTTTTTCTGATGTAGAATTTCTCATCAAGTTGCTCTGGACATGCCGAAACTGCAATATACCACAGAAATGAGAATACTCTTCCCCTCCCTCCTTCTATCTGCTTCATGCTGGTCCCTCCAGACTTCTGGTATAAGAATGTTTAGATTTAGTTTGTTTAACAGGCAAGCTAAAAGGAGTCTCTCAACGGGAAGTGCCAAAGATTTACTTTTGATTTATATGCTAATGTTCACCTCTATTATTATACTTAAAAGTGATGCTAGTGGTATTCCAATGAACTAATGTCTAGTCTCCTATCTAAGTTCTATTCTTATTTTATCTGGTCAAAGGAATGGTGAAACAAAGTTCTGAAAAAGCATATGTTACCTTCAGCCCTTACTTTGTCAACAAAGGTCTGTCTCGTCAAAGCTATGGTTTTTCCAGTGGTCATGTATGGATGTGAGAGTTGGACTATAAAAAAAGTTGAGCGCCAAAGAATTGATGCTTTCGAACTGTGGCATTGGAGAAGACTCTTGAGAGTCCCTTGGACTACAAGGAGATCCAAACAGTCCATCCTAAAGGAAATCAGTCCTGAATATTCATTGGAAGGACTGATGCTGAAGCAGAAACTCCAATACTTTTGGCCTCCTGATATGAAGAACTGACTCACTGGAAAAGACCCTGATGCTGGGAAAGATTGAAGGCAGGAGGAAAAGGAGATGACAGAGGATGAGAGAGTTGGATGGCATCACCGACTTGATGGACATGAGTAGTTTGAGTAAACTCTGGGAGTTGGTGATGGACAGGGAAGCCTGGCGTGCTGCAGTCCATGGGGTCGCAGAGTTGGATACAACTGAGCGACTGAACTGAACTGAACTGATTCTTATTTTATCTGCTCAAAGAAATGGAGAAACCTAAAGTTCTGAAAAAGCAAATGTTACCTTTAGCCCTTAAGGAATAAAGGAGAAATCTGAGACAAAATTATTTAACAGTGAATAAGACCTCAGGAAATCAAATTCTCACTTAGTCACCAGATGGCAATGCTGCACATTCTGTGATTGACAAGTGGTTTAATGTTTCTGTTGTGTTCCTTTTAGGAAGCCCTTTCTATTTCCTTCTCAGCCTTGCACTGAGGCTATCATCACCTTGACAACACCTCCAGTCCAAAGTAAGCTGGGGAGTGGCAAGATGCAGGCCAGTCTGCATTTGACATTTTTTCCCTACTTGTATCTTTTTTGCACTCCCCACCCCCTTAGCCTCCCTGCCTATTCAGTGTTGCTGGCTAATGGTGCTTCCAACCCCCCTGTAAGTCTCCCCTGCTCACCTGCTGCTGGTAGTCCCTCTGCTTGATGAACTTGTCTACCACCTTCTCTACCTGTCTGTCACATTCCACCTGCAGGTATTTTATCAGGGTATAAAGTCTGCCTGGCCCATAATATGTTTCCACTATTGGTTGATGGGTCTCCACAATTCGGGCAATTCCTGGAAGGGAGAAAGGGAGAGGGCTGGATTCCAAAAGTTCTTCCCACAGATACACTCCTTCCTTCTATCCAGGACTGACTTGGGGTCTAACTCAACCCTTTCTGGCTGTTTTACTTCCCAAAATGAACACAAATCGTTCTTATTGGTATCAGGAATTGCTAAGCAAATCTGTTACCTATGCACAGTGCTTGGTAAACAGCAGGCGTTTGATAAATTATACTGACAGTTTCTACAGGAGCATCTTTGGAAATGAGCATCACTCTCTCCCCTGTCATTTTTTAGTTAAATACACTCTTGGAGTTTTATTCTCAAGGACTAGGGAGAACAAAACATCTGAAAGACTCTAATCTTCGAGAATCAGATTACTGAACTGGTCCATTAATTCTCCGATAAACCAGTATATAGCAAACGACAGGATTAAAGTAAAGCCATCAGGCTAGTGAGGAGAAAAGAAAAGCTAGGATGCAGGTGCTGGAAGTGTCTGCAGTGGAGAAAGAGGCTTGCCTTCAAACAGAAGAGTCAGTGTATCTGCAAAAATGACTGCAGCTCTTCGATCACTCATGTCTGTGCCTAAAACCAACAGGAGGTTCTCCTCAGCTTTATTGGCCACCTGAAAAAGTAGAAAATCCACATATATTTCTTAGACCAAAGGTTAGCCTCAGTTTTTCTAAAAGACCTCCCAGTGGCTTTTTTACCCATGTTTCCCTTGATGCTAGAAAGCCTAGATGGCACAGAGGAGCGTCCCTTGGGGGCTGTGGGCTGTCCAAACCATAGGCAAGACACAGAACCTAACATGGTAGTTAACTCTTCTTCCATTCAGAGGGATTAATGATGCTTTCCTTTTCCTTGAAAATATCCACAGCTGTTAAACTGGGGAGAGAGTCCCAAGTTACAATCATTGTTTCAAAGAATAACTCAAGAGTTATTATTAATGGTGCTCTGTTGAGTAGCGGACAGAATCTGGGTACTTCTAAGGGAATTTTAAGGGACTAACAGTAGACGCCCTTTCCAGGTTTCCGATAACAAAGTACTGATAAAAAAAGTATTGATAAAAAAGTACCATAAAGCAGTTACATTTCATTTCTTGTTAATTTTTAGAATGGGTCCCTTGGACTGCAAGGAGATCCAACCAGTTCATTCTAAAGATCATCAGCCCTGGGTGTTCTTTGGAAGGAATGATGCTAAAGCTGAAACTCCAGTACTTCGGCCACCTCATGCAAAGAGTTGACTCATTGGAAAAGACTCTGATGCTGGGAGGGATTGGGGGCAGGAGGAAAAGGGGACAACAGAGGATGAGATGGCTGGATGGCATCACTGACTCAATGGACATTAGTCTGAGTGAACTCTGGGAGATGGTGATGGACAGGGAGGCCTGGCATGCTGCGATTCATGGGGTTGCAAAGAGTCGGACATGACTGAGCGACTGAACGGAACTGAACTGAAAACACTTAAACATTCAAAAGGAACAAAGGCGTGCTGGATGAAAAGTAATTCTTTCTCTTATCTACGTTTCTTGGTCTCCTAAGTTTCCTCTTGAGAGGTGACCACTGCTAACTGTCCCCCACATACCCTATGTTTATGTAACATACAATCTTTACTGCCGCTCTCTCCAATTTCAACACGAATGATGGCACGCTGTTGTTTAACTTAGTCAGCCACATGTTAGAGAGTAAACTGTGTCTGCACATATGGAACTGTCACATTTTCCTGAATGGCAAAATAATGTTCCATTACACAGACCTGGGGGATGGGGACAGGATGCACTGTGATGCACACTTAAAAAATAACAACTCTGTGCTCACATGCCTATGAGGTTCCAGGGGAAAGTGAGCTGAGACTAAACTGAAGCCTGTTTCTTTTTCAGTTTTAACCTGCTTCATCTCAATTTTTGAGCTCTAAGTCTGGGGCTTTTTTCCCCTCCAAGTCTTATTTTGAGACTCAAGCCTGGTTGGTGTTGTTTAGTCGCTAAGTCCTGTCCAGCTGTTTAGTGACCGCATGGACTGTAGCCTACCAGACTCCTCTGTCTATGATTTTTCAGGCAAGAATACTGGAGTGAGTTGCCATTTCCTTCACCAGGGCATCTTCCTGACCCAGGAATTAGACCTGCGACTCCTGCATTGGCAGGCAGATTCTTTACCACTGAGCCATCAGGGGAGCCCTCAAGCCTAGTACTAGTCTAAAAACCACTAACCAACATCTCTGAATGCTTTTAAAAGAAGCCAGTCCCTGGTTGACAGCTTGGAAAAGGTGATTCAACTTATCAGAGAAATTACATTTTAATTTTCTTATGCTTTCACTTGGTCTGTTGGAATACATCAGTAGATGTCCAGGCCATGCCTGGTACAAAGTAGACTGGTAACAGTAAGTGCTGAATGAATGCATGTGTCCAGTCCTGCCAGGATACAGAAGGGGATTCAAATCCAGATGTAAAAAGTATCCACAGAAAATGGATCCATCCAGTGCCCCAGTTTGCAGGCAGAGAACTGTACCATTATCCTGCCAAGCAATAAGGAGCATACCTGCTTGCAAAGATATTCTGAGAACTTGCTTAATCCCTCCTCATGCAAACCCAGCAGTGGGAAGATCTTGAAGAAACGCTCCACCTGGGGCAGATCCCCTTCCTTTGTGGCAATGGCAAACTTCTCTGTGACAATGGCTTTGAGGCGCTGCTCAGCTTCCTGCAGCAGTTTCAGGTTGGCATCAATCATGCTGCCTGCACAATGGGGAGAAGATGAGAACTGTGTTAGGGAGAAGATGAGAACGGTACTGTGTTAAGTTTGGGCCACTTTGTCTGTGCATTCCAAAAACAGGTATTGAACACTTAAGTGTGTGTGAGACGCTGTACTAGCAATACAGATGGTGAAGAGGTGAGTCAGCCACACCTCCACTGCCATAGGAGTCACAATCATCTTCAAGAAATGAGGTTTGTGCACAAATGACTATAATAAAGTTCAGTGGATGACAACTGTCATGAGAAGGGTGCCCACAAGTCACATTTCTGGTTGAAGTAATCAGAAAAGGCTTCCCAGAGATGATATTTTGTTTCTCAAAGATGGGCAAGATTTTGATTTCTGAGTATGGGATACATACATTCTAGGCAAGGGGAATGAAAACAGCAAAGCAATGACAGAGAAAGATGAAGAGTGATTTGCAGAGAACTGCAAGCAGTCTTGGAGAAGGCAATGGCACCCCACTCCAGTACTCTTGCCTGGAAAATCCCATGGATGGAGGAGCCTGGTGGGCTGCAGTCCATGGGGTCGCTAAGAGTTGGACACAACTGAGTGACTTCACTTTGACTTTTCACTTTCATGCATTGGAGAAGGAAATGGCAACCCACTCCAGAATTCTTGCCTGGAGAATCCCAGGGACAGGGGAGCCTGGTGGGCTGCCGTCTATGGGGTTGCACAGAGTTGGACACGACTAAAGCGACTTAGCAGCAGCAGCAGCAAGCAGTATATACCCTGGTTTAAAGAGGAGCTCAACAAATGTGTACAATGAATGGATGTATGAGCAAATAGCATGAAAAAAGGCTAGACAGACAAGAATGGGTGGAGGTCATGGACCGTCCAGAACAGAAAGCTAAAAATTTCATTTTAATTGTATAAACAGGCAATATTGTCCAGTGTAAAGAACCCACTGGTCAGAGGAACAGATCTGGACTGTTTTCTTTTCCATAAGGTAGGAATAACAACCTTTGCCCTGGGATGGTCTAGGACCTATACTGTGTCTAGTACCAGACAAGAAAATTTCCTAAATCTCCTAATTTTCTTTTTCCTGATTGAGACTGCCGAGTTCAGATTACAGATGCTTGTAACCAAACTAGGAAGCAGCAGTTTGGGATGCCAACCTTCTTTGCCCTGTCGGCTGAGCTCGATGACTGACTTGTCCAGGCATAAGTAGCGATGAATGTGGGCTGCAGCCTGCTCATAATCTTCATTTCTCAAAGCAGTCTGAACTCCATCCATGCAGAACTTCAGGTCCAAGATGTCATCAGCTCTCTGAATGGCTTGATAGAGGCGATTCTGCAAAAAGATTTGTTGCTTAGAAACAACGTCCTATTCTTTCAAAAGCATCTCTCCAGAAGGTAGGGAGTTTCAGGGGCTGACGCCAAGTAACCAGAGATCCTTTACAGCCTTCACTGGTAAACTAAAAAACATTACCACTACCACTCACAAAACTTGTGGGTTGATGGTCAATACTACTGACAAGCATCACACAATTTTATTTATGTGACCAGTCATTTATTTTGAATAAAGCAGTAGTGGAGATAATTCATATTTATATTTGGTTTATATTGTTAAATTTATAACATAATCACAGTGTATTTGACATTTTGGGAACATGACATTGCAATCCAATTAATAATGTATGCATGTTGAGGCTTGGTAGAAACCAATCCAAAGCAATTACTCTTCAATTAAAAATAAATAAACTAATGTATGCAAAATTTATGCAAAGTATTTTTGTTTCAAATAAGCAAGAATGAGGAATTCCCTGGCCAGCCAATCCTTAGGACTCCGCACTTTCACTGCTGAGGATGAGGTTCAATCTCTGGTTAGTGAACTAAGATCCCACAAGCCATACAGCCAAAAAACAAACAAACCAAAACTCACAACTCAGATCCTGTGTTGTTCAATACAGTAGCCACTCTCCACCTGTGACTACTGAGCACTTCAAATGTGACTAATCCAAATTAAGATGTATATGTATAAAATATACACTGGATTTCAAACTTAGCACAAAAATAAATAAGGTAAAAATGTCTCATTAATACCATTTAATAGTAATTTCTGAAGTAATGGGTTAAACAAATGTTTATAAATTGTGAAAATTATTTTCTCCTGTTCTACTTTTTAAAAAACAGTCACTGGGAAGTTTTAAATTACATATGTGGTTCATTTTAGACTTTTTCTTTTCCCACCTGAATGACTTTTATTTCACTTTCTTGCCTAAATTCTCTGGCTAGAACCTCTAGTACAATGTTGAAAAGCAGCAGCAAGAGCTAACATCCTTGTTTTGTTCCTGATCTTTTGGGGGAGGCAACTAGTTTTTCCCCAGTAAGTATGATGTTAGTCCATCTTTAACATCATAGAGATGCCCTTTATCAGGTCGAGGAAGTTCCTTCTCTTCCAAGTTTGTTGAGTGTTTTCATCAAAACAGGTGTTTAGTTTTGTCAAATGCCTTGAGTCTATGACATGATCGTGGTTTTTGTCTTTTATTCTATCGATTTGGTGTATTACATTAATTGGTAGTCTAAAGCAGCCTTGCATGACTGGGATAAATTTCACTTGCCCATAGTATAGTCTTTTTTTAATACATTGCTGGATATGATTTGCTACTGTTGTTGAGGATCTGTATGTCTACATTTATAACAGCTATTGGTCTGGCATTTTTCTGTGATATCTTTATCTTGTTTTGGTATCTTGCATTAGGTTCCTATTGGATGGTCCTGCTCTAATTTCTAACGTGGTGGCTTCTTTACTGCCCTCTACTAACTCAAATATCAAAAGCTCAACGGGATTACCTTGGCCAGGTCAAGCTGACGGACCTTGCTTGACACATTCTCAGCTAGGTTGCAGGTAAAGGTGATCATTCCAGCCAGCTGCTTTGCATCTCCTTCAATCAACTGTAGATTTGGACTGGAGACACACATGTCAGTATACATATCCATAGGAGTAGATGGCAAAAGAGATGAAAAAACATTTTTGCAGGTGGAGACTATGTCTTCTATTAATACTTCTTTTGCTTGAGCATGCTTGCTTAGTCACTTCAGTCATGTCCAACTCTTTGAGACCCTATGGACTGTAAGCCTGCCAGGCTCCTCTGTCCATGGGATTCTCAAGGCAAGAATAATAGAATGGGCTGCCATGCCCTCCTCCAGGGGATCTTCCCGACCCAGAGATCAAACCCGCAACTCCTGCATTGCGGGTGGATTCTTTACCCACTGAGCCACCTGGGAAGTCGTACTTCTTTTGTATCTCCCCACAACTCTTTGCTCCATTCACTCTATTCATAGCTTTTTCTCAAGAGTGTTTTACTGAAAACTTAGGCTTATATTGAATAACTTAATTTAAATAAATACAAAAGATAGCCCTACTGCCAAAGAACTAGAGTGCAGAATCTCCCCATTGCTAAGTGAGCATGAAACGCACTAACCAACACTCTAAGAGGATGATGAAATCAAAGCAATTTTTATGACTAGCAAATATACAGAATACACAAAACAGGGGCTCTTGAGCCATACATCAGAATCACTTGACATGCGGGTTAAGTTAGAGATTCTAGAGCCCCACCCCTAGAGCTTCTGGTATAGTAGGTTTGGGGTGAGGCCTCAGAATCTGCATTTGTAACAAGTTTCCAAACAATGTTGATACTTGCTGACCCAAGGACACTTTAAGAACAACCTAACCACACACGTGGGTATTTGGTTTACCTGGAGGTAATTCTCCTTTCCAATTTAAACTCAACTGTCACGGTATAACACAAAGTTAGGAAAAATAATAACTTATCCAGTGGACCCCGATGAAATTTAAAATAGCTCTTGCTGAATTGAAGACTCACCCCATCCGGTGGAGGGTGACCATTTTACTTTCAATGGTATTTTGCTGCTCCAAAAGAGCATCCAGCTCTCTCTCCACCACTTTCTGAAACAAAGAAACATCCTGTCATTAGCATGGTCAGAAAGAACCTTAAGAGTTATCTAATCTAACTACTTAGCTGAAGGGTAAATCCCATTTCAAACGTCTTCTTTCCTGTCATTAAGCTCCCTAGGGCTTTAACAAATAATACTTCATTGTTGCTGTTATCACATTACATAATAAGTGATAGCGGAGGCATAGCTCATTCCAGCTAGGAGGTGAACACAACAAAAAGATGAAATAAACTTTTATTCAATTTCATTAGCATAGTGCCTAACACAGGGAGGCATTTAAAATATAAAGGCTCAAATAAACGAAACTTCTAAACTAGCAGTTATAAATAGTCACTTCTAGTGTATAATCAGTACCCAGAAGCAATAAATAGAATTCTTTCTCACCCAAGTCAATTTTTGAGTTACTTTAACTAATTTAATCTTCTTATGCTTGGGTTTCTTCATCTGCAAAATAGGGGTAGTACTATATACCCCTTACAGATGTTAGGTAAGCCAAACAATAACATACATAAACACAAACACAAAAACCAATACTGTTCTGTCTGTAAGACTGATTTAATCTTTTCCCCCAAAGTATTGATTAACTCAACGAATGCAAGCTTAGTACTGAACTTTATAAAGCACATCTTTCTGAAAAACATATTAAAACCCGCTGGAGCTGTTGTTAAGTCAATATTTGAAAATTCTCAAAGATACCAATGACCATCCCTGCTCCAGGGCGAAGCTGCCTTCTGTGCTCAACCTTCATAAAAGTTTGGTTTAGGGAACAGCTACTAAACTATTAGATCACAGCTTAGATCTTTCTGCTGACTGGCAAGGAAGCTAGCTGGCAGTCAAAAATGTATTCACATCAAGTTACACAGAAAAGTAAAGAAGGCTGCAAGGAATGTTAGAAAGCATAAAGCCCACACTCCTCATTTGATATCAGGCAGGTCTAAGTACAGCTTCCCTGGTGGCTCAGTGGTAAAGAATCCGCCTGCAAATGCAGAAGACAGGGGTCAGATCCTCCGTCCAGGAAGATATCACAGGCAACAGAGCAATTAAGCCCATGCACCACAATCCCTGAGCCTGTGCTCTAGACCCTGGGAGCCTCAACTACAGAGCCCACCCGCCGGCAACTACTCAAACTCTCCTGCCCTAGAGTTGTGCTCCGCAACAAAAGAAGCCACCAGAATGAGAAACTCCTGTCTCCACAAATAGAGAAAGCCCAGGCAGCAACTTAAGACCAAATACAGCCAAAAATAATCCGCCTGCCAATGCAAGAGATAGGGGTCGATCACTGGATAGGGAAGATAATCTGGAGAAAACAGTAACCCATTCCAGTATTCTTGCCTGGGAAATCCCATGGGTACAGGAGCCTGGCAGGCTACAGTCCACAGGGTTGCAAAAGAGTCCGACACGATTTAGCGACTAAACAAGAGCTAAGTAAATACAAGTATGTAAATACAAGGATGAAACGACTTGTCCAAGATTAGACAGTTGTGTCTGAATCTTAAAATCTTAAGTTTCTATAAAGCCCTGAATTAACCTGAAACACTAAAATTACACTCTTAAATCATTCCCAACAGAAGGAAGTCTTAGAATGCTTCGTTTATTTGCAAAGATTTCCCGCCTAAATGAGATAACGAGGTAAGAGCATGTCAAAAATTTTAAACTGCTAAGTCGTTGCAAAAGAGCCTTTCTTCCTATTTTGAAAAGCAAGCGAGTCGGCGTACATCCAAGTCTAACTTTGCTCTGGCGGAGAAATCTGGCGATTAAGGGCCCGGGAAGTTAATGGATGAGTGCGGGCAGATCGCCTAGGTAACAGGAAAGCATGCTTGGGGGCGTGAGACCGAGTAAACAGAGCTGTCACGTCGCTGCTGCTGCTGCTGCTGCTAAGTCGCTTCAGTGTGTCCGACTCTGTGCGACCCCATAGACGGCAGCCNGGCGGAGGGGGAATGCTCGGGTCGGCTTTAGGGAATCGCCTCCCGCTTGCGTTCACAGTGTGGGAACTAGGCCTGGCTCAAAATTAGCTTTCTAGAGACGGTACCTTTTAGGCACTGGAGAAGGTATGAGAATGGCAGGAGGGACGTCTCCCCCTTGCGAAAGTAAATACGACACACGGAAATGGAAAGGTCGGCGGTATGGAAAGGTCTTGGGCGTTAAAAGTGTAAATAATGGAAACAGCCTTTGAAATCAAGACTGTGTCGTGTTTATGCTTTGGCACTTGGGCAGCTTGTTTTCTTCCGTGATCTCATGCCGTGATGTTCTTTTGGCACATGGAAAAGGGGTGGAGGGAGCAATCACAGGCTCGTCTCCTCGTGTTTATAGACAGCATTCCCGTATACCAGTCTAGTATAGGAAATAAAAATATACCAAGGTTACGCCGTTAGAGGCTCCTGGTATATTATTTTGGCTGAGTTTCCCCCATTACCCAAGATAACAATCGTTGGGGAACGTGATTTCTAAAGATAGTCATGGATGGCATTAGTTGTAAAGCAACTAGAAAAAAGGCCAAGTTCCTCAGTGAGCTATGAAGAATGAAAGGTAGCTTGGAGGGAGCTTTTCCAGGTTTCAAAAATGGCCCCAGGTCTCCTCTGTTTGTTTTCGAAAAAATTTCATATTATAAATTCAGTCAGTCAGTCCTACCACATGGATCATATTGACAACATGATAGGGGTTTCATTGTGAATTCTGTTGTTGATAACTGGAATTTTGAAATTATTTGAGCCACAGCAACATGCAAGAGAAGAAGTTGAATCTGAGAATCACGTTTCCTTTTTTTTTAAACTTTTTATAATTGCTCAAGAGAATATTGCTGTTTTCTGTCAAACCTCAAGATGACTCAGCCATAGATGTACACATGTCCCCTCCTTTTGAACCTCCCTTTGCATCCCACCCCTTTAGGTTGATACAGAGCCCTTGTTTGTTTCCTGAGCCATACAGCAAACTCCCCATTGGCTATCTATTTTATTTATGGTAATACGTTTACTACTTTTTGATTGACAGCAGTTGCAACACGTTCTCTGTTTTCCACCCAGACCTTTAGCTGAGCACAACTTTGCTTGGAACTTTCTCAGTGTCTAAGCCCTTCTGAGTGTGTGTATCTCTGTCTTCGTGTCTGTAGTTTTTTTCCTCTGTTTTTCTTTCTGTGTGTCATTTTTCAACTCTGTTATTCCACCTCAGGCCTTTTCCTTTTTTCCCTATGATTTTAGGACAATAAAGATGTTCCTTGGTTTCAAGTAGGAAAATGTATATTTCTCAGGACCTGTTTCTAGACTGGAGTGTCTTTTCCTCTCTTTGGTAGCCCAAAGAGGCAAGAGCCCTTGCTCTTGCCCAGCCCAGAAATGGTTATTATTTGTGAGGATGTTTATTTATAATTCTCTTTTCTCATTTAACAAAACCAAACTCATGTGTTAATTATACAGTGATCACTTTGAATTTCTCGAGATCCCTTGCTTTTGTCTCTGAGTGAGGAAAAATCGGTCAGTTTATTTTCTAGCAGTAGGTGTGTATAGATGTAGTTTTTGGTAATTCTTTTATGATAGAGGTATATCAGTTTGCAGTTTTGAGTTCTGAGAAGAATCTGTTTCTGTGATTGTGTACTCCTTTGGAGAGGCATCCTCTGAAGTGACAGTTCAGTTTTTAGTTTTTTGGTGGTCAGTAGGTTTAAATTTAAAAATTGGCATAACCGACTCAAAGGACATGAGTTTGAGCAAACTCCAGAAGATAGAGAAGGACAGGGAGGCCTGGTGTGCTGCAGTTCACGGGGTCCCAAATAGTGGGACACAACTTAGCAACTGGTTTAAGTTTCTACTAATGTAAATATAGAGCTCTGTAAGATATGTAGGTGAGTACTTTTATTTATTAGGTCAGCAAAAGTCTGGTTGTAGAAAATTAGGAACTCATGTTGCTGGGAATGTAAATTGGCAGAGTTTCTTTGAAAGGCAGTTTGTCAATATGTATCAAAATTACAAATGTGTAAGTCTCTCAGTCCAGCAATTGCACTTCCAGGAATTAATCTTAGAAATACAGTCATGCACATATGAACGACTTACATATGAAAATTTTTCCTTGCAGCAGTAGTCATATTAGCAAGCGGTTGGGAAGAACCTGAATGAATGTTCATCAGTAGGGTTTTAGCTAAGTGATTTCTTATATACCTGTTCGATGGAATACTTATCCTTGTATTAATTAATACATAGCTGTAAAAAAAAAAAGAGAGAAAGTCTTTTGTCACTATGTCCAAGATAGGTAAAATGATTAAAAACAAAATCAGTTGCGCTATAATGTGAGTGTACAATGATCTTTAGTTAAAAATGAAGGCATAGTATACAGTATTAATATGTTTCTTCTTGTGCATACAGAAAATATCTGGAAAGACACGATATAACTTGGTGAAACTGATTCCTCCAAGAAGGAAAATTGAATAGCTAGGGAATGGGTGGAGTGAGCTTTTTGCTGTGCTTTAGAATTCTGAACCATGTGAAAGTAGAAGTTATTCAAATAGAAGTAAATGTAGACCTAGTTTGTTTCCATGACAATAAGTTAAATAAACATTGTTGCATTAATGGTACAGAGTACAGCTCCCTAATGTTTTTTACTACATGTGACCTCAAGCAATTTATTTTCTTAGCCTAATTTTATTACTTGTAAAATTAGTGTAATATCATGTACTTTATATATTTCTTGTGAGATTAGAAGCAAAGTGTATAGTAGCTCAGTGCCTGCATGTAGAAAGCACTCTTAATTGTTATAAGTTTGTTGTTACTCAGTAAGCCTTACTCTACTGGTTCTGCTGTCTTCACTAGATGTTCCCATACAGAAATATGTTTACAGTTTCACAGCTGATGCTTTTCTGCTTGTATGTGCTCTTAGCTTACTTTGACTTGGGATAACGAAGGTCTGAATTGTGGAGCTGTGGGCGGCTCACTGTTACTGCTGCCATGTTCCTGTACAACTTGACCTTGCAGCGAGCCACTGGCATCAGCTTTGCCATTCATGGCAATTTCTCTGGTAAGTTCCTCTAAAGTTTTGTGTGGTTTTTTTTGTGTGTGTAACTGCACCTTGCTGAGTCTTAGTTCCCTGACCAAGAATTGAACCTGTGCCCCTTGCAGTGGATGTGAGGAGTCCTAACCACTGGACTTCCAGGGAATTCTTCACATTTTAAATATTAATAGTTTTATGCCTTAGATTGGTTTTTCAACATCAAGCGTTTCTGTAAAAAACAAATTATGAAAAAATTTTTAATTGTTAGAGCAAATGAGAATGGATTGGGAGGTAGGCGTGGTATATCAGGTAGCACAGGAGGCCCTTTAGGCATTAGATAGTGAAGACCTGTGCTGGGGCAGTGAGAATTGATAGAAGAATATGAGTTTGTATCCTGAGTGGCAGAGAAAATGACAGTAACATTGATAGCAGGTTACTTGAGATCAGAGAGTGTGAGAAAGGAGGAAATCGGTTATTCTCAACATTTGAAGGTGATGACGACTCATCAGGGTGCAGAGGAGTAGCAGGGAGAGATGGATTCAAGTTGGCTGTTTATGCATTTGGAGGTGTTGATTGCAATTTTGAAAGCAAGTGAGCCTTTTAGAAATAAACAGCATATATTAGATAGCAATTTTGAAAGTTCTTTGGGACACTACATTTAACTGCACAAAAAGTTAATATGATTTCATAGAACAATAGCCTTAAAAATGGACTAGAAAGAGCCTTGGGAAATTTTAATTTTACAAAGCTAAATGTTATATGTTAATATCATTTGTAGACAACTCCCAGTTATGCTTATTGATGGCAAATCTTAGAAAAATTAAAAGTTTTTTTTTCTAATTTTAATTTTTTTATTTTTTTCCATCTCAGGTGTACATGAGTTCCCAATCTTGAACCACCCCCCCCCCCACCTCCCACCCCATATCAACACTTTGGATCATCCCCGTGCACCAGTCCCAAGCATCCTGTATCCTGTACTGAATATAGACTGACGATTCGTTTCTTACATGATAGTATACCTGTTTCAGTGCCATTCTCCCAAATCTTCCCACCCTCTCCCTCTCCCTCAAAGTCCAAAAGTCCATTCTATACATCTGTGTAAAAGAAGTTTTTAAAAAAGCTTGCATGATCATTTATGAAAAGCTTTTCTTTGATACCACTCTTGTTAAATGTTTTAAATTCTAGGGAAAGGACCTTTTAAAGTAGAATAAATTAAAATACTAAGGCTCCAACTCATTTAGTTGTATTTATGTGTAGTAGCATTTTGATCCATGAAGGCTACTTTTTGGACTAGTCCTTATTGTTTGTGATCTTTATTTTGTGTGTTTTTCAGGAACCAAACAACAGGAAATTGTTGTTTCCCGAGGAAAGATCTTGGAGCTGCTTCGCCCTGATCCCAACACTGGCAAAGTGCACACTCTACTAACTGTGGAAGTATTTGGTGTCATCCGGTCGCTCATGGCCTTTAGGTTGACGGGTGGCACGAAAGACTACATTGTGGTTGGCAGTGACTCAGGTCGGATTGTTATCCTGGAATACCAGCCATCTAAGAATATGTTCGAGAAAATTCACCAAGAAACCTTTGGCAAGAGTGGATGCCGCCGCATTGTTCCCGGCCAGTTCTTAGCTGTGGATCCCAAAGGGCGAGCTGTTATGATTAGTGCGTGACTTACTCTGTTGGCTTTTTGATTCTTAAAGAAGCTCAATAGCGTACCAAGAAATCACTCACCTGAATAAAATTTGCATCATTTTGGGTGTTTAAAGATGCTTTCTCTTTTAAAACAATGGGGAAAGTTGTAACACACCTTTTCTACTTCTTATCTAGTTGGAAATGGGTCTTTTTTGGTTTCTTTAACTGTACCAAAAAGACTATGCTGAAAGTTTTCACATCATTAGGCAAAGAGTATGGTTGCTTTCATCAGCCTGAAGTGATGATTTATATTCATGTCTCTTCCCTGATCAATCTCTTGAAGAAAACTCTGCATATCTGATCAGGCTTCCAGAGGGCAACCTTCTGTGACCAGTCACAAAATTATTAGATCTAATTCAGAGAACAAAGCTGGCAACTTTATGAATTTGTTTAGTTTGTCATAAAAATTTTTGGAAAGTTAGTGGGATATTAGGGAGGCCTGGTGTGCTGCGATTCATGGGGTTGGAAAGAGTTGGACACGACTGAGCGACTGAACTAAGATCCCTATTATGGGGACTTTACTAGTAATCCAGTGGCTAAGACTCTGAGCTCCCAGTGCAGACTTGGGTTCAATCCTTGGTCAGGGAAATAGATCCCACATGTCACAACTAAGAGTTCACGGGCCACAACTAAAGAGGGCCCTCTTACTGCAGCAAAGATCTTGAATATCGTAACTAAGACTCAGCACTGCTAAAATAAAAAAAAAAAAAAAACTATTAGAACGAGAAGGGTAAAATTTTGCTCCTGTCTATTTTAGTGTTAGCAAAATCTTAAGTTAATGCACTTGTAGAATTTAGTATTGGCTATCACTTAGAAAATAATTGTGATGTAAATCTAGCTGTTCTGTAGCCTGTCTTTTCATTATCTGGAGTTTATGTTTTGTCTCCATCCACAGGTGCCATTGAGAAACAGAAATTGGTGTATATCTTGAACAGAGATGCTGCAGCCCGACTTACCATTTCATCTCCACTGGAGGCTCACAAAGCAAACACTTTAGTGTATCACGTAGTTGGAGTAGATGTGGGATTTGAAAATCCAATGTTTGCTTGTCTGGAAATGGATTATGAGGTATATTTTACTTGGTCACAATTTTTTTTTATTACTATTATACTCCAAATGCCTTTCTGAAACACTTGGGAGCGTCTCAGCATTTACCTGACCACATGGTAGCGCCTTTGCTCTGGTTTGAACAGTCCCCCTGTATAAACAGGGACTTACTGGGGAAACGCCCTGAAAAAAAGAGGTGAAGTGATGTTTTGGATATTTTTTTCATTGGGAGATAGTGAAAGATGGGACATACCATTCTTTCCCTTGAGAGGAAGGCAGTGCTTTCTGGTCCCCAGAAGTAGAAAACTTGGGTTCTTGCTCCCATTCTGCCATTTTTAGCATGAATTTTGGCAAAGCATTTGGCATCTGTGGACCACTATTTCCTGGTTTGTGAGATGGAAGAATCTTGATGCCCTTTCAGCTTTGTTAATTTTTACTGGAGCATAGTTGATTTACAGTGTTGTATTAGTTTCAGGTATATAGCAGAGTGAATCAGTTATGCATATACATATATCCACTCTTTTACTTTCTAGCTTTGAAAGTTTGATTTTATGGTACTGATTAGTCTTTGTGCCACTGTTACCTAGGAAGCAGACAATGATCCAACTGGGGAAGCAGCAGCTAATACCCAGCAGACGCTTACTTTCTATGAATTAGACCTTGGTTTAAATCACGTAGTCCGAAAATACAGTGAGCCTTTGGAAGAACATGGAAACTTCCTAATTACAGGTACTTTTTTCTTCGATCTGCTTTGTACCATTTTGCTTGGTTCATTTTATGCCCAAACTTAGGAGTGTTTACTTAATAGGATTTGGAAACTATAATCTATTCATAGTAAACCTGAGTGCCTTGTCTATGTTTTGGGGACATTAGAAATTCATGTGGTGGTTAACTCTTACCCTCTAATGGGGTAGAGAAAAAAAGAGCAGTCAGCTTGGAGTATTGATTTCTGTTGGTTGCTCTGGTGTTTTAACTGTAGTCAATCTTTCACTCTCATTACAAAAATCAAATCTGGCTCTATGAAAAGACAGATTGTATGGATGAAACAAGATAAAGTTGTCCTTCAGCTTGAAAGCCTAGATGAAATATAAGTATTTTTGAAAACTATCACCACAATTGATAGAAGATGAAATTAAGAACCTGAATAGACCAACATTTGTTTAAAAAACTGGGTCAATAATCAAAACTTTCTTTTCCTCAGGAGATTTAAGGTTCAGAATTTTTAGGGACCTTAAATTTCTTGAGAGATCAGAAAAAGAATAAAAACCTATGTACCACTTTAAGAGCTTAATATAACTTCATACCAAAACTAGAGAAGGACAGTAATAAGAAACATTTACAGCCTAGTTATCCTTTGATGGTAGATGCAAAAATCTTAAATTTTAGCCAATTAGATTCAATGGTGTTTTATATGCATCATAGCAAAGTATGATTTTTGTAGGAGCTCAAAGAGGTTCACCATGAAGAATCAATATTAGTTTAATTCATTATATTAAAAGACTAAAGGACAACTATATTTGTGGTATCTAAATTGTATCAGGCTCATCTAAGATGGTGATCCAGTCCTTTGTGTTTTGAGTCATTTGCATTTGATTTCTAAAATGAAGTATGTCTGTTGCTGGGTAGGATTTTGGAGAAAAAAAATATAAAATAGCAGTTGTCTTTGAGCATTAAATATTAGAAAGAGACAATAAAGCAGAAGCATTTTTAAAAACATATTAATTACTTATTATAATGTATTATGATACTTCTCATTTACAAGGGTTTCATTCATTAAACAAATGTATAATGAACCTCTATGATCACTATGTGCAAAATCAATCTGCTGGCCCCTGGGACTGCATGGTGAAAAATTTGTTGTGGTGTCTCCTTTAATACAAGATTGAGTATATGGTGAATACATACTAGTAACACAAAAATTACCAGAGTGTGCCACATGCCATGACAGCATGGAGGAGGGGTTCCTAACCAGGAAAAGGAACGCAGTGCATTAGAGAAAGCTTTCAGAAGTGCTCTCAGCCGAGGACTAAGGAATAGTTAGGAGTTAGGTGCTGTGGGGGTGGAGGAGGAGTTTCTGTTGTGGGCAGAGGAAACCAAATGCACAAAAGCCCAAATGGAGGAGAAAAACATGGTTAATTGAAAACTGAAAGCTCATTGTGGTTGGATCATTGGAGGTAAAGAGCTGGGGTGGAAGAAGCAGAAGAATAATGACCTACTAAAGGTGAATGTTTTAGAAAGATCACATGATTACATTTTGGTAATGGAATGGAAGGTAGTAAGGTCAGGAAGCATTTCCATTAAACCAAAAGAGATTTGCAGCATGAGGACTGCTGAAGAGGTAGAACCAATGTGGGAGAGGAGAGAATTGAAGGATGGCCTCCTTTTTGCTGGTTTGGTTGATTGGTTGATGGCAGTGTTTTCTAAGGTTGAGAACCCAGGAGATGGTTTGGTAAGGAACTTGGCAGTGGTTTATGAATGCATTCATTTTTAACCTGCTATGGAATATCCATGTAAGAGTGTCCATTAGGCAGTTGGATTATAGGTCCGAAGCTGAGAACTGAGTTCTGGGCTTGGAGCTAAACTTTTAGATGCCTTACTAGATATCTGGACAGGCTGAGATCACCCAAATGATGCTCCATCCTTGTCTAGTGTAACTCTCAGGGAAAAGAAACACATTGAATGTTCAGCGCCTTCAGGCACCTTTAAGTTGTGCTGAAGGAGAGAAGGAATTGAAGGTTAAATTCATAGTTATGTCAAATCATTACTGGTTTTTGTTTTCTCTTGACAGTTCCAGGGGGATCAGATGGTCCAAGTGGAGTGCTGATCTGCTCTGAAAACTACATTACCTATAAGAATTTCGGTGACCAACCGGATATCCGCTGTCCAATTCCCAGGAGACGGGTAGGTCTTTGTTTACCGTAAGAGAATATATTTATGTTGTGAAATGAACTTAATTTTTGTTAAGTGTTTTTAATAAAGTCAGTAAGTATTTTAGCAGATCAAAACAAAATCTGAGAAAGAAAATTGAAAACCAGCACAATTCTGGGTTGTGCACCTAAAACTAGCATGGTATTGTAAGTCAGTTGTGCTTCAGTTTTTAGAAAAGCAGATACAATTTTCATTCTTGAAGAACCTATGAACATTATCCATTTGAAATTACTGAAAATTTCTAGTTTGAAGAATCCAGGTGTATTCATTGGAGATAAATTGTCTTTCATTCTCCCCTACCCCACCCCATTCCAGCATAGAAAAAAATCTAAAAGGAGCAAACAGTGAATTCCTATATACTTTTCACTTAGATTCACTTATTAGTACTGCTTTGCTACATTGGCCTTTTCTTTGTTTTGTATCTGTTTTATAGGCAAGACCATTTGAAGATAAGTTGTAGGGATCATGACACTTTATGACAGTTCCTTGTACTACCCTGTTTTATTTAAGAGATTTGAGTATCCGTGGATTTTGGTTTCTGGGGCCTCCTCACACTAATCCCTTGCAGATGTTGAGGGATGATTGTAATGAAGTTCTGTGGACCCAGCTTCAATTAGCAGCAGCACAGGGGTATAAATTGATCTCTGCTTCCTCAAACTCTTTTCACCCCAAATTAATTTTCTTTTTAGTATTAATTTATAGGTCCTGGGGTTAAATCTTTTTAAAGACATAGTTTATGTAGTACATGGTATTTGAGTAAGACTCCATCAATTTTAGAAAATTTGATAAGATTAGCAAGTTAAATTTTTGGAGTGGTGTTAAGTAATAAAGTTTAGTTGATCAGAAATTTATTACAGTACCTGCCAGGTACTGTACTTGACTTTGGGACTACAAAGAAATATAAAACATGTTTTGCCTTTGAGAGAAATAAAAAATGTTGGAAATACTTAAAAAGAAACAAAATCCAGTTGAGGGGGATGCCTTTTGGGATTCAGGCAAGTGGATAAAGACAGAAGAGGGATGATGTTGGTGGTTTGGATAGTACTGTGAATGTGTAAGAGTCTTATTTACAGCCTGAAATGATGATTCTTGAAATTTCATGTCTCTTCTCTGACATTTTTCTCTGGAGATAGTTTTTGCCTTATTAATCTGATCAGGCTATAGAGTGGAATTGTGGCTTTTTTTTTTTTAACCTAAGCTTTATTATGTATTTATAGTAGATAAGAATTTCTGTTTATTGTGTTACATAATCCTGTGGCTGGCAAGCTGCTCTGGGTCACAGCTTGCATGGAGAGACTCCAGGTGCCTCTAGGCATTTGGTGGCCTGTTTGATCCTTATTGGTAAGGTGCTGAATTCCAGAAAAGGAATACTAATTTCTTAAGATGTTGATTGTATATTTGACTTTGCTAGAATGACCTGGATGACCCTGAAAGAGGAATGATTTTTGTCTGCTCTGCCACCCATAAGACCAAATCAATGTTCTTCTTTTTGGCTCAAACTGAGCAGGGAGATATCTTTAAAATCACTTTGGAGACAGATGAAGATATGGTAAGTAGACCATAGAGGAGGGAGGAAAAAATGAAAAAATATGTTAGCTGTTATTAGTCTAATTTGATAAAACTTGCTACAATTTCATCCTAATTATAGTTAAATAACCTTATTTTGAAAACTGATGGTTATCTAACGTTTACAGAGTAGTGTTACAAGCCATTTGTTCATTTCAACTACTCTCTGAGATAGAAAGGATAGTTACAAGTTTAAAAAACGGGCAGAATGCCTTAAAAAGTAGTTGCTTAAGGTGTTAAAGCTTTTAAAGTTTGGAATTGGAATATGAATGTAAACTTAACAGATTTTTGGTCTGATTACATATAATGTGAGAATGGGTAATGCCGCTTCTAGTGAATGACAAGAGAAAGCTCTCTATGTTGCCTGAAAACTGGCAGTATACGAGAGCTGTCACTTTTATTCCGTGGAGGAGCATTGAGCATTGGGCAGTTTCTTAGATAGTGGTTTAGCTCAAGAGTTGGCAAGTTTTGTGTTTTTGTTTTCCTTTTTAAGGCCAGGCAGTGAATGTTTTCTGCTTTTGTGGGCTGTGTGGTCCATTTCCACTGCTTGGCTCTACTGCTGGGCATAGAAGCAGCCGCTGGGAGTATGTGAGCTGCATGGCCAGCCTGCGGGCTGTAGTTTGCTGACTCCTGGTTTTTTGCTGACGGTTTTTTTTTTTTTTTTTTTTTTTGGCCACTTTGTTTTATTACATTGTCTTACTACACTGCACTGTCTTCCATGTTGTGGCTTCATTTGCCTACACACTAGAATCTTTCTCTTTCCGTTCCAGGTTACTGAGATCCGGCTCAAGTATTTTGATACTGTGCCTGTTGCTGCTGCCATGTGTGTGCTTAAAACAGGCTTCCTTTTCGTAGCATCAGAATTTGGGAACCAGTGAGTAGTCCTTTTATTATCCCGTTTCACCCTGGTTACTATAAAAGTTGGTGAAAGAGAGGTAGTTTCAAGGCCTTGTAGCTTTTCCTGAGAATGTTTTATGTCCTTCAGAACAAAAGTTTTGCCCTTTTCCCTTTTATGTTCTTTCTCTTGATGACTTTCTCTATTTTAGTGGCTTAAATCAGTACCTGTGGATAGCTGCAAAAAGTAGCTTTAGAAGTGATCTCCTGAACTTTGTGTTGGGCATTCCTGCTGAGCTACTTAGTGAGTGTTAATAGATGTTCCACAGACATGTCACTTGTACAAGTCTGAAGTTGAAACTCATCAGTACCTATAGCAGCTTCCCAGCCATGGCACCAGTCTTTCCAATCTTGCTATTTCTCTCTCTTTTGTAATGTTCCTTTCCATTATGGTTTATCTCAGGATGTTGAACTTTGTTTTCTGTGCTAGGACCTTCGTTGTTTATCCTTCCTGTTTCATAGATGGTTCATTTGTGTCATAGTTTTAGATTCCACATAAATGCTACCATATGGCATTTGTCTTTCTCCTTTTGACTTCACTTAGTATGATTATCTCCAGTTGCATCCATGTTGCTGCAAATGGCTTATTGTGTTCTTTTTTATGGCTGAGTAGTATTCTGTTGTGTATATATACCACATCTTTTTGCATCTGTCCGACGATGAACATTTAGGTAGTTTCCATGTCTTGGTTTTGCCGTCCTTACTATTTCTGTTAATGTCTTATGGACCAATTTCAGCAACTTTAGTGTAAAGTCTCGATTTTGCTGTCCTCTACAGCTTTGAAAGTCAAGTTGTTTATTACTTTTGTATTCCTTTTTTGTGGTACTAGTCTGAATTAGTTCCCTAATTCCTTATTGCAGTTCATTGTTCTGTAAAACTCAACCTTTATAGAGGGTCCTCTCTTTAAGCAGACAAGACACAACCCTGATGAAATGATTTCCTCATCCCTATGTTACAGTCTGATGACTTTTCATAGACAAATGGGAGAAGGCACCCCACTCTAGTACTCTTGCCTGGAAAATCCCATGCAGTCCATGGGGTTGCTAAGAGTTGGACACGACTGAGCGACTTCACTTTTCATGCATTGGAGAGGGAAATGGCAACCCACTCCATTGTTCTTGCGTGGAGAATCCAGGGACAGAGGAGCCTGGTGGGCTGCTGTCTATGGTCACACAGAGTCAGACATGACTGAAGTGACTTACCAGCAGCATTAGCATAGACAAATGAGTTAAATAAGTCTGAACTCTACTCTGGCCTTGAATTTAAAACCAGTATTGAAGACTCCAGATTGCTTATGAGATGAGAAGCCACAGTCTTGCTTTCAGGTTTTGCCAGCATGTGCAGAAGACTTATCTAATGCTATTTCTGTGTGATGAAAATATTGTCTAAAATTTTGTGATTCTATTCCAGTTTTGCCGTCTCTACAGTTGTTCTCCCTTTCTTTAGGTCCTTAACTCATTCTCATGGAGCTTATTCCAACTGTCTTTTTATTATTCCTTTTCCCAGTTTATATCTGTTTTGTCTCACTTTTTACAGCTTAGCCTATTGTTATAAGTATTTTCACCCATTTCTAATTTTCAGTTTTCTTAACAAGGAATTTTCATTGTAGAAAGGTAGGAAAGTGTATCTAAGCTAAAATGTCTCTTGTAATCCTTCTGCCCAAAGATACCATTTTTTTTGTGTGTGTAGCCTTCCTGTGTGTATATATATTTAAATCTTTGTATAAAAATGATAATGCATAGTGTTTTGTAAGTTATATATTTTTACATAGTAGTGAATAATAAATATTTTTCTTTATCACTAAATAGGTCTTAAACATTCATATTTTTTAGCACCCATTATCTCTTTTTGTGGTAAAATATGTATAACAAAATTTGTCATTTTAACATGTGCAATTTGGTGGCATTAATTACATTTGCAATGTTGTATAACCATTGCTACTATTTTTCCAAACTTTTTTTTATCACTCCAGACTGAACCTGAATGCCCATTAAGGAGTCTCCTCATGGCCCTGTCCCTGAGCGCTGGGGGCCTGAGTGCACTCACACATTCACCCTCTGTCTGGCTCATTTCATGTAGCATAGTTTCAGAGTTCATGTGTCAGCTCTGTATTCTTATCTATGACTAATAACCCACTGTATGTATGTACCACATATTATTTACCTGTTAATGAACACCTGGGTTCTTTCTACCTTTTGGCTGTTGAAAGTAATGCAGTATTGGACGCTGGTGTGCAAATATCTGTTTTAGTCTTTGTTTAAATTCTTTTGGTTATGTACCTTGTTCTTAAAGATATAGAAAACCCTAGTCAATAAGCAGAGATCTCAAACTGTAGGTGCCGACTCAATATTAAAGNTAAGAGACAGATGTACCACATATTATTTACCTGTTAATGAACACCTGGGTTCTTTCTACCTTTTGGCTGTTGAAAGTAATGCAGTATTGGACGCTGGTGTGCAAATATCTGTTTTAGTCTTTGTTTAAATTCTTTTGGTTATGTACCTTGTTCTTAAAGATATAGAAAACCCTAGTCAATAAGCAGAGATCTCAAACTGTAGGTGCCGACTCAATATTAAAGTGATTTATTTGCATTATGTTGACGGCAGACATCTTCAGAAGAAGTACTTTTTAAATGCTTATTGGGTTTTTTTCTTCCAGTTTTACAGAGATAAAATTGAAATACAGCACTGTATAAGCTTAAGGTGTGCAGCATAATGATTTGACTTACATAAATCATGAAATGGTTATCACAGTTAATCTCATTTGGTTCATGTATAACATATGGAAGTGTTAATTATATTTATAATGTACATCAGACAGAAAATATTTTACCTGAAATGTTTGCTTCTCCCTAGTTACTTATATCAAATTGCACATCTTGGAGATGATGATGAAGAACCTGAGTTTTCATCTGCCATGCCTCTAGAAGAAGGAGACACATTCTTCTTTCAGCCAAGACCACTGAAAAACCTTGTGTTGGTTGATGAATTGGACAGCCTCTCTCCCATTTTGTTTTGCCAGGTGTGGATCTTTCCAGTCACTCCACATTGAGCAGTGCCAACCAACTGTTTTTTAATATGAATGAGTTTAAAGTTTTAATTCAAATTAACCTCATAGTCTAAAGAGGTTTGGCAGCATGTCTGTGGACTTGCCACGGTATAAGGGCAAAGCAGCTGAAGGCAGTTGGGGGGTTAAAAAGCTTTACATAAATCCTTGGGCTTAAAGTGGTTAAGACTCTACATTTCTACTGCAGGGGGCACAAGTTCCATCCCTGTTCAGGGAGCTAAGATCCCATGTGCTGTGTGACCAAAACAAAGAACTGATAAAAGCTTTTTCTGTTTGTGAAACTTGCTGCTTCAAACTGCTTGCTTTTCGGGACATTGGGTCTTTTTTTTCACTCCATGTGCCCAGGGCCCGTAGTAATATTTAAGCCTAATAAACTAAAAAAGTAGTTTGTCCCCATGAGAATAGTCAAGCTTGTGTGTGGTGAAGTAGCACACGTAGACATTTCTCCCCCTTTTCTTTGTGCAGATAGCTGATCTGGCCAATGAAGACACTCCCCAGCTATATGTGGCCTGTGGTAGGGGACCGCGGTCATCTCTTAGAGTCTTAAGGCATGGACTTGAGGTAAGATTGGAATTTCTAGATCATATGCAGGGTTTGGAGGGAAGTGCTACTAAAGCAGCCTAAGGCTTTATTCTGATGATATCAAAGATGTATTCAGTGTTTATATGAAACAAAAATGTTTTCCTCTTCACCTGTTTCCATAAAGTTTACAGTTTAAATTTCCTAATCTTTAACATGTTAACACAGTAGGCACTTTAAAATTTTGGCAAATGGATATCAAAGGGGAAAAATATCTATTAATTCCAGGTTCACTCGCCACAATGTGTAGGTTGAGAAGTCTGACTTGCATGGCACATTTTATTGCATCTCATTTTAGTCTTGATCTTTCTGCATAGTTTTTAGATACTTACATTTTAAACTATGTTAAATACAGCATATATATATTTATATCTTACTAAGTTTATTTCTTATTACTATGTGCTTTTAAGTTGTACAATTTTTTAATGTTTTTGCAGTATACCTCCACAGTGGGTGGATCAGAATTTATTTAATGAATCCTTTATTGTTGGACATTTTAGGTGAAATGGACACTCAAAATTATCTTCTCAAATCCCATATCCTTTTCTCATCATGATTCTTGTATTGATGCATTTTAGCAAGCCCTGGGCTTGATTTTGTTAGGAATAAAATAAATCTTCCTATGGCAGTTACTTTTAGCAGTTGGGTTTGGCAAACTCCAGGCTCTTGGAGGCCCACTGCCTGTTTTTTGTAAATTTTTATTGGAACACCTTGGGAACACAGGCAAGGTGACCTTTGTTTTGAATTTTGGCTCTACTTAATAGCTGTTACTATGCTTTTGTTTCCTCTTCTGTAAAATGGGCTTAATAGCATTTGCCTTAAGGATTGCGGTATGAATTAAATGAGAATGCAAATGAAGCACTTGGTCAAGTTCTGGCTTATAGTAACTGTTCAATAAACGTTAGCTATTAATATTGCTGTCTCGGGATTTTAAAAGTTTTGACTACCTGAATATTCATCAAGTCACCAAAATTTCAATGACTTGAACCTAATTTAGACCAATAGTTCTTGATAAGTTACTTGCTGCTCATTGGATCCCAGTGATCATCTGGTGAAAGCAAACAATCAAACACAAAAAAATGTACACACATTAACAAAATGTTGTGTACGGTGTTGGGAGATAAAGAACCTGGTGAAGAATCATTGTTTTGGAGTCCTCTCCCGCCTCCTAATTTTTTGTAATTCTAATTTTAAAAAATCTGTTAATGCAAAAAATATTTTTTAAATTGCTGGACATTGCTTTGTTCCTGTGTATCTGTTTGTTGAGTCTTGTTCAGTTTGTTATGGTCTCAGTTGAGCAGAGTCACTGTCAGATAGTGTAGCATACTTGACATTTAGATTTTATTGATTGTGAAGTTTCCCAAGATTCTCCTGTACCATGATCAGGTACTCCTGCAACCATTACATTGATAAACCAACAAAAGGATAAAATAAAATGCCTTTCATATATATTCTTGAGTTCTCCCTGTAAAATGTAGTTCACTGTTCAGTTGCACAATACGATAGGCTGCCTTTGCTTTTTATCTCTAGATCATTTAAAAATATTTAATAAAATTTTTTATCTTAGGTGGTCTTAGATTTACAGAAAAATTGCAAGGATATTATAGACAGTTAATGTTTAGTCCACACCTTGTTTTCTTCTCTAGATCATTTTGAGTTTATCTTACATATTTTATTTATTCTCATTTGAAAGTTTATACGACATTCAGAGGAGTCTTGACTCTGACATTAAGTGGCATAAAAATCAAGTAGGAAGGACAAAACAGCTCCTAAGTTTCCTAAGCAGTGATGATTGCGATTCCTATGAGAACTTATAGCAGGGAGAGATGACTGCCAGCTCAGAAAATAGAGAAGATATTTTCTAAAGGATGTGGCATTTGAATTGCTTGGTGAAGAGACTGGAATTTCGCCTTAAGGGAGGAAAGGAAAGGGTGCTAATTGAGATGGACTGTTTCATTCCCGCATGCTTGCTTTTTGTGGAGGATGCAGGCATGTTATACTCAAAAGGAAGCATTTGGCCTTGGCTGCAGCGGCTATCCTAGATGTTCCATCGCTGCTTGCTAATGTCAGTTTTGGGAACTGACAGTACCTCTAGCCTTTCAGTTGTTAACGTTCTGTTTGACTAGTTGGTTCCAGTGGTTTAATCCAGTGTATACTGTGAGCACTGCTATATTACAGGGACTGTGTTATCTAGTGTGATTGTAAGCAAGGAGCTGCGTTTCACGCTCAGTGGGTCTGTGGTTTCTCTCCTTTCCTGTCAGGTATCAGAAATGGCTGTCTCAGAGCTGCCCGGCAACCCCAATGCTGTCTGGACAGTGCGTCGGCACATTGAAGGTAAGCAGCCCTTTCCCAGAGGTCTGAATGAGGGTCCAGGTGCCGCTGACAGTAGAAGCTTAAGAGGCTGCATTCATAATACTTCTGTCATTTCATAGAAACTTCTAGAAACTTCTTTTGACTCAACACCATGTTTTTGAGGCTCCTGATCACAATGCTTTCACATACTACATTTTGTACACATGGGTAAGAGGCACACAGGGTGGCTGTTCATTCTCAGTACTACATACACACTTCAGTATCATAGACAGAGCTGTCATATGTCGGTTCTTTGACTGTATTCATCATCAAGGTACTCTTTCCATATGTATTAAAGGTATGATGTAAGGAAAAGTTTTTGCTTCTGTGATGTGTTGAAATCACAGTGAAATGGAAGGTATTCTGAATATTAAGAGGTTTGATACTGTTCTGTTCAATAGGCGTAGTAGTTGTGTTTAAGGGAAGTGGAGGTTGACTGAAGCAGAATTTTAGGGTGAGTGGAAAAGGAGGGATGGAAGAAAGAGGAAGTCTGAGCTCCTAAATAAAAATGGTCCACCTCATCCTAAAACTTTGAAAGTTATGTGAAAATGCATATTAATGCAATAGCAGAAAAGTCTTGTGACAACGGAATTTCAGTCCCTTAGAAATAAAACTCAGTTCTCATTTTCCCTTTGATTCATTGGGGTTGTAGGTCAATTCTATTCCTAGACCTCATTTTCCTCTTGTTCCCTCAGAAATGTGAAACTGGCCAGAATACAAAGCTTTTTCAAGAAAACAGCTGGAAATCTTCCTGCTTTTTAGATGTTTTGGTTATATGAAACAAGTTTAAGGGAGCTGGGAAATGTGTAGGAGGGAAACCTGTTTCTATTAATAGAATACACAGTGAATTTTATCTTCATGTGGGCGTTGGAATCTTATATGAGTAGAAGGAAAAAAGTGAATAGGAAATCAGTAGGTTCATTTTAGCTGAGAAGGTATTTATTGGATGATTGGTTTTAAAAGATTTCCCCAGTTTTAGTATTGTCTTCATAAAGTGGTCATAAACTGGTCAGTATTGATGTTCACCTTTAGCTTGGGGGCTGGTTGATATGAAGGCTCTTGAAAATTGCCTCAGTTCAGTTCAGTCGCTCAGTCGTGTCCGACTCTTTGCGACCCCATGAATCGCAGCACTCCAGGCCTCCCTGTTTGAATTAGAAAGAGCCTTTGTGATAAAACCTAGTGTGCTCCTTTTTTTGGTCTGTTTTTTGTTTAAACTTATTAAACTTTATTGTAAAATTGATTTAGATTTGCAGGAAAGTTACTCCTTTTTTTGAAGAAGGCTGAAAATCACAGTTGACTGTCTCAAGATAGAGCACATAGGTAATAGAGACTGAAAGCTTTGTCTCTTGAATCTCAACCCAGTGTTCACTTGACTAAGTGAGTCTGGGTCATGTTGGTTTCCTAGGACAAGTTCAGTATTCTCATCCTGCTGCCTTGTAATTAAGATAGGATTCTATTCTCAGAGCATGTGTCATCTAAAAAAGAAGTATACAGAACTAAGTTGTGTTCTGATACGATGAGAGGCACGTGTGTGTTGCCAGGTGGGGTTAGAGGAGAGGGAAGAAGCATGTGTCTGAGAATCAGGAAAGGCTTCGGTGATGTTTGATAAGTTAATGATAAGTGGTATATTGTATGATGGAACTTGTAGCTAAAATGTTTTCTTCTCTAAATACCAAAATCTAGGAAATTATTAAATCCTGATAAATTTTACTCTTTAGGAACTATAATTTGGGTTTTCACCCATAAAAGAGGTCAAGTTCTTGGTTCATTCTCTTTCCAGATTTCCTAAGTTACTATTCCACCTGTCCACACATGTGGACATGGCATATAGTCTTCCAGGCAACTACTAACCTTGGCTGGTACTTGGTGATGCACACTACCAATACCAAGCCTTTTTTTCTCTTCCACAGGTGGCTGGTGAAGGTGCTGATCACCACAGGTGTGTACCTATCGCTAGGGTCTACCGTGGGGTCTTAGAGTTTAAACCAGGGAGAGGGACTTGCACAGAATACTGAGGCTGCCCTGATAGCATCTCTCAGAGGGTAACTTTGCAGTTTGCTGTCCATGTGCACTGTGGTAGTGCACACCCATCTACCAGTGTGTTAAACAGTCTGAGGCAGGAGTCATTTTCTCCCACAGAATGTAGAACATAGGATTAATTTGCTTCCCATTAAGCCAAAAGGGCCTATAGCTAGAAAATCTTAACTTCATACTCTCCCTTGATGTTTTTATATATTCCATTTGTAACTGAAAGATTGGGCCCTGGAAACAAGCCCCCTGCTTTTTTCTTTTGAGTCTAGTGAGGCTTGTGCTGAGGCAAGACAAATACTGAGGAGTTTGAATATGGAGTGAGAATGAGCTATTGAAGGCCTCGGGCATCTCGGGGGTCACTCAGTCTTCTTTTGGAGTGGGCTTTGTTGAGCCTGAGATACTAGGGCGAGACAAAGAAGGATGCATCCCCTCTTCTGAGGGCTGCTTCTGCAGTGCTGAGACAGAAGTCGCACTTACCTGAGGCAGATGCAGTCTCATGCTCTAGTAGATTCTTCAGTGAGATAGGAACTACTAGTGTGTCATACGAAACGTGACACCTCTGGAAGAAGGCAGCATAGGCTTCATAGTTCATTGGCATTTGCCTTGACTGAGTCTTTATTTTGTTCTCAAGTCCAACTTTTACCCTAAAACCTGCCTAGGACCCAAGAGCTGCTATCTGCTTCTGGTTCTCCTGGTCGTAGAATGGAAAGGGTAGACATCTCAGTGTGTTTAATATTCATAGGGAAGTGGATATTTGCAGCTTTCAGATAGCAGTCATTGCTCTGCTGCTTATTGAACTGCCCAGCAAACATAAGACCCAGGCCACCGAGCATCTCTTTACTTTTATACCTGAGCAGTCTGGGGCCTTGAGTCAGAGCGGGGAGGATAAAGACTCAGGCTGCTGCTTTTCGTCACTCCCCTCAGTTTCTACATGTAGGTTAAAAATGTGTGGTTTCTTTTCTGGAGACCCTCCTCCTTTGACCAAAGGAAGAAGCTGAAATCCTGCCCAGTTTTAGCTCTTTAGTTTGGCTTTAATTTCCTCTGGCATAGCTTTTGAGATAGACGGTTTCAGTGTTGAGAACGTGGGAAAGGACACTATTTATATAATGTTAAAATTAAGCAATTCCTGTTAACTTTTACACCAGAGATTTCCAGTTTAAAAATAGAGCTGGAGTAAAGCTTTCAAGTTTGGTGTTGCTTAGAGACTGATGGTGGTTTTATTGTAAACTGTTAAGACATCCAACTTCAGGGATGGCCTGTCTGTTCTCAGTATTTTAAGATGATGAACAGTACAGTTTTACAGAGCAATTTTATAAGGTGTCCCAGGCATGTGAAATAATCTAAAACCAGTTATCTGCTTGTCCACTGTTACTTCATGTGATTTGGGAATTGAACCATTCCTCTGGATTCCTGGTGTAACCATTAAGGTTATACCCATTGGGAGAGATCTTTGATTCTTGCCTTTCAGCCACTCATTCAGTGCACACATGTTATTAATTGAAGCAGAAGTTTTGCAGGACAGTACTCAACCCTTAATAAATTATAAATTATATTTATTTCTATATGTTTATATTTTAAAATGCTGATTCCATCTACTAGATTGATTTTCAGTTCAGTTCAGATCAGTCACTCTGTCGTGTCTGACTCTTTGTGACCCCATGAATCACAGCACACCAGGCCTCCCGGATGTCCATCACCAACTCCCAGAGTTTACTCAGACTCATGACCATCGAATCGGTGATGCCATCCAGCCATCTTATCCTCTGTCGTCCCCTTCTCCTCCTGTCCCCAATCCCTCCCAGCATCAGGGTCTTTTCCAATGAGTCAACTCTTTGTAGGAGGTGGCCAAAGTATTGGAGTTTCAGCTTCAGCATCAGTCCTTCCAATGAACACCCAGGACTGATCTCCTTTAGGATGGACTGGTTGGATCTCCTTGCAGTCAAGGGACTCTCAAGAGTTTTCTCCAACACCACAGTTCAAAAGCATCAATTCTGGAACCGTGAACTTCCAGATGTTCAAGCTGGTTTTAGAAAAGGCAGAGGAATCAGAGATCAAATTGCCAACATCCGCTGGATCACCGAAAAAGCAAGAAAGTTCCAGAAAAACATCTATTTCTGCTTTATTGACTATGCCAAAGCCTTTGACTGTGTGGATCACAGTACACTGTGGAAAATTCTTCAAGAGATGGGGATACCAGACCACTTGACCTGCCTCTTGAGAAACGTATATGCAGGTCAGGAAGCAACAGTTAGAACTGGACGTGGGACAACAGACTGGTTCCAAATAGGAAAAGGAGTGCGTCAAGGCTGTATATTGTCACCCTGCTTATTTAACTTCTATGCAGAGTATATCATGAGATTGATTTTACATCCTGCTAATTTAGAATGCTACTATAGGTCACACCAGCAATACTAGGTTGGTCAAAAGTTTGTTCAGATTTTTCTGTAAGATATTACTGAAAAACCTGAATGAATTTTTTTGGCCAACCTAATTCATTTGCATCTGGCCCCTTTTGTAAAGAACACTATTCTCCTGAACTTACTGAGTAATCGTAGTTAAGCAGAACCACCTTTGGGGCAATCAGAATCCAAACTGTGTCCTTGATGTGAGTGGGATAGACCAGGCCTATGTTGTTGGGCTCTGACAAGGGCTCCAGTAAGTTTTCACTGCTTCTGCTAAGAGTGAGTTAGCCACCCCAAGCCTACTACCTTGCCTACTTGGCATTCTGTCCCTCGCTTCCCTGTTTTCTGTGTGAAGGGGGCAGGAAGAGGGAAATTGAGCAGAAAATTAAAATGTAGAAAAATCTCAATTCATCTTTCAAAAAAATGAATATACATTTATTCAGCATTTATCAAGCTTTATGACAAACATTGTTCTAGATATGGGAGACACACACGGAAATTGTTTTATGTTGTGGGGTGGAATGTGTAGGAAATAGCTTTTAATTATGGGATGTACATGAGAAACTTTTGGGGTTGCTTGTATGCCTCTGACCTCTTTTCAAAACTGATTGGTGTTTGTTTATCCAAATACATTTTATTAAATGGAAAGCAGATTCTAGCTGGATTACGTGTGACCACTGAACCATTAGGATTTTAAATATGAAAAGCTAGAGAGGTCAAGGGCTGACAATATAAGCTACCTCCGCCCACCACTACGCCTCTTCCTGGTTATCCAGTGTTCTTACATTATTCCTATTGGGGCATCCTAGGATTCTCAGTTTCCAACTCTGTATCCTAGAATGACTTAGTGTCATGGAGAGTAAAACAGTCACTGTTTTATTCATTAGGTCTTATGTTCCTGTGTAAGATTCTTTCAGAAAAAGAGGGAGACCTTTTTTGGTTATAGGGAGTATTTCTTAATGGATTGTGACTGGCATCTGAAAGAAGCTCTACCTTCAATACATATTGCAATCCTGCAATATTTTTGTATTCAAAATTTCCTCTTACTTGGTCCTCTTGCATTTTTCTAGCAAAATTCTCAGGAAAATATTAGTTTTGCAAGGTATTAGATGTGGGCATGTGTACTCTATTAACTGTTCAGCCATTTAAGGAAGCAAAGTATATCTGTAGGCTGTTATGACCATTAATTATCTTTTGGATCATCCTACGCTATTTGCCACGTGAGTGTGATGACTCCACATAGAAGAAGTGCCTTGGGAGGCTTCTGAAGAGAATGCTTAGTGTCTCTCATTTGGCTTTGTAGCTAATGAATTCTTAGCTAACCAACTTCTTTCTTCTCTCTGCTTTTCAGATGAGTTTGATGCCTATATCATTGTGTCCTTCGTGAATGCCACACTGGTGTTGTCCATTGGAGAAACTGTAGAAGAAGTGACGGACTCTGGGTTTCTGGGCACCACCCCTACCTTGTCCTGTTCCTTGCTAGGAGATGATGCCTTGGTGCAGGTGAGGGTTCTCAGAGAGCCACTTACCTGCTTCCCGTACTTTGTCCTTTCTCTGGCTTCATTGTGGTGTTGGTTACTGGCTTCACAGTAATGAGCTTTGAACTTCTTTGAAATTAATGCTGCGAAACATGAACTTTTTTGAAGCTAACTTTGCCTGGGACCCCTGAACTCTTTTTGTGATTGACCCAACTGGTGCTTCAAATGCATTGCCTCTAGATCTGACAGATCCGATGGTGTGAGGTTCATGCTTGTGATCACTAATCACTAAATGGCTAAAGTCGGGGTTTTTTCTCTTACTGTTTCTAGGTGTATCCTGATGGGATTCGGCATATCCGAGCAGACAAGCGAGTCAATGAGTGGAAGACTCCTGGGAAGAAAACAATTGTGAAATGTGCGGTCAACCAGCGACAAGTGGTGATCGCCCTAACAGGAGGAGAGCTGGTCTATTTTGAAATGGATCCCGTATGTTATTTTACCGTTCACTGTGGGACTTAGTGTAAGGTTCAGAGGTGAAGATGGGAGCTGCATTCCAGGTGTCTAGATTACATATTCACAAGAAAGAAATGAGGAGGGAAAGTCCTTTACTGGGAGTTGGAGGAGATACATTTTCATGTCTTTAATTCTTAAACTGGAGTTATGAAATGCCGTTTTAGCAATGAAATGCTTTTTCTGACCTTCACACTATTTTCCACCAGATATTTGATATGTGTTTAATTTCTGCAAGCTGATTCAGTTTCAGAAAATTTTGTTTTACTTTTATATATGGAAGGATAGGTATATTTAATTATACTCTCAAGATCTCTGGATGTGACCAACTTACATAGTGTAACTGTATCTATGATTGAAATGTTTTATCTCTAACTGCCATATTTGAATTCTGTTTCACCCATGAGTCTTTTTATGAACAGATAAACAGTGATATAATTTCGTTTCTTGAGAGCTAGTTTGGCTTAGGAAATTTGTGGTGCATTATACTTGTCAAAGGTCTCTTGATTATCTTGTCAGTAATTTTGCTTGCCATCAGCCTGTAGAGTTCAGTCTTAGAACCTCAAGTAGAGAAATTTTTGGTCGTCAATGATAGTAAGAGTGGGAGGAAACAAAAAAGAACTTATTTAGCAAGCCCTCTTTCTTCTCCAGGCTCAGGAGTTGGGGACGGGGTGGCGTGGTCTGTGACCTCTCTCTGTCTTCAATTCTGTAGTCAGGACAGCTGAACGAGTACACGGAGCGGAAGGAGATGTCAGCAGATGTGGTATGCATGAGTCTGGCCAATGTGCCCCCTGGAGAGCAGCGGTCTCGCTTTCTGGCTGTGGGGCTAGTGGACAACACTGTCAGGATCATCTCCTTGGACCCCTCAGTGAGTGTCACCCTCAATTTCAAGGATCTTCCAGTTGAAACCTGAGCATCTGGCCCATTCTTGATGTCCCTCTCTGAGATCAGCTGGGCTGGGCCCTGAGTCTACACTTCTGCTGCTTCTGATTATTGTAGCAGCACACCGCAGGAATCTTCTGCAGTGCTTTAAAATGACTGATCCAAGACTACTAAATGTTTCTTTGGCTAAAGTCCTGATTCCCTTTTTTAGTTGAAACAAACAAAAACAAAATCCAAGACTATATTTACAGAAAAGAGCCTTAGATGATTTTAAAGAGGTATCCTTTGCTTATTTAGTTTTATCATTATCCACTTGTACAAAAAAGAGAAAGCCCAGTCCGCTCCAGAGCTTATTTAAGGTTTAGTTCTCTAATGACCCCATATCTGTTGAGAACTCATTCTTCAGGTTTTTCACGTCCACGAAAAAGAGCTGTTCTTCACTTCTAAGAATTAGATTTTTCTGGGTAGGTTTTTTTCCAAAGTTGGTCACTTGCTGTATTTTATTTTCTCTTTCCTCTTTAGGACTGTTTACAGCCTTTGAGCATGCAGGCTCTCCCGGCCCAGCCTGAATCCTTGTGTATTGTGGAAATGGGTGGGACTGAGAAGCAGGATGAGCTGGGGGAGAGAGGCTCTATTGGCTTCTTGTACCTGAATATTGGACTCCAGGTAAGAGGTCCAGAAACTCACACTCCTGGGGTCAGGGCGTCTTTTCTTCTTGGCTGCTTTGTTTCATGCAGGTATTTTCTGTGCCCGTGTTTTAGTTACCCACCTTTTGAAAAGGGATCGGTTTTGCTCTCTGTTCCACTTGTTTTAGCTCTAATTTAGAAGAAATCAGGCCTGGAAAAAAAGTATTTTATAGAGTCTGATAAAACTGCTTAGCAGTAACTGTTTTGGGGCAGAACTATATTGCCTCTGGTTTTCACAGTTTGCAGTTTGTGAGATTGTAATCCATTTGTCCCTCAGTGTCCTTGTGGTTGGTTCCAAGGATCTCTCTTGGATACCAAAATCAGAGGATACCCAAGTCCCTTACATATAAGATGGCATAATGTTTGTATTTTCTCGAAACCTTTAATTAAATCATCTCTAGATTACTTAATTACCTAATAAAAGGTAAATGCTATATAAATAGTTGCTGTACATGTGCAGCCAATTCAAGTTTAGTTTTTTGGAATTTTCTGCTTTTTTTTTCCCCCTGAAATATTTTTGATCTGTGGTTGGTTGAATTGTGGATTCAGAATCCAAGGATACAGAGGGCCTCACAGTTCATGATGGGCTCCATTAGCAATAAAGGGCTCCTCAGTGTTCCCTGTTGTCAAAGCACCTAGATTCTTCATGGCATGAAAGGCAGGAACCCAAGAATCAGAGAGTGTCAGGGGTTTTGACCATATCCTTTTTTTTTTTTTTTTGCCTAGCCCAGGAGACTGTTTGCTTTTTAATTTTACTTCCTAATTTAGAAATTCTCAAACATGCCCAGGAGTTAGACCAATGAAATGAACCTCCATGTACCCATCACGAGTTACCAGCATTTTGCCTTTCCCTTCTCTTCTCTTTAAGGCAGATCCAATATAGTGTCATCTATAAGGACTTGAGAATGTAGCTAGAGGAGTGTATGTGTGCATTTTGAAGCTTTAATATTATGCTTAACAGAATTTAAGTTCCTTAATATCATCTGATACCCCCATATTCTCATTTTCTCCCTTTTTTTTCCTGTTCTGAAAAATGTTTTTACTTTTGGTTCTACTCAGAATCTACATAAAACTGTCCAGTTTTTATCGGCTTAGTCTTCTCAGATTATTTTATTTCATTATTTATTTGACTGTGTCAGGTCTTAGTTGAAGCATGTGGGATCTTGTTCCGTGATCAGGGATTGAAACCAGGTGCCCTGCGTCAGGAGCACATTCTTAGCCACTGGACCACCAGAGAAGTCCTCACGTTTCTTTTAATAACTGTCTCAACTTGTTAGAAAGAAACAGATCATTTTTCTGGGGGACCTTCCTACTTCCCATCCTACGCATGTGCTGGCCTCCCGGAAAATCACAGCGCGATTCTCCTCATCCCCAGGGCAGAGCAAGTGTTTCTGATTCTGGATGGTGCATCCAGTTTACTACCACTGCTGTGGGGACCGCATCACGGCCTTCAAACCCGAGTTCTTGGATAAATACTTCACTTTTCCCCCTTTGTTCACTATTTTTAGAGTAAGAGGTTGGTGCCATAGCAATCTCCAGTGAAGACTGATGAAATGTTTGTTTTTATTTTAATTTTAGATAACATTTGCAGATTTTTATATTTACATCAAACTATCACAGTCTTTCTTTTAGATGCTAAGTTGCCACAATTTAGAAAAGTGGGGATTTTCCTTCTGAAGTTGCCTCCTTTGTCCATTTAACAAGTGCCCACTATCTTTGGCGGCTTCCTCCTAGCACAAGAAAGTGCTCTGCACACATCTGGAGCATTCTTGCTTCAGACTGGAATAAGGCATTTCTCTCAGGATTCTTATTTTAAGGGAAGTAGTATTTAGAGACCACAGTAGGCATGGGTATGTTAAACTGTACATGTATCTTAAAATTGTAAAGGGTCTAACATAAAGGGTAAAAAAATTTAAGGATATACAGTAAAAGGAAACTGCTTTTCACTTACTAAATGCTCAGTAACTATTTGAGTGAGTGGTTTAGGAAAATGAATGAATGGCTGGCTGATGACTATATATTTAAACCACTTAGTCATTTTCTTCCAACTGAAATAGGGTAGCTAAAGAAGCTTCCATTATGGGTAGGCCTTAACCACCTCTCTGATTTTTACTAGAATGGTGTGTTGCTGAGAACTGTCCTGGACCCTGTCACTGGGGACCTGTCTGACACCCGCACTAGGTACCTGGGGTCCCGTCCTGTGAAACTCTTTCGTGTCCGGATGCAAGGCCAGGAGGCAGTAAGTAATGAAAGGGGCAGAGTGTGTTTTTGGATGTTAGTGGCATCAACTGAGCCCTGTGGTGTAAATCTTGCTGTCAGTACTTCACCAGTGCTGTAGTTAGTTAGTTGGACATGAGCTTTATCTTGATTCGGTTCCTTCATGCAGGAAATCTTGAATCCTTTAACCTAGAGCTTCTTAACTGAGGTTCTGTGGCACTGCTATGGTTAGGTTATAGGTAAGTTAGAGTATTGATCTAATCAGCCCTGAGGCTGAGCAAATGGAGTGAACTGAGAGTTAGCTGGAAACCTCCCGAATAGGATACCCCTACCTAGGAGTAAACTGGTATAGGTATTGTGACTTACTGTGGAATGTGAAAGAGGCCACCAAACATTGTGTTCCTTGTAGTTAAGAACATCAGTGTTGCTGAGTGACCTGCTGGTTCTTTACCGGTTACTGCAGTTGAATCCTTGCAGCTCTCCAGCTTTGTGTTAGAATTCTCACTTTACACACATGGAGCCCGGGGCTCGGAGATTGAGTGATTGCTGGAGATTGAGTGATTGCTGTGTCATCTGGCTAGTAGCCAGCACTTTTAGCAAATACCAAGCTGTGCTAACTCTTCTCTAGACCTCTTTTTCTTAAGGTAGCCTTTTAGGTTTCTAAAATTCCTTGGGATATGTCACATGCTAAAATCTGGGGACAGGGTAATTGGGTTAGTATACCATGTTTATTTGGGCTTTTCCTCAGCTTATTGGAGATGTCTTTCTTTCCTCAGGTGCTGGCCATGTCAAGCCGCTCATGGTTGAGCTATTCTTACCAGTCTCGTTTCCATCTCACGCCCCTGTCTTATGAGACCCTGGAATTTGCCTCTGGCTTCGCCTCTGAACAGTGCCCTGAGGGCATTGTGGCCATCTCCACCAATACCCTGAGGTGAGAGAGTCCCATTGCTGAAGCCCCGTGAGAGGCTGGCGGAGAGCTGACTCTGCCCTGGGACTGGTGTGTGGTAATTGAGACCTTCATTGGCTCAGGATTTGAGCACCTGGTAGCCACGTTTCGGTGTGTGGGAGTTTCAGCTTCTGTTAAGACTTTGGGGTCATGTTTTCATATTTGGCAATGTAGTTCATTCTCTGAGATATAAGATTCTTGTTTTCCAGGGCCATGCTGCTGAATCAGTGTTATAGCAGGCATTGTTGGATCACTGATTGTCTTTTCTCACTGTGTCTTGCATTTGCAGTGTTATATATTCAGCTCAAAATTAATTTAGACCTTTTGCTGGTTGACAGATGATTTACGCTGATCACATTGGTGTGAGCACTATCTGTATTGCAGAACGGAAGATGAACTAGTCAGTTTTTACTTTGTCAAATTTTGGTGGTTGGTTTTGCTTTCTTTTTTAACCCTTAATGTGGTTTACCAGTGTCATTCACATGTTCTAGTTACAACTATGGCTTGTTTACAGTGGAACTCTGGCCTCTTGGTATATGAATCACTTATTACTTAGTTAGGTGAGCTTCCAGATTTGTTTGCAGAAGCTCTCAGGAACTTTATCTTCACCGTTCTCTCTGTTTTTAAGTGTCAGCATCTTTAGGTACCTTTTTCTCCAGCGGAATTGTTCTCCCTGCACACTTCCACGTGTTCCTTCCTGGTTTATTATCTCTGCACATGTTCTTGGAATGCTTCTCACACACATCTCTGCCTGTTTAGTCTTAGCCTCATTCATGGGTTCTTTAGTTGTTTTATTGACATGTGTGATCTCCTGGATTCCTATCAATTTTGACAATGCTGCAGATTTTCAAACTTCTTTTTTTTTAAAGCAGCAGAGCATTTCCCCTCCAGAACAAAATCAGAGAAGGCTGGTATGTGCTGTGTGTCTTGGCATGTGAAACATGTAAGCAGAATTCTTGGGAACACAGTTTAAATACCACTGGTCGATGTACTTACTGTCAGACCACTGACTTCCACTGTTGACTATTATGAGTAATGCTGCTGTGAACACTCCTGTACAAGGGTCTATTTGTGTGTGTATTTTCATTTTTCTTGAGTGTATACCTGCAAGAATGGAATTGCTAGTAACTGTTTTAACTTTGAGAAACTGCCATGCTGCTTTCCCAGTGGCTGCACCATTTTACATTTTCATCAGTGAGGTATATTGGATTATTATTATATATATTGGTCTTTTTATTATTGAATTATAAGAGTTCTGTTATATTCTGTATACAGTTGTCTTATGAGATAACATGATTTGCACATATTTTCTTCTTTTTTTTCTTGCAGAATGATAGTCTTTACTGTTTAGCAGTTGATCTTTTTTTTTTTTAACTCACACATGTTGGTAAGTTCAGTTCAATTCAGTCGCTCAGTCGTATCCAACTCTTTGCAACCCTATGAACCACAGCACGTCAGGCCTCCCTGTACATCACCAACTACCGGAGGTTACCCAAACTCATGTCCATTGAATCGGTGGTGCCATCCAACCCTCTCATCCTCTGTCGTCCCCTTCTCCTGCCCTCAATTTTTCCCAACATCAAGGTCTTTTCAAATGAGTCAGCTCTTCATGTCAGGTGGCCAAAGTATTGGAGTTTCAGCTTCAGCATCAGTCCTTCCAATNTAGCTCAACTGGAATTCTGTCACCTCCACTAGCTTTGTTCGTAGTGATGCTTCCTAAGGCCCACTTGACTTCACATTCCATGTCTGACTCTAGGTGAGTGATCACACCATCGTGATTATCTGGGTCATGAAGATCTTTTTTATATAGTTCTTCTGTGTATTCTTGCCATGTCTTCTTAATATCTTCTGCTTCTGTCAGGTCCATTCCATTTCTGTCCTTTGTCGAGCCCATCTTTGCATGAAATGTTCCCTTGATATCTCTAACTTTCTTGAAGAGATCTCTAGTCTTTCCTCTTCTATTGTTTTCCTCTATTTCTTTTCACTGATCACTGAGGAAGGCTTTCTTATCTCTCCTTGTTATTCTTTGGAACTCTGCATTCAAATGGGTATATCTTTCCTTTTTTCCTTTACTTTTTGCTTCTCTTCTTTTCACAGCTATTTGTAAAGCCTCCTCATACAGCCATTTTGCTTTTTTGCATTTTTTTTCCTTAGGGATGGTCTTGATCCCTGTCTCCTGTATAGTGTCACAAACCTCTGTCCATAGTTCTTCAGGCACTCTATAAGATCTAGTCCCTTAAATCTATTTCTCACCTCCACTGTATAATCATAAGGGATTTGATTTAGGTCATAGCTGAATGGTCTAGTGGTTTTCCCCACTTTCTTCGATTTAAGTCTGAATTTGGTAAAGTATTTGATTTATGTCTTCAAAGAAATGAACCTTGCTCATTACCCTCTCATAGTATTTTGGATATTTATGGGAGTCGAATGTTTTTTAGTTGGTAGGTCATGTCCAACTCTTTTGTGACCCCATGGACTATAGCCTGCCAGACTCCTCTGTCCATGGGATTTCTAGGCAGAATACTAGAGTGGGTTGTCATTTCCTTCTCCAGGGAATCTTCCTGACCACAGAGTTCAAACCCATGTCTTTTGCATTGGTAGGTGAGTTCTTTACCACTGACCCACCAGATAAGCTCTGGAATGTTGTTAATTGTAGTCTTTTAGAAAATGTTCTGGTTTTTGTAATGTACTCTTTTTAAATGATTCTTAATTAGCTTTCAGCACTTTGAAGTGTCTGTATTTTTAAGAGCATCTGGGTTCTGCTTGTTTTGCACATAATATGACTTATGAACATTTCTTTCGGCTTGACATCTCATAGTTGCCATGTCTTTCTGCATTGTGTGGGTTTCCTAAAGCCTAGGTGACTTTTGTTCAGGATGGCATTCACTTTATTCTATGGAACACTGTCACACAAATATCACATATGTTTGGGTAATTGCAGTGCAAGAAGAGATTTTAACTTTTCACTATCACTTTATCATTGGAGGCATAAAACAAATCTTTGAGGGTTCTAATGGAAATTTTTCTGGGGGAAACCGGAGTCACTGTGAGCCATGATGGCTGTTGCTGAAGTCAAGGCCCTTCCTGGGTCTTCTGTCTCCTGTGCGTAATCTTTAGATGAGAAGGATCATGTTCCCCAGTGCTGATATTAGAGCTGTGACTGCTTATGACCCTTTCAGCACCAGTTTCTTGGTCTTGGGTGGGTGACCTATTAACTCCTTGCCTTTTGCCATAGGATTTTGGCGTTGGAGAAGCTGGGTGCTGTCTTCAATCAAGTAGCCTTTCCACTGCAGTACACACCCAGGAAATTTGTCATCCACCCTGAAAGTAACAACCTTATCATCATTGAGACTGACCACAATGCCTACACTGAGGCCACTAAAGCTCAGAGGAAGCAGCAGATGGCAGAGGTAATGTAGTTAACCTTCAGGGTTCAGTAAAAAGCAGTCTTGTGAAATCGTGTTTAAACCGCTGTGTAATTGATGTCTAATGTCCTATTTAAAGATCCAGAGTCTTTTCAGGTCCTTCAAACAGAGCCCTTTGCCACAGTCCTTTGTGTTTTAGGGGCTTTCTTGTGACTTAGGACTAAAACATTAACCTGGATTTATTCAGTACTGAGCTATTTCTCTGGAACAGTTCTGTCCTGGAACTTCTAAAATAGCTTGTGTTATATCTTTCCTGGATTTGGGCCCAAAGAAGACAGCTTTTGTATTCCTCACAACACCATCTCCTTCCAGAAATTATTTCCCAGCAAAAAACAAATAGTCCCTACTATGTAAAACTGTATCTGGCCCAGGAGAGAGGAAGCAATGAGTCTTCATCTTCATGTTTCTCAAGCGTTCACCATGGCTGATGATTTTAGTTTCCCTGTAGTGATCTTTTCCTCTTCCCCTTGTTTGTACACGTCTCCCTTTGATCTTCATTTTGGGAAATAATGATTTTAGGGGACAGACTTTGCTGCTTTGTGTGTTGTGAACACCCCCTGAGGTGTTCTTGTTTGTCCACTTGTCCACTTCCTACTCAGCACCCACCTCTGAACACACCAACTCTTCCTTGGTTCTTTGGATTTAGGAAATGGTAGAAGCAGCAGGAGAGGATGAGCGAGAGCTGGCCGCAGAGATGGCAGCAGCATTCCTCAATGAAAACCTCCCCGAGTCCATTTTTGGGGCTCCGAAGGCCGGCAATGGGCAATGGGCCTCTGTGATCCGAGTGATGAATCCTATTCAGGGGAACACATTGGATCTTGTCCAGCTGGAACAGAATGAAGCCGCTTTTAGGTAAGGGGCCCTGACCATGCGGAGTTTTAAAGACTGGAATGGGAATTCTCTGGGCTGTGCCTAATGCCTGACTCCTGGTTCTTTCTTTGAAAATGCAGCGTGGCTGTATGCAGGTTCTCCAACACTGGCGATGACTGGTATGTGCTGGTGGGCGTGGCCAAAGACCTGATACTGAACCCCCGATCTGTCGCTGGGGGCTTTGTCTATACCTACAAGCTTGTGAACAACGGGGAAAAACTGGAGTTTTTGCACAAGGTAGGAACCAGACAGTGGCTTTCCTAGATCTTAAGTCCTACTTGTTGTTTAGTCTCTAAGTTGTGTCCAACTCCTGTGACCCCACGGACTGTAGATAGTCATTTCCTTTTCCAGTGGATCTTTCCGACCAAAAGATTGAACCCGCGTTTCCACGTTGGCAGGCAGACTCTTTACCACTGAGCTACCTGAGAAGCCCTTAAGTCCTTTAGACTTAACCAGCTTTGTATCAGTCGTGGGCACGTGGAAAATGCTCCAGTGAAGCTCCACTGCCTGCTGGTCCCACTGCTGGGCTTGTGTGCTAACACCCTCTAAGGGGAACAGGTGCATAATGAATGAGCCCTGTATTTTCATGTCTTACTAAGTAGGCAGCCATTTGTGGCCAAAATCCAGCAGTTCCACAGAATTAAGGTCATGTTATGTGCTTTTTTTTTTTTTTTTCAAGGAATTCTTAATCTCTCTTCTAACAGCACATGAAAGTGATTTCTCTTGGCCTCCCACAAGGGGCATGTTACTGTAGGAAATAACAATTTCACAGAGCCTTCTTTGTGCTAAAGTCACTATGTCTCCTTTACAGCCAAGATGTGGCTTGTCTCTAGTACTGCCTTCCCCTCCCTCCACATGCCCCAGTCACTTCTCTGATACTAAGGCTTCACTTTCAGTTAATGTTGCCACTTCAGTTAGCATCGGCTCTGGGGCAGTGTTCATCAGGTACCAGGACTTCTCACCTGTGACATTTGTTGATCCACTTGCTGAAATGGAGTGTTTCCGATCTGTTTACCCAAACACGTGGTTTCCTAGGGACTGTTGGTTATATGTCTGGATTTATTTTCTCTGATGAGCAGAAGATGTCACTCATTATGTCTTCCTCACAGATGCCTGTAAAAGTCATTTGGGATTGAGGGAGTGTGGCTGTATGTGTTGAAACAGCTGCATCACCTGTGTTTCCTCTCATAGACTCCAGTGGAAGAGGTCCCTGCTGCTATTGCCCCATTCCAAGGGAGAGTGTTGATTGGTGTGGGAAAACTTCTGCGAGTCTATGACCTCGGAAAGAAGAAGTTACTCCGCAAGTGTGAGAACAAGGTAACTATACTGGTGAAGGGTCCAGATCCAGCTTGTGAGAAAGGAGACCCAGGAAGGGTGGTGGACAGCGGCTGTTGGAATCGTGTCTTTATCTGGACCATCGTTGTCTTCCTGGGCTAACTAATAGTTAGGCTCTTGAGAAGGGGAAGTGTAGGTAGGTTTGTTGACTTCTTTACTTCAAGAGCCAGATTTCTGTCCTGCTTGTGTCTGTAAGGAGTTTAACTGACAAGCATATTTTCCCACCACGTTAAAACCAGTTAGCTCTTTTTCCCACCTTCTAGGAATTTCTTGCTGACGGCTGTTCTTTGGTGTGTGCCATTCTTTAGACCCTATGTATGTTGCAGTCAGGGTAACCTGGACTTTTCATGTTGATTTCTGCACCCCCCGGTTATACCTTGCTGTCCTTGTTTTTCCCAGCATATCGCCAACTACATCTCTGGGATCCAGACAATTGGACACAGGGTAATTGTATCTGATGTCCAAGAAAGTTTCATCTGGGTTCGCTACAAGCGTAATGAGAACCAGCTCATCATCTTTGCTGATGATACCTACCCCCGATGGGTGACCACAGCTAGTCTCCTCGACTATGATACTGTGGCTGGGGCAGACAAGTTTGGCAACATTTGTGTGGTAAGTTGATGTTTATTTGGGTTACAGTGATGTATGAAAAAAAATGGCCCAATTTGTGGTAATGACTGTAATCTCTAACTTGGAAAGCAAAAATGGGTATAAAATTCTTTTAGCTTTCTCTGCCCTCATCCTGCTGTTCACCGCCTTCTTTCCCATGCCAAGTGACTTAATAATGATAGATTTAGTTTGAATTGAGGACTGATACGCTCACTCTTTGCCAGAATTTGGGGTTATCTTTGTTTTTTATTTTTTAATTGGAAGAAGATTGCTTTACAATGTTGTGTTGGTTTCTGCTGTACAAATGAATCACCATGATTATACATATTGTCTTCTCCCTCTTGAGCTTCTCTCCTCACCCTTGGCTTATCTTTTAAAGCCCAGTCTGGATTTTCTTGAATAGCTCTTGAGTTTCTCCCTCATTGGACATGAGAATAGGTGCTGGCTCAGGTCTGCCAAATGCAGTGCCCCAAGGTTCACTTGCAGGGACCTGGGACAGACGTACTGCTTGGTGACCAAGGTTAGTAAGTGCAGAACCCAGCTCTGTGATTTGTGTCTCTTCATTTTAGGTGCGGCTCCCACCCAACACCAATGATGAAGTGGACGAGGATCCCACTGGAAACAAAGCCCTGTGGGATCGGGGCTTGCTCAACGGGGCCTCTCAGAAGGTAGGCTTGCAGAAGTGGCCCCCAGGAAGGGCATCACCCTGCACAGTCCGTTCGTTGGGACCTTCACCAAGGACGCATTTCTTTAGTGTTTCATCCACAATGCACACGACTGTGTGTGCATGGTGGCTTTGACACAAGATAACCAAGTTACTATCCCATTTTTATGATAGAACAAATTTTTCTGAGACCTTTTAGCATTATAAATTTTTTCGGTGCATAGTGGGTTCCTTGGAAAGGATGGTTGCACAGGTTCACTCAGGATCCTAACCAGCTTTTCTCTGCAGTATGTCCTGGGCTTTCCTCTTCTGTAGATATTTTCTTTTGTAGCTCTGAACTTTAAAAATAGATCCGTTTTACTTTAGAAGGCAAGCTTGTAGATTGCAGTTTTTTAAACTTTCCTTGTTTCTTCCTTTTTTGCAAACTTGATACTTAACAGAAAGGTTTTTCAGTTATAAATCAGAAATTATCTACCTTTAGCATGTTTGTGAAGGTATTAAACTCTATGCTAAGAACATTTCAAAGTATGTTTGCTGCTGCTACTGCTGCTAAGTCGCTTCAGTTGTGTCAGACTCTGTGCGACCCCATAGACGGCAGCCCACCAGGCTCCCCCGTCCCTAGGATTCTCCAGGCAAGAACACTGGAGTAGGTCGCCATTTCCTTCTCCAATGCATGAAAGTGAAAAGTGAAAGTAAAGTCGCTCAGTCGTGTCCGACCCTTAGCGACCCCTTGGACTGCAGCCTTCCAGCCTCCTCTGTCCATGGCATTTTCCAGGCAAGAGTAATGGAGTCGGGTGCCATTGCCTTCTCCGTCAAAGTATGTTTAAATTTTAATCATTTATGAATTTATCAAGGTGGTGAAATCTGCCTTTTGGAAGTGCCGTTTGCTCCTGGGAATCTAGAACAGTCTCCTGAGGGCACACATAGTGACTGGTCTGGTTTTGACTTGCAGGCAGAAGTAATAATGAACTATCACGTGGGCGAGACAGTGCTTTCCTTACAGAAGACCACACTGATCCCTGGCGGCTCAGAATCGCTTGTTTACACCACCTTGTCAGGAGGCATTGGCATCCTTGTCCCCTTCACATCCCATGAGGTAACACCTTCCACACTGCTCCAGCTTTTCATTCCTCAGGTTGTTCCTTAGTGTTAAATTGGCCTAAGAGGGCAGTCTAGTTTGTGTCCATATGCAAATAGGAGTGTTGTGGAATTTTTGTAACAGGAGTATCTGGGAGAAAGGAATCTTGACTTTTTCCCTTGGGGAAAGTCATTGATGTTTATACCATGCCAGGGTTTGGTTCAGTTTTCTGATGTGACTATAGGGTATTCAGGGGTTGATGCCCCAGAGCTACACCAGTTGGGGTGGTGTGGACTGGGTACTTAATGCTTCCTAGGGTCAGCTCTGGGATTGGGTAAATTTGGCTTATGTGGTTGTAGCCAAGGAAGATGGGATTAGGAATCTGACTTCACAAACCACTCTTTGCATATGGTGTTTTCTCTAATATTCTGCAAATACAAAGGGGTTTTCCTTTAGGTTTTAGTTTTCTTGATGTAGTAGGAAACCTGTGGTCATGAGGAACAGTTATTTCACATCTGCTTGGGTGATAAAAATCACTGGCCTCTCTGTTCACTGTGCTTTTGGAAACCGTAGACTAGTGGTTGAAATCTTTTTACTTTTGTTTTTTTCTGCCAGGACCATGACTTCTTCCAGCATGTGGAAATGCACCTCCGGTCCGAGCACCCCCCTCTCTGTGGGCGAGACCACCTCAGCTTTCGTTCCTACTATTTCCCTGTTAAGGTAGGTCTTTCTTGGAAACTCGGGTTTGAAAGAGGGATTCTCAGCCCATTTAATCAGTCTTGTCTTTGGGCCTCCCACCCTTAAAAGTCAACAGGGTCTTTAATAAAGGAGCATTGAGGGGATGGATTTATGGAGGCAGTAATGGGGGACGAATAGTTAGTGATATTCAGAGAAGAGCTTCCACCCGGTTTTGCCCAGTCAGTTTTGAACAGTGCTCCTGGCTCTGTGACTGGAGTTCAGATGTCTGAGGGAGGAAAACCTTTCCTGGCAGCTGCTGCTTTTGCACGTGCCATTTTCTTTGGGCATCTCACCTTCTTCCTCTCTCGTCTTTCCATGTCTCAGAATGTGATTGATGGAGATCTTTGTGAACAGTTCAACTCCATGGAGCCCAACAAACAGAAGAATGTCTCTGAAGAACTGGACCGAACCCCACCTGAGGTGTCCAAGAAGCTTGAGGACATCCGGACTCGCTATGCTTTCTGAGCTCTTCCTTTTCCTGTGGGGCTCTCAGAGACTTTATTTCCCTCACCACGCGGCTGTGAGTCTCTGATAGAAGAAGGGCGGTGATGATTAATACTTTGTAATGTTAAAGCTCTTAGCTCTTCCCATCCACTCTTTTCCTGGAGCGACAGGTTTCCCCTAAAATTGGGACTGAGATTGGCTACACTTCTCCTTGCCTGGTACATAATCCATTGCCCCAGGTTCTGGTGTGGAATACAGTGTCCCTTTTCCCAAAGTTTTCTTGCATTGATATTTTTGGCTATCCTGCCTACTTTTGTACACACCTTTAATTTTTAACTAGTTTACCTGTAAATACAGTTTTGTATGATGTTGTCTTTGTGGGGCTTAGCTGAGATGGGGACCAGGTTGGTTATAGTATAGCTCCGGAGTTCTGCCACTTTGGAACCTAACCAGGAATACAAACCTAGCTTTTGAGGTGGCTGGTGTCCGTGTGTCTTTTCTGGGGTGAGAATTTAGGTGGAAGATGGAGCCTGAGTTGGAAAACAGTATCCTGCTTCTGACCAACTTGGACTTCTGCTTCCCTGTGGCCTCACACTCCCTGCTCTGTGCTGCTATTTGGACTTCTCTAGTCTTTGCTGCATTGTAGATGAAGCATGGACTCAAATGATAATCATATTGTTGTCCATACCTCTCCCCACTGGATAGTGAGGAAGGATGGCTGATGTCTTCTTGCATTTTGCCTCCCTTCTACTTTGAGGCCGAAGAGTGAAGGATTTGGTCTGAATTCCAGCTGCCTCATCTCTTAGTAGATGCTCCTTTTACTTCCACAGTTCTTGAAATAATCATTTGCCATCTGTCTACTGGGAAGGATCAGTGAGTACAAAAGAACCTGCCCTTGGGAATAAAGTCAGTACATGTAGTCACTTCTAAAAGAAAGGCACATGGGTCATGGGCTGGAGAGGGGCTGTCTTCAACATAGCTCTGGAAGGCCCTCAGGACGCGGAGTTGTGGCTGGAGGTGACCCAGACTGAAATGTTCCAGCTCACACTTAAGAATTCCACTGTCAAGCCTTGCCCCTGTCAAGCTGTGTGGGAAGCCTTAACATTCCAGGCAGTCCCTTAACTTCACTGAGGCCCAAGTCACATTCTTTCCGAGTACTTCATAGAATAACTCGCTTCTCTCTGTGTGTGCTCGGTACTTCAGTGGGACAGATCTTCTGGCAGGCACGGTTAGAGTCAGGAATGAATGTGGTTCGATAGAATCTTTGACCTCCAACAGCTCACATTACATAGTGCAGAGTGTTCCTGATGCCAACTCTGGAACTGTGTATCTTTTCGGTCATAGGTTGATACGAGATTGGTCAGTTCAGTTTAGTCGCTCAGTCGTGTCCGACTCTTTGTGACCCCATGAATTGCAGCACGCCAGGCCTCCCTGTCCATCACCGACTCCCGGAGTTCACTCAGCCCATCGAGTCCGTGATGCCATCCAGCCATCTCATCCTCTGTCGTCCCCTTCTCCTGTCCCCAATCCCTCCCAGCATCAGAGTCTTTTCCAATGAGTTAGCTCTTCGTATGAGGTGGCCAAAGTACTGGAGCTTCAGCTTCAGCACAATTCCTTCCAAAGAAATCCCAGGGCTGATCACCTTCAGAATGGACTGGTTGGATCTCCTTGCAGTCCAAGGGACTCTCAAAGAGTCTTTTCCAACACCACAGTTCAAAAGCATTAATTCTTTGGCGCTCAGCCGAAGATTGGTCAATAGAGACCTCATTTTGCCAGGTATTGAATCCTTAATGGACACTTTTCTTTCTCACTTAGCTCATGGGTATGCTTAGTAGACTGTACTTTGGAATTACATTTGCATAGCCCGATTCCAGGGCTCATTTCCCTGGGGCCTGCACTCATTCCATGTNAAGAGTCTTTTCCAACACCACAGTTCAAAAGCATTAATTCTTTGGCGCTCAGCCGAAGATTGGTCAATAGAGACCTCATTTTGCCAGGTATTGAATCCTTAATGGACACTTTTCTTTCTCACTTAGCTCATGGGTATGCTTAGTAGACTGTACTTTGGAATTACATTTGCATAGCCCGATTCCAGGGCTCATTTCCCTGGGGCCTGCACTCATTCCATGTCTCCTGTCAGACTATGTGGCACTGATGTGCAGCAGTATGGGAAACGGCATAGATGTTTGAGCAGTAGCTCCTTGTTCCCCGCCTCTCTCCTCTTCCTACAATAGTAGGCAGTTATGTAAGAAAGGAAAATTTTTCCCCCAAACTTTAAACCCCTTATGTTGTATTGGTATAGCCAGTTAACAATGATATTATCAGGTGAATAGCAAAGGGACTTAACCATACATATTTATGTATCCATTCTCCTCCAAACTCCCCTCCCATCCAGGCTGGCACATAGCATTGAACAGTGTTGCAAGGATAGGGAAACTTGATATAATCAGGAATTACCACCCTTTTGTTGTTCTGACTTCCCTGGTAGCCCAGACGGTAAAGCGTCTGCCTAAAATGCAGGAGACCTGGGTTCGATCCCTGGGTTGGGAAGATCTGGAGAAGGAAATGGCAGCCCTCTCCAATATTCTTGCCTGGAAAATCCCATGGACGGAGGGACCTGGTAGGCTACATACAGTCCATGGGGTCGCAGAGTCGGACACGACTGAGCGACATTTACTTTTACTTTACTTTACTTGTTCTGACCATGTAGACGGTGGTTTATTGGTCCAGCCCAGGGGAGGGAGAAACCACGTATGCTTAAGGACACTGCAGGCTATGCAAGACAAAAGGGGGATTGCACTCAGGAACCTGGTAAACAATGGGGGGCTTTGGGAGGCTTTGGAATATCAGGAAATGGGAATTCCTAGTTCCTTTGGGAAGTTGTGATTGGCTTGTTGGAATAAACCCACAGACTGCTCCTCAGAGGTGGGCAGGAACTGTGCCTGGTCCTTTGACATGGAGGATTATTTAGCAAGGGAACCTCATTCATGAAAACAGAGTGGAGAGGGAAATTTGGGATTAGGCCATCTGAAGCCCTTCTGATTTTATAGCATATGATAACTGAATCTTAATTTTAGATCTTATCCAGCTGGGAATGTATATGGTCATGTGATTATTGCTCCACCCGAGAGCTGCCCATAGGCCAGGCAAGGGTGAATTTCACATTGGATCATCCTGTGCTTCCAGTGTATTACAAGGCTCTCTTGTGTTCCCAGGGATGATGGTACACGCTCAATGGAATTGTCAGAGAAATATGGGTGTGTACTGGGAAATGTTACAGATGACAACAGATGATGAGCTAATTTTGTGCTAAGCACGAGAAATCCTCAGGGCTCGCTCAGCTGGACTTGACATTCTCCTAGGGGAGAGAAGCCTACACGTGTGAAGGAATCAGGCAACATGTTCGCCCTGGTTAGTTGGAACAACTGCCAAGTGAGCTTGGGCAAGCCGTTTGACAATTTGGAGGCTTGGCTCCCCCCGCCGTAGAAAGAAGGGAGAGATGCAGTATGCGCTGCCCGAGAGTCCCGAAGAAGATAGCCCAGCGTCTTAGTTCCTCTGAATTACAGCACTAAGCAACACGTTCGTGACTCTGTGTCTTGGGAGTACAAGCTATGTATTTTTTTTCCCAAAATTTCCTAATCATGAAAATCATCCCTTAGGCCAATCACAGGCCTGAGTTCCGTCAAGTCTCTTCCTCTGATTAGACCCATGATTTTGGTCAGGCCATTGACTTCTCATGCATAACGTGGAGATAGAGTTTGATGTCAGTAAAATGCGGGCATATGCCTCAAACACCCAGCAGTCCATCCAGCATGTTAATAGGTTCTTCCTGATCCACAAGTGAGCTCTTCCTATGTGGGCCTAGATCAGCATGATGAAGTGCTCCATTTTCCTTTAGGAGTTAACGAGGGTGTAGGTCCCCTTCCCTTCCCACCCCTGATGCATCGCGGTGGTGTTCTCTTCCCCTTACACTGCCTCATGCCCGCTGTCTCTGTCGCCTTTTTCAGACGGGTGCTGAATGAGATCAAGAGCTTTGGGGGATGCGCAGAAAGCATTTCAGTGCCATAACTGAGGGACCTTCTCTGGGCTTGATTCTTCATGAATTCTCACAACTGGAAAGATTTTCTCTTCTCCAGTTTTGATCTAATTCACATACATCATTGTGTTGGTTTAAGATGTACATCATAATGGTTTGATATATATAGTCTTTTTTTTTTGATATATATAGTCTTTTTTTTTTTTCTTTTTTGGAAAACTCAGTTTTATTTACAGATAAGTCCATTGGTTACATGCTGTTATNTGGTTCCTCTCAGCTGTTCCTGCGCCACCACAGCACAGGGCTCTCAGCCGCTGTCTCTGTCCTCCGACGTGGGGTAGCTCCTCTCGGCCGCGCTGAGTGGGAAGTGGGGTGGCTCCTCCCAGCCATTCCTGCGCCGTCACTGCCTGGGACTCTCGGCCGCTGTCTCTTGAATGTGGGGTGGCTTGTCTGGGCCGCGCTTAGTGAGCCGGCGGCTCGCAGCCGCCTGCGCTTATTAGTGACGATATATATAGTCTTAATTCATCATCTCTTGAAAAGGCAAAATGAGAAACTTTTCTGAAGAGAATTCTTAGGGTCTGTTGTTACCAACTTTAATATATATCACATAGCAGTGTTTAGTCATCATGTTGTACACTATATTCCTAGTACTTATTTCTCTCTTAACTGGAAGTTCTGTCTTTTGACCTCTTTGTTATAGTGTCCTGTCCCCCTGTTCTCCCCTCCACTCCTTCCCCCTTACAAATCTGATCTTTTTCTATAAGTTTTGTTACTTGGTTTTTTAGATTCTGTATATAAGTCAAGTTACAGGGTAATTTGTCATCTTGTGTCTAGCTTATTTCATTGTAGCATAATGCCCTCAAGATTTATCCAGTCCTGCGAATGGCAGAATTTCCTCATTTATGACTGAATAATATTTTACTATACACACACACACACACACACACCACATTTTCAAGTTTTTGAGAGTTATCTGTACTGTACCAGTGGCTGTCCCACTGTACTATAGTGGCTGTACCAGTTTACCGTCTCACCAACAGTGCACGAGGGTCCCCTTTTCCTCACATCCTCAGCACCATTTATTGCTTGTTTTCATCATGCTGGTTCTAACAGGTGAGAACTGATTTCGCACACTGTGGTTTGATTTGTATTTTTCTAATGACTAGTTTTGGTGAGCATCTTTTCACGTACCTGTTGGCCATTCACGTATCTTTTAAAGAAAAAAGCCTGTTCAGGTCCTTTGCCCATTTTTTTTTTTTTTCTTTTTTTTTTTCCTTTGCCCATTTTTTAATTGAACTTTTTGTGTTTTTGCTGTTGAGTTCTATGAGTTCTTTATGTTTTTGGATGTTAACCCTTTATCAGATACCTGGCTTGCAAATAATTTCCCCCATTCCATAGGATGTCTTTTACTTTGTTTCTTTTGCTGTATGATAGTCTAATTGAGTCCCACTTGCTCATTTTTTCATTTTGTTGCTTGAGTTTTTAGGTGTTGTATCCAGGAATTGTCACCATTGAGCTTCCTCTGCATGACCATGAGTTTGCTTGTTCTCTGCAAAACAGGACTCTGAAAAATGGAATTTTAGGATCACAGACACAAAGAATTAGGCTTGAATATGTTGAGACCAGTCTTGTCTAGTTCAGAGTTTCTGCTGTAGGACCTATAGAAAGTTTTTAGTAAAATTTAGTGATTGGATGAGGCTACATTGCAAACTCCATCTGTGTTAAGGGGACCACAGCAACTCCTTTGGTTTAGTGTGTAACCTGGTAAATGGAGAACTCTGCTGTTGTGCAGAACACACATTAGAGGCTGCCATGGAACAGAAGGAATGTCACCCCACCAAGGCATTTGCCCTTGGTTATTAGGATTGCTCTTATTCTGTTGCCTTTAAGTCTCTGCAACTTGGGTCTGAAAAAAGGACTCAAAACATTTTAACTGCCGCAGCGTTTCCCTGACCTCACGAGTAGAGGTTCCACAGATGTTGTTTCATTTGGAAGATCTTTTGCTAGGAATAGCATTCCTTGGAGGGGAGGGGGTTCAAGTTAGACTGTGGGTGGAATGTCAGCTTTTATCTATTTTTTTTTTTAATGTATTGCTAGCAAGACAGCTGCTGGGACTGGAAAAGGCTCTTGAAGTTCACCTACTCATAGGGAGAGCTCTCATCTCCAGAACCCATGCTGCTCCCACGACTGCAGCCCCTCTTGAGGTTCTTGGTGGGAAGCCAGAAACATTTGGAGAATTCTGCAGATGAATCAACCTGGCTTTCAGCTTTTTTTTTTTTTTTAATTCCTAAATTCTGTTTCTATTCAAAATAGAAATGGCACGGGTTTGTTTGAATCATCCACTTGTTCGTTTGCATATTAACATTTGATGTGAATATTTTAAGTTTATTGTACCCTTAAAATATGTTTAAGGGCCATATACAGAGCTCTGGTGCTGAAGTGAAATGTTCAAAAAAAGAATGTAGGGACACAGATGACTGGTACATGTAGGTAGGACTCAACACCTCTGTTGTCAGCGGCTGATTTATATTTGGGGATCTGATAACCCACTATGTGGACCTTGTATGAAGTCTGAACTGAAGTCAGTGGAGGTGGATTCCACAGCACTCAGGAAAATCCCCTTCACCACTCTGCATCAACATAACCAAGAGCTGTTTCTATAGAGGCTTTGGAAGTCAACATCGAGAGACATGCCTGATCCACTAGAAGATGGTGCTGTATTCATTTATTCCTCCAGTGTTGCCTGAGCACCTACTGTGTGCCAGCGCTCGAATGTCTGCTCTACTGCACCCAGGAGTCCTTATAACAGAGTAGTTTCTGTCCCTCTGAGTCTGCTGGTGAGGTGAATCTGCCAGCAAGCCTGAGGCCCATGTCACTAGTTTCCTCTCATAAAAGTCACAGCCTTGGGACTTCTGGGGGAAATCAGAGACAGCCAAAGATTTTAGCTCTGTTGCAGAGGCAATATCTGCCCCAAATTAGTCTGCTAGGGATGACTGGGCATCTGTCTGTTTCACAATCTGGTAATAATCAGACGTGGAAATCACTAGGTAGCCTCCAGGTGACAGGGAACATTGCTTCTTATTAAAAATGAAGCAAAAGAAATCAGAACACTAAGTTTCCCGAGAGGACAAAGCTAAAGGGTCAGCACCACCTCACCCTCTAAATGCAGCAGTTCAGTCAGTACCCAGTCAGGTTTGGCTGTGATCCCTGAGTCAAAGTCACCTCAGTTCCCCACCTCTGTCTTTTAGAGTCTGGTCCTCAAAAATTTATCCCACAGGCCCACCCAGCAGAATTTACCCTTTTCTGTAAAGCAAAATCTCTGGGAATGAGACCTGCTTTTGATTAGGTCATTTCAAGAGAGTTTCCAAAGTTAAAAATTTGGGGTCATGAGTCAAATGTGTGTGAGCTAGTGTGACGTGATGGTGAAGAGAAGTGTCAGCACTCACTGTGAGTCCCTGGGGATGGGTGCATGCAGTACTGTAAACACGGCCCACTGAGGAGTCTCTTGCCTTTAAGGAGCTGACACTGCAGCTGGAGAGAAGGACTTCACATAAGTCAGTCCAAAACCAGATCCCATCTGCCATGTGTAAAGTGGGAGTGAAGTCCATAGCAGAACACTGGATGCGAAGTCACCTGACTTGGCTTCACCAGTCTCTAAGCTGGGCCTCAGCTTCCTTTCTGTAAAAAAAGACCAACCTCTAGGGGTTATCATAGTAACAGTAAAGTACTTTCCACTGAGCTTCTGGCAATCTGAGGAAGTTTGGCCACTGANTAGCAGAACACTGGATGCGAAGTCACCTGACTTGGCTTCACCAGTCTCTAAGCTGGGCCTCAGCTTCCTTTCTGTAAAAAAAGACCAACCTCTAGGGGTTATCATAGTAACAGTAAAGTACTTTCCACTGAGCTTCTGGCAATCTGAGGAAGTTTGGCCACTGAACTTGGGTCCAAAAGCCTTGGGAGACCTGGAGCCACCCCTATTTTGAACTGCAATCATATACGTGATGCCTTGAAAGAAAGGGTTATCCCTCTAAGCCACGAGGTCCCAGAGAGGGCACAGAGGAGTTTTGTTCAGACTTCTGCAGGGCCCCATTTTGTGGCTGTTCCCCTATCACTTCCACCCCATCTGTCCTCCCATGGGCTGCTCGACTGCTCCACTCAGCTGGGCACAAATACGGCAAGACCTTGCTGAGGGTGTGGCCAGCGCCGTCACTGTCTTGCAGATGGGAGCAGGGAGTTAGCCATAGTTTTGGGTTGGCCAAAAAGTTGGTTCTGGTTTTTCTGTAACATGGAAGAATCCTAAAGAGCTTCTTGGCCAACCCAGTACATTCCAAATGTAGGCATTATTGTCTTACTGGAAGTCCAGGGCCAAACCAGGAATCCAGTTTTGTCAGTCCAATTGAGAAACTATTTCTTGAGAAATTTCTTGAACAAGTACTTGTGCCAAGCATTAACATTCAGAATAAGACATGCTAATATCTAGGCCAGCATTTCCCAAACCAGGTGCTGTGGAATCCTAAATGTTAAATAAGGGACCTCTTAGTGAAGGATCCTGTGCTTGTATCAGGGAAACCTGCAAACTATCTTGGATAGTTTGATGCTTTGAACACAGCCCTTCCCTGATCCCTTGCTCTCTACTTGTCCGCTGGTAGAGAAGCTGAAGGATTCCTTGAGGGAAATTCCAGGCAGTTCAGTGGCTAGGACTTGGCACTTTCACTGCCATGGCCTGGGTTCAATCCTGGCTGGGGAACTAAGAGCCTTCAAGGCTCCCTTGGGGAATTGGCCCACCCCTAAGCACTCCAAATATGGTCTAAGTACATGAGACCTTGCTCTGAAAACTAGGTAGAGATGGAGCTCCCCCTTCGGTGGCCACAGAACTGCTGGTAGAACCGTTCTCAGCTCTCATTCTGACCCAGGCAAAGTGAGAGTGCTTCTTGTCCTTGGAGATGGGCTTGAGCATCTGTTGTGTCACCAGGAACTCCCACAGACACTGTGCCACACCAGGCATTACACCAGGACAGGCCTGGAAAGAAGGAAGCCCTCTGGCTGTGTGATCTTGGTTTAGATACTTCCTCTCTCTGGGCTCGTGTCTCCATCTGTAGGCTTGGTATTGATTGGTCCTCAACACTGATGAGGAGAAGGCAATGGCAACACACTCCAGTACTCTTGCCTGGAAAATCCCATGGATGGAGGAGCCTGGTAGGCTGCAGTCCATGGGGTTGCTAGGAGTCCGACACGACTGAGCGACTTCACTTTCACTTTTCACTTTCATGCATTGAAGAAGGAAATGGCAACCCACTCCAGTGTTCTTGCCTGGAGAATCCCAGGGACAGGGGAGCCTGGTGGGCTGCCATCTGTGGGGTCACACAGAGTCGGACACGACTGAAGCGACTTAGCAGCAGCAGCAGCAACACTGATGATATTTATCAAAGGCCTTTTCTTTCTCTGATGTTTGTTCCCCAGTGTATACGTGCAGTCCAGACAGTACTACATCACAACGGTTTTGTTTTGTGGGAAGGTTCTTGTCAGAATAAATGTGCTATGGAGAGGAACTGGCATAGCCCCCTAAAACAGCCCATCCTGCCTAGGAGCCAAGACTTGGTCTGGGGACTCCCACTGTTAACTTGCCTGGCGCACTTGGTCAGAAGAGTTCCTGGCTGATCCTCTGGGCTTGTGGCCCCCTCCTACTCCAACTCTCTGAGGCAGGCTGGGGCCACGTGGCCCTGCCCCGCCCTTGCTGGCTCCAGTTTCTGAATCAGTTGCAGTGGCCTGCTTTCCCCGCCCTTTGCATCAGTCAGGAAGCCTGGACTGTGGGCTGGGGGAAGCCACAGCCTTTCCCACCTGGCACCCACTGCCCCCTGCCCTTGGTACCTGCTCCAAGCCCTGAAGCCCCTTAAAGCTGCCAGCAAAGACCTAGAAGACTGTATCTTGGTACTTGAACAGGTAAGAAAGTGGTTGATTTTCTCTCACGTGGTTTTCTTTGCCTGACTTGTCCAAAACCCAACTTAGCTGCTTCCTTCACAGATCACAGCAAGAGGGATTTGAGCTAGACTTGAAAAACAGTCCCAGCAAGAAGCTCTGAATTATGTCTTAGAAAAATGGTGTGAATTCTCTGCTCTTTTTTAAACCTTTGCTTTCATCANTTTTCTTTGCCTGACTTGTCCAAAACCCAACTTAGCTGCTTCCTTCACAGATCACAGCAAGAGGGATTTGAGCTAGACTTGAAAAACAGTCCCAGCAAGAAGCTCTGAATTATGTCTTAGAAAAATGGTGTGAATTCTCTGCTCTTTTTTAAACCTTTGCTTTCATCAGCTTTGCAGGAAAAAAGTAGATCCAAATAGCTATAAAGCAAGTTACTTCTCTTCGCATTCCCTTCTGAGTTTTGTAAATCAACAAACCCACATTCTTAAATGGTTGTCATGGGTTACTGAGGGCTCTTCCACCGGATATTGCTTTGGTTTTTAGATCTTAATGTATTACTGTGTGCATGAGTTATGTACATGAATTACCTTATCAGAAATTGACTTAAAATTCTCTAAAGGAAAGGAAAAAATAAAATGGCACAAGTTAGCCTTCTTTCTTCAGATGGTTTTGTTGCAACAGTATTCCGAAATTAAAATAAAATGTTCTGCTTTTGCACTTTGCATTGAAACCAACTAACTGGTTTTTAAGTCCGTGTGGTGTCCGCCAGGATATGCATCCTTTGTCCCTTAGCTGTGAAGTTTAGATTGCTTCCAGGTGTTTTGTGATTAATAATTCGACTTTTATGGACAACTCTGTGGAAATAACTTCTTTTAGATTTTTTTTCCCTTTTAATCTCTCCTTGGATTTTATTCTCCATCCAGAATAAATACTTGGGATAAAGGGCAAGAACATTTTTGTAGCTCAGTTCATGTTACACATGGGGTCAGCTCATTCATAAGATGTTCAGGACCGTGAGGGCATGAGGGAGTGGGTGGGGAACTTGTTTTCTCTAAATTGTTCAGGAAGTGGGTTGGAGGCAGTTTAGTCCAGTGGTTAAGACTTGGCCTTTGAAGGCAGGAGAGCCTGGGCTTATATGAATAGCTGCCTGATCTTGAACCCTCACCTAATAACTTCAATTAGTTCACATGTAGAATACAGACTTTAAAACTCCTTAGCGGTACAGGAAAGACAGAGAGAGCATTTGTAAAACAGTGTTGGTGCGTAATAAGCACCCTGGAGGGCTCTTTCAAAGACGGGGCTTCCTCTGGGCTGTTTTAGACGCAAGGCAGGATTGAGACAGTCACCTCAGGGGCATCTTTTTTACCTCTTCCCCTCTCCTAATTCAGCCTCCTGTTAGAAGTGTTTTTTGTTTGTTTAACTTTGCCCCAATCTGTGCTAAGGCTGGTGAACTGGGCACTGGGGAACGAGCAGTTCAAATCAGCCTCTTTCTGAAGGTCACCCAGACTCTTGGCCACCAGCCATCAGATCTTAATGCCACCAGTCCCATCTCTTAGCCACCTTTCTCAGAAGCAGGTCTCAGGGATCACTGGACAGAGTGGAGGGCTCCTCCAAAGCCTGTCGAAGCCACCTCTGTCCTTCACCCTGGTAGATAGATCCCTGGGAGGCCACAGCGAGGCACAGAGAAATGCTCCCAGGCTGGGTTCTAATCCTGGCCATACCAATTCCCAGTCAATGGACTCCTCTGAGTGTCAGTTTCCTCATCTGTAAAATGGGAATGTTAATACCTGCACTATAGAATTACACGAAATTATAGAGCTCAAGCGGCTGGCACTTAGTGGCCCATTACTGTGGAAGGTCAAGACCATGTTCCAGAGCCTTTGGGAAAGTACCAGAATTAGACACAAAAGATAGGCAGAAGACTCACGTTCATTGTCAGTCAACACACTCGCCATTCATGGTGCGGACGCTTGGGAGAGAAGTATAACACAGGTTCCCTGCTCTTGGTACAGGTGTACAGCCCATCCCAAAGGACAGAGGGGACAGCGGCTGCCTGGGCACTGCAAGATACGCCGCTTGAAAGGGAAGAATAATCTGTGAGGCAGAGATGGGGAGGAAGGAGGACAAGATAAGCTGGCGTGGGGGAGCCTGGCTTTCGAGTTGGGGCCCAGGGCTCTGGGGCTCTAGTCCAGCTCTGCCATCCTCAGAGCCAGGGTCTTCTCTCCGGTCTCCAGTGAGAGTTAAAGCACTCAGGTTTCTTTTAGCTCCTTCCTTCTGGAGGGTCTGCAAAGTGTCTCTGGAGGCCACATCCCGCCACCCCTGCAACACTGTCTGTCCAAGGTAGCTGTCCAGGACCCAGCTTTGGTCTTGGGAGGAAGAGGCATCCTGTCCGAAGTGGACAGTCTGTCCCTGTGACCCAGAGAGGCTCCATGGCAGTGTGAGAACGGCGGCCTCTAAGTCTGTGAGAATCCTGGAATTTCTGGGCTCTGACTACCCCGCACACTTTTGCCTGACAGCTGTGTCCCCCAACTGGGGGGTAGTGTACCCTGGAACAGGGTTGCGGTCATCCTGGGAATGTACTCCGGAGATTCCCAGCAGCTGTCAAGGGAGTTCTGTCTGTATATCTCAGCCAGGAAGGCTCAATAGCTACGCCTGGAGAACCAGCCAGGACTTCCCGTTTGGGGCCATCTTAAGTGGGTGAAGAGGTGGATGAGTGGGGATGTAGCTACAGTGAGCAAGGTTGAGGTCAGGGCGATGAGTCTAAAAGGCCACAGAGATGTGGACTCGCTACAGTGGCCAGCTGCTCAGAAAGGTCAGGCCCTGCTCGTCAAGCTTACTGGGTGCCTCTTGTCTCTTGTAGCATGAAAATCCCACGTTCTGGCCCAGGATTCTCTCACCACATCCAAGCTTTATCACCCACAGGCTTCCTCAATCTTCCCTTCAAGGAAGGGAATTTGGAGCATGCTATGGTGTGGATGAACCTTGAGGATATTAAGCAAGATAAGCTAGACAAAGAAAGACAGATTCTGTACGATCCACTTATGGGAGGTAACTAAGAGGAGTCAAATGTGCAGAAGCAGTAAGTAGAATAGTGGTTGCCAGGAGCCAGAGAAGGAAGGAATGGGGAAGTTATCGTTCAGTGGGTTTAGAGTTTCAGTTCTGGAAGATGAAAAACTTATATAGATAGATGGTGGTGATGGTTGCACAACAAATAAATGTACTTAATACCACTGACATGGACAGTTAGAAATGGCTAAGATGTGTTGTTATGCGTATATCACTACTGTTTAAAACTTGGTGTGAGGGGATAAGTAGTATATGCCTCATAGGGATTAGGAATTGAATGAAGCAAGTGAATTGAATTATTATTAATGTCAGGTTCTGGACACATCCAAGGCTTTTTGCCTCACGGACCCAGCACTGGAGAAGACTCATGTGTCCCTATGGGGAGCGGCTGTGCTGTTCTGCATGAGATGTTCAGAATGAGGTTCAGTGGAGACTTCCTGAAGGAATGACTGAGGTCCTGCCCAGAGGGTTCCTGGCATTTGTGGGATGAGTAGGTTCCAGACACTGGAAAGTCCCTGGCAAAAAAAAAAAAAAAAAAAAAATCACTCCCACTAAGGGACAGTTTGAAAGGGAGGAGAGTTTAGATCCACCTGGAGAACTTGTGAGCAGAGCTGTTTGAATGTGGAATGGGCTGTCTTATGGAATACTGAGCTCCCCGTTAGTAGAGGCATGTAAGGAGAGTTTGGGCAAGTTGCAGATGAGACTCTTGCATGAGGCAGGGGTAGGGCCAGAGGGTTTCCTAGGCTCTGTGCCTCTGTGATGTGATCCAGTCCAGGCCTGTGTAAAGATGGGACCCAAGTCAGAGGGAGGGGACAGGCAGGGAGAAGGCATGCTGCCAGCCTTCCCCTAAATAACAGTAATGACAGCTGCTCCCATTCTGGGTACAGACTGTTAAATGCTGAACCGGCTTGATCTGAGATCCTTACCACAAGCCCAGATCGTGGGTGCTACTATCGTCTCCATTTTACAGCTGGGAGCTGAGGCCCTGCTGCCAGTTCCCAGGCTTAAGTCTCCCACCCAAAGTCAGCCAGTAGGCCACAGAGCTGGAGTTAGAACCCAAGCAGCCTGGTGCCAGCCCGCTGCCTCTGCAAGCTGGCTGCTCCCTGCTCCCCTGCCCCGGTGGCAGTCCCTGGGTGCTGACACTCTCACAAGGCAGGGATCTAGCAGATGCCCTGTTCCCTCCATCTGGGCTCCATCTGCTTGGCTCCAGGATTCAAGGTTAACCCTTGGCAGACAACACTGGCCTGGACTGAGAGCCAGGCTCCTGGTCACTCAACATCTCCCTTCGCCTTCTGGTAAACAGGACCCAGCTCGACAACACTCCTCAAGGTTCCAAGTCTTTCTCATAGCTGTTGAGTGAGTTCATTCTGTCTTCTTTTGCAAGTGTGTTTTTTCCAACGCAGCTCTTTGGGTGCCAAGACCTCGTCTGCATGATTCAATTTGTCCAAGTTCCCAGGCTTAGCACCCGCGAGTCAATAGATGCCATCCCTAGCAGTGGCAGTACAACGGCCTCCTGTGTCCTCAGAGTTACAGAGGGAGCCCTGACCGGGGCAGCGGCCTTACACAATGACCCAGTTTGTGGGGCTGGCCTTGACACCTTATGAAGGTGCAGGCAGCTACCATGTAAAGACATCTCTGGACTTCCCTGGGGCCCAGTGGTTAAGTCTCCGTGCTCCTGCAGCAGACTGGTTCCCCAACCAGTCTTCGATCCCTGGTTGGGGAACTAAGATTTTACACGTGGCCAGAAATTTTTTTTAAACAAAGATAAAGGCATCTCCATGCCAGTTGGCCACTATCTCACCCAATCCATACAGAGCCTGGGATTCTCCCATATTACAGATGAGGTGACTGAGACTTGGAGAGGTGAATTCACGTGTTTAGAAATCAGGAGTCTTTCTCTCTCCCCTTGGGTGTCTTGGAGGCTTCACGCTGGTAGCTGATCTGATAGCAGTAGGAACAGTGCCACTTGCTGTTTGGCTGCGTAGCATACCCTTAAGATTTCTCCCCCACTGCCTCCTGGCCCCTCACTGCCACCCTGGGAGCAGGCCCGAGAAGTGCTGTTTCATGGATGAAGAAGGTGATCTGGGGCTTCCCAGGGCCTCACAGAGGAGGGGGTACACCAGAGCAGGGTGGTGACCCTTCTGGTCCTCCTTGCTCTGTAGGCCCCTTCCCTGCCCTGCACTGGTGTCAGGCTGTGGAGCCCTTCTGCTAGCCTCCTTGGAGGCTCTGTCCCAGGCCCTAGTGAAGCGGGTTAGGCACAGAGGCCAGCAGACCAACTGGCCCAAAAGAGGCTGGGCTGGGGCCAGGTACTTTCCAGTGTCCTCCCGCAACTGGGAAACCTTTCTAGGATGACATCTCTGCAGAAGGTTCCTCCCAGTCCTGCTTGCCCTGGTCTGCCTCCCAGCCCAGAGAAGACTCCTCTTCTCCCTCTCCCCGGAAGTCACACAGGCAACATAATCAGCGATGGTGTTCTGGAACCTGTGAGCCTATAATGCACGACTGTTAACCCCAGAGGAGGAAGCTGAGGCTGGTTCAGAATCTGAGACTTAAACTATCTGCTATCTGCAGGCAAAACCCATAACATCGGATGAATCATTTTCACTGTATACTTCTTCACTTTTCAGCAATAATTGGCGTTTCTTTTAAAGAAAGAAAGAAAGTGAAGTCGCTCAGTTGTGACCGACTCTTTGCGACCCCATGGATAGTAGCCTGTACCAAGCTCCTCCGTCCATGGGATTTTCAAGGCAAGAGTACTGGAGTGGGTTGCTATATCCTTCTCCAGGGAATCTTCCCAACCCAGGGATTGAACCCAGGTTTCTCACATTGTAGACAGACGCTTTACTGTCTGAGCCACCAGTTGAGGCGAAAGTGTAGAGAGCTCCATACAGCCACGCCACCACAGATACACAGTGCCACACGTTACTAATATGGGTTATTAATGTGATAATTTGGTACAGTTGATGAATCATTATCAATACATTATTATTATACTGGGAGGGATTGGAGGGATTGGGGGCAGGAGGAGAAGGGGACGACAGAGGATGAGATGGCTGGATGGCATCACTGACTCGATGGACATGAGTCTGAATGAACTCCAGGAGTTGGTAACGGACAGGGAGGCCTGATGTGCTGTGATTCATGAGATCGCAAAGAGTCGGACACGACTGAGCAACTGAACTGAACTGAACTGAACTGACTGAATACATTACTAAAATTCAGTCTCCATTAGGGTTCACTTTGGCGTTACACATTTACAGGTTTATTTGTTTTTGGTTCTGCTGGGTCTTCATTGCTGTGCGTGGGCTTTCTCTGATTGCGGCAAGCAGGGGGTGCTCTTAGCTGAGGCTCGCAGGTTTGCTGGGCACATGGGGTCAGTGGTTGCAGTGCACAGGCTTGGCTGCTCTGTGGCACGTGGGATCTTCCTGGACCAGGGGTCAGACCCATGTCTTCTGCATTGGCAAGCAGATTCCCAACCTATGAACCACCAGGAAATTCCCTATATGGTGATTAAAAAAAATTATTTATTTGGCTGTGCTGGATCTTAGTTGCGGCATGCAAACTCTTAGTAGTTGTACGTGGGATCTAGTTCTCTGGCCAGGGATCAAACCCTGGCCCCCTGCACTGGGATCACAGAGCCACTAGACCACCAGGTAAGACCCACTTATATGGTGATTGACAGTCTGTACAAATATAGGCAATGTGCTCTTCAGCCCTTGCATCTAATAAGTGGTACCAGTTTTACTGAGTAGAGGATGGTTCTTCATATAACTGTACCTCCTGGGAATATAGCAGGTAAATGCCCAGTTGGCCCAGGCCCAGTAGGAACAATTCTGTAAAGGAGCTGGGAGTCCTTTCCCTCAAGACATGGTTTAGATCTCCTGCAAGAACTGTTCCCCAGGCCCTTTCAGGCATGTGAACCTCCATTAAAGACCTCTTGGAGGTCACCTTCCTTCATCACGGGGCTTAGAGGAATGGTTGCTGTCCTGGCTTCTGCCTCCAGCTCATCTTGCACAACAGTGTTCCCTGAGTGTGTTCACCAGGTTACTCCCCTGCTCACAACCTGTGCTCGCTCCACGATGCCTGGCACATGGAGAGGTGCGTGGTGTGAAGGCCTTCTGTAGTCTGGCATTGTCCTGCCTGTCCAGCGTGCACTCCCGTGACACCCTGATGCTATTCCTCAGCTCTGGACAAAGGACCTTCTCTGCTGTCCTAAGCACTTGCCCTGTAGCCTCATCTCCATTCCGTGCTCACTTTATCCCCACTTCTTCCTCCTCAGTAACGTCTCTTGTCCCCGTTTTCCATCTTTATCCTCTGGCTTGAGTCTCCTTCTCCCCGCCATGAAGCCTACTTGGACCACTTTGGCCGAATTTGATCCATCCTTTTTCAAGCACTTATTACATTTACTGTCCACACCATACAGACTAGCCTTGAATCATTCTGTACATGTTCTCTGGGCCTGCCTCTCAAGATCACCAACTAGCCTGTGATTTCCATAAGAGCAAAGAACTGAATCCCCAAGAGCCTACGGTGGTTCTGGGCATACAGCGCCTGCTTACTAGCCACTAACGGCAAGACACTGCATATGGAAATAGGCTGTAACTCTCAGGTAAGATAGCAAGATGCTCAATAAGGCTGTTAGTGTTACCATATTCCATTGATTCTAAAACACACCTTTCTCCCACTCCCTGCATTTTAACATCTCCTCTGAAATCAGGATCAACAGCAAATCACAATTTATTTATTTTTTCTTTTTTTAATTTAATTTTATTTTTTTTTCATCTCAGGTGTACATGAGTTCCCAATCTTGAACCCCCCCCCCCACCTCCCACTCCACATCAACTCTCTGGATCATCCCTGTGCACCAGTCCGAAGCATCCTGTATCCTGAACCGAATATAGACCAACGATTCATTTCCCACACGACAGCACACATGTTTCAGTGCCATTCTCCCAAACCTGTCCCCCCTCTCCTTCTCCCTCAAAGTCCAAAAGTCCATTCCATGCATCTGTGTCTCTTTTGCTGTCTTGTATACAGGGTTATCATCACCATGTTTCTAGATTCCATATATATGAGTTAGTATACTGTATTGGTGCTTTTCTTTCTGGCTTACTTCACTCTGTATAATTGGCTCCAGTTTCAGCCATCTCATTAGAACTGATTCAAATGTATTCTTTTTAATGGCTGAGTAATACTCCATTGTGTATATGTACCACAGCTTTCTTATCCATTCATCTGTTGATGGACAAGCAAATCACAATTTAACTGACAGTTTTTTTCCTTCTCAGTGTCATATATAATTTTGGTGCATTTTATAACCAGTTGTGCATTAGACTTAAGGAGAGGAGGTGTTACTGGTTGATATGAGAATGTGTTTCTGGAATGGACCTGCTGATAAAGCTTCTGGGAGAAATGAGGGGAGTCTAGGAAAGATGAAGGGAAACTGGGTGAAGAGAGGATGCTGGGGAAGATGACAGATGCTGGGAGCAGTGGGGGATACTAGAAAAGGATGGGAGGGTACCCTATTAAGCCCAGAAGCTTTTCAAATCACTCTGAGTTGATTCAGCTATTCCTCTGTGCATATGCTATTTCAGAGGCTGATTCCCAGAAGCAACCTCTGGGTCCCTCTCTGAAGTTGCAGGGTGCTCAGGACAAGGCAATGGCACCGCACTCCAGTACTCTTGCCTGGAACATCCCATGGGCAGAGGAGCCTGGTGGGCTGCAGTCTATGGGGTCGCTAAGAGTTGGACACAACTGAGTGACTTCACTTTGACTTTTCACTTTCATGCATTGGAGAAGCAAATGGCAAGCCACTCCACTGTTCTTGCCTGGAGAATCCCAGGGATGGGGGAGCCTTGTGGGCTGCCATCTACAGGGTCGCACAGAGTCAGACATGGCTGAAGCGACTTAGCAGCAGGAGCAGCAGCAGCAGGTTACCCCTCCAGCTTCAGGTTCTTTGGGGCTTCATCTCATATGCTGGGCCTCCCTTAGCTTCACAGTCACGTTCTAGCTGCATAAAGCTGCTGGGTGGGAGAGTATGGTCTTCTTTTGCCTCAGACTGCCCTCTAATGTGGAGTTATCAGCAAGGGCTTTGGGGTAAGACATATTCAGATTTAATACTTGTTGTCCCCTTTGTTAGCTGTGTCATTTTTCGTAGCTTGTAAAACTTTCTGAGCTTTGGTTTCCCCATCTTTAAAGTGAGGGTGAGAGAATTCCCTGGAGGTCCAGTGGTTAGGACTCTGCACTCTCATTGCTGAGGGTGCAGGTTCAGTCCCTGGTCAGGGAGCTAAGATCCTGCAAGTCACAAAGCACAGCCCCCCCCCCCCCCGCCAAAAAAAGGGTAAGAATTTCTAACTCTGGTATTGATGTGCATGTGTAGTGGTGGAAAGGAGATTAAATGACATTAAGTGATTCACACCAGCTCTTATTATGTTGCTGCTGATCATCATTGTCTTTTTAGTCTTTTTACTCAAGCTGAAGTAGCCCTTTCAGCCCCTGAGGTAGCTACTTCTCACAGACACTGCCTACATTATCAACCCAGATTTTATGGGCCCCAAACACCCCTGAAGAGGAGGGAGCACAGTCTCCCTGGCCATCCTCAGCACTGACTGGGAGCTCTGACTCTTTTCCCTCTTTCTGTTAGTTTCCTCTGAGCACCCGGCTGTTGCCTGCTGATCACCAGAACGCTAGTTTCATTACAGAAATCAAGAAAAAGCCTGTGTAAGGTTATAGCTAAAACCAACATAAGGAAAAAGAAGTGTTAAGTGAGGCTCCTTTTCAATGAGATGTAAGATTTGATAGTTTTTCAGGGAAACTACAAAAAAGATCCAGAAATTCAGGATACAAAACAATCGGCACATTTTTTTATGCATAGCTGAGCTGCATGGACGGCCCCTGGGCAAAACAGTAAAGGACGTTGGGAGGGAGCAAGGCTGCCTTGCCTTCCCAGAGGACCCTTCACTGGTCTGGATAACCCAAGGAAGTAGACTGGAATAGCCATAGAGACTAGGGCCGAAGTTTTGAGCCTACATGAAGCAGGGAGGTAGAAATGAGATCCCCACATACAGCTGAGACTCTCAAGGGTTTAAGCCTCTTTTAAATGAAGTAAGGCCAGAAAAATTTCAACCACTAAGGCAGAGGAGGAAGCTTTTCTAACCTGGACTGAGTCTGGTTGGAGAAGAGGAAAGCCTCCTCTTAGAAAATGTATAATCACATCCCTCTTTTGGATTTGGGATTAAATTTACACTACTCATGTGATCCTAGAGTCTCTAGGCCAGGAAGCGATCATAAAAACTACTCCCGGCTGGAAAATTCATAGAGAAAGAAAGTAGAATGCTGGTGGCCAGGATGTGGCCAGTGCCAAGAAGGCGGGAGGAAAGGGAGTTGCTGATGGATACAGAGTTTCCCTTTTGCAACATGAAGAGTTCTGGAGATTGTACAACAACATGAAAATATTTAGCACTCTTGAACTGTATGCTAAATTTTATGTTATGTATATTTTACCACAATAAAAAAAAAACTGCAAAAAAAGATTTGGAGGGATTGTCCTTAAGGATTTTATTCTTGAGTGAGAAAAGTAAGAAATGGAGATGGGTGTTAATATGATCCCCTTTTGGCAAAGTGACTCCAAATAAAGCCAAACTTGACCCGAAACCCCACACTTGTATTTGCCTGTGAATTTCCGTATAGAGCTTCCCATCGGGGTTGCTTATGTAGGGCTGCAGATGAAGAAAGAGAAGGATAATAAAAAGATTTTGGTGCAACTGAAAATATCTACAATACCCAGCCTTCACTCTGTCTGCTCTGACCCTGTTTATGAAAGAGGGTATCTGATTGTGCGTGCTTGCCTCCATGGGATAAAAAATTAGACTGCTGACTTGCAGATATGCCCTCTGTGCCAATGGAGAAGCAAGCAAGCTATATGGATCTGGTGATCTTATTTTATTTACACAAATAAGCAAACGTCCCGTTCTATGTGTATATACACTCTCACGTATTGGTGTGAGCATGGAAAAGATGTGGAAAGATAGGTGTCGGCAACTAACGCAAAGCCAGACCCTGATGTAAAATAAAAGCAAGGCAGGTGACATACAGCCGGGAACGTGACGGAAAGCCAGGGCACGTGACATAAAGCTGGGAACGTGACGGAAAGACTGCACCTGATAGAAAGCCAGGGCACGTGACGTGGAGCCGGACACGTGACGTAAACCCAGGGCACGTGGGGGAAAGACAGAGCACTGGACATAAAGCTGGGCACCTGACGTCAGGTCGGACACGTCACATGCCCCCGACGTTTTGTCGCTTACGGTTTTGGCAGCTGGAAGTCTACCACCAAGGCCACGCTCGCTCTGAAGGTTCCGGCTGGCTCCCGCCTTCCCTCTGCCTAGGCTCGAGGCCGGCTTGGGTGTGAGGTGCGCTGAGGGAAAGGTGGGGGAGGGAGTGGGGGTGGGGGTGGAACCTGAGGGTGCCCATCACTGTGCCGTGGAGAGAGGGACCCGCCTGGCAGTTGTGGGCCCCGCCTCTGGAAACAGACATTTCTGGAAGATCTTGAAGAACCGCCCTTTCCTTGAGCAGTTTCTCCTCAGTTCGGCGGGTTTTGAAGCCCCGCCCTTCCCAGCCTCGCGTCCTCCGTGCCTCCTTCCCCCTTGGCCGCCTGCTCTGTGATCTGGCCTCCCGGCTAGCTGGGCTTGCAGCTTTTTGTCTTCGTGTGCCAGTCCCCGGCACGTGGGAGAGGCTTGGTTCAGGAACGCGTGTAGAGCAGAATTTAACTCTGACCCCTCCAAGTTTCAGGGGGCGTGGGCAAGAGTAGGGGTCATGGTGGAACCAGGGAGTGTCCTGGGTCAGACTGAGGGGCGGGGTGGGGGGAGATTGGCGACTGATTCCTCCTGGCCCCCCACCTCTCGGTTCCAAGTGGCTTGGGAACAGGGAACTGCCTCTGATTCTACTTTAGCTGCGATACTGATGCCTGTTACAAAGACAGACCAGGCCTCCCTTGCCGGTCTCTCTGCATTAATTAACACGGTGATTGAATTCTCCTCATGGTAGGCACTGAGCTAGGAATTCAGTGAGGCTTATGTTCCAGAGGGATGGGAGATTCAAAACTACTAATGCATAGTTGTTTAACTACAGCTATGATAGCTATTATGAAACACAGGCCCCATTGCCCTTGGAAGGTGTAACAAAGCAAGTTTGATGATGAGCCAGAACAGAGCCTGTGCGCCAGGGCCTGTGTTCCTGCCAATGGTCTCATTAGAGCAGGGCTTGAACCCAAACTCAACAAGTGTGAGGCCAAACCTTTGCGGGAAGTTGGGCCTTGTGTGACCGATACACTCCCCATAGCGGGGACCTCTGCAAATACCCCCATTTCCCTTCCACCACGCCTTCCTGACTCAGTTCAACAGGAGTTTCTCAAACTCCATTTTTCAGATGGGTGAAGTGAGGCCTATGGAAAGGAACTGATTTGCTCTCTAGGTCCCAAATTAGTAAGGAGAAGCCAAAGCCAGGCTCCCTGGCACCATGCTCAGCCTGCCCGAGTCCCCACAGTCCATCCTCTGTAATGAGCCAAAAAACGAAAAACAAAGCTGCTCTGTTCACCCAGATTTCTGTTTTCTCCATTGTTCTCCATTAGGGACATTCCTGAATTGGTAAAGAAGGGACTGGCTCAGCCTCTCCTGGCAGTTGATTGGCTATGCTGTGCCTAACCAGAACTGAGAAGTCAGGAGACAGAGTTAGAAGAAGTTTGAGACTTTGAGGACCTCCCAACTAGAACAGACAGTGACCTCCCACCTGACTCAGGACCTCGTGATCAGGTCAAAGGAAGAGGGACACTGCCGGGTTGGGGTGCGCATGTTAGGGAGTGGGGATGGAAGGCATACAGAGCAGCTGGAGCAAACTGGATCTTCTGTGGGTCCAGGGCAGCCTGCGAAAGTGTCTGGGAGGGTGTGGGTGAGGGGAAAGGGACATGTGAGGAGAGAGAATTAGGCTGGCAGGGGGTGGGGGAAGGGCTTTATGCTCAGGGAACAGCAAGTGCAAAGGCATTGAGGCTAGTCAGTCATCATGTGAGGGGAGGGGTGGACTCCAGGGATGAGAGCCTGACCCGTTGGTGATCCTGGCTCCATGGAGCAAAGAAAGGATCATGAGAGTCTTGTCCTGTGAGAGGAGACAGTTGTCTTTTCTCTGCCTTAGGCTGAGAAAAGCAGACAACCCTCCTCTTTCTCCGAAAATGCACATGTGCAATATTTTTTTAGTTTTTGCTTTTTTAAATTGTGGTAAAATATACATAACATAGGGCTTCCTTGGTGGCTCAGAGGGTTAAGAATCTACTTGCAAGGCAGGAGACCCAGGTTTGACCCCTGAGTCGGGAAAGATCCCCTAGAGAAGGGAATGGCTTCCCACTCCAGTATTCTTATCTGGAGAAATCATGGACAGAGGAGCCTGGTGGGCTATACAATCCATGGGGTCATAAAGAGTCAGACATGACCGAGTGACTAATACACACATACACACACCATAAAATGTACCATTTTTTTAAAGAGTTTTTTTTTTTCAATGTGGATCATTTTTAAAGTCTTTATTGAATTTGTCACAGTATTGCCTCTGTTGTTTATGTTCTGGTTTCTGGCCTGTAGGATTTTAGTATCCCCCCTCCCCCAATCCTGAATTGGAAGTCAAAGTCTTAACTACTGGACTGTCAGGGCATCCCTAAAAACTACCATTTTAAACATTTTTAAGTGTGGAGCTCATTGATATTAAGCACATTTACAATGGTGCATAACCATTATCACTATTTACAGAACTTTTTCATTATCTTAAATAGAAACTCTGTAAACATTAAACAGTTCTTCCTTTCTCCCTCCCTCCATCCCCTGGTAACCTCTTTTATACTTTCTAGCTCTAGATTTTGCCTGTTCTACATCCTTCAATATAATGAAATTTTTAAAGAATGAGTTTATTATGGTAAAATTGACATGCAATAAACTGCACAAAAGTGCACAACTTGCTAAATTTTGATTATGCACTTGTTGTTATTTGGTCACTAAGTTGTGTCCCACTCTTGGCAAACCCATGTATTGCAGCACGCCAGGCCGCCCCTGTCTTTCACTGTCTCCTGGAGTTTGCTCAGATCCATGTTCATTGAGTCAGTGATGGTATCTAACCATCTCACTCTCTGCCTCCCACTTCCTCTTTTGCCTTCAGTCTTTCCCAGCATTAGGATCTTTTCCAATGAGTTGGCTTTTTGCATCAGGTGGCCAAAGTGTTGGAGCTGAAGATTCAGCATCAGTCCTTCCCATGAATATACAGGGTTGATTTCCTTTAGGACTAACTGGTTTGATCTCCTTGCAGTCCAAGGGACTCTCAAGAGTCTTCTTGCTCACTTCAGCAGCACATATCCTAAAACTGGAACAGTGCAGAGAAGATTAGCATGGCCCCTGTGCAAGGATGATATGGAAATTCATGAAGTAATCCATTTGAGAAAAAAAAAGTCTTCTTCAGCACTACAATTCAAAAGCATCAATTCTTTGGTGCTCAGCCTTCTTTATGGTCCAACTCTCAACATCTGTACATGACTGCTGGAAAAACCATAGCTTTGACTCTACAGACCCTTGTCAACAAAGTGATATCTATGCTTTTTAATACGCTGTCTAGGTTTGTCAAACCTAGAGTCTATAGCTTTCCTTCCAAGCAGCAAGCGTCCTTTAATTTCATGGCTGCAGTCACTGTCCACAGTGATTTTGGAGTGCAAGAAAATAAAATCTGTCACTGTTGCCACTTTTTTCCATTCAGTTTGCCCTGAATTGATGAGACTGGATGCCATGATCTTAGTTTTTTGAATGCTGAGTTTTCATCCAGCTTTTTCACTCTCCTCTCACCCTCATCAAGAGGCTCTTTAGTTCCTCATCACTTTCTGCCATTAGAGTGGTATCTGCATATCTGAGGTTGTTGATGTTTCTCCTGGCAGTCTTGATTCCACCTTATGATTTGTCTAGCCTGGCATTTTGCATGATGTACTCTGCATGTAAGTTAAATAAGCAGGGTGACAATATATAGCCTTGACATACTCCTTTCCTAATTTTGAGTAGTCAGTTGTTCCATGTCTGGGTCTAATTGTTGCTTCTTGACCTGCATACAGGTTTCTCAGGAGACAGGTAGGGTGGTCTGGTATATTCTCATCTCTTTCAGAATTTTCCAGTTTGTTGTGATCCACATAGTCAAAGGCTTTAGCATAGTCAATGAAGCAGAAGTAGATGTTTTTCTGGAATCCCCTTACTTTGTGATCCAATGAATGTTGGCAATTTGATCTCTGGTTCCTCTGCCTTTTCTAAGCCCAGCTTGTACATCTGGAAATTCTTTGTTCATGTACTGCTGAAGCCCTAGCTTGAAGGATTTTGAGCATAACCTTACTAGCTTGTGAAATGAGTGCAACTGTATGGTAAGTTTGAACATTTTTTGGCATTGCCCTTTGGGATTTGTACGAAAACTGACATTTTCAGTCCTGTGGCCACTGCTGAGTTTTTCCAAATTTGCTGGCATATTGAATGCAGCACTTCAACAGCATCATCTTTTAGGATTTGAAATAGCTCAGCTGGAATGCCATCACCTCCACTAGCTTTGTTCATAGTGATGCTTCCTAAGGCCCACTTGATTTCACACTCCAGGATGTCTGGCGCTAAGTGAGTGACCACAGCATCCTGGCTATCCAGGTCATTAAGACTACTTTTGTGGAGCTCTTCTGTGTATTCTTGCCACCTCTTCTTAATCTCTTCTGCTTCTGTCAGGTCCTTACTCTATCCTTTATCATGCTTGTCCTTGCATGAAGTGCTCCCTGATATCTCCAGTTTTCTTAAAGAGCTCTCTAGTCCTTTGTGTTCTGTTGTTTTCCTCTGTTTCTTTGCACTCTTCATTTAAGATGGCCTTCTTTTTCTCTCATTGCTATTCTCTGGAATTCTGCATTCAGTTGGGTATATCTTTCCCTTTCTCCCTCAGCTGTTTGTAAAGCCTCCTCAGAGAACCATTTTGCCTTCTTGGATTTCTTTTTCTTTGAGATGGTTTTGGTCACTGTCTCTGTACAGTGTTACAAACCTCTTTCCATAATTCTTCAGGCGCTCTACCAGATCGAATCCCTTGAATCTGTTTGTCACCTCCACTGTATAGTCATAAGGGATTTGACTTAGGTCATACCTGAATGACCCAGTTCTTCCCTTGTGGCTCAGATGGTAGAGAATTCATCTGCAATCCAGGAAACCATGTTTGATCCTTGGTCAGAAAGATTTCCTGGTGAAGAGAATGCAACCCACTCTAGTATTCTTGACTGGAGAGTTACACGGACAAAGGAGCCTGGCAGGCTACAGTCCGTGGGGTCACAAAGAGTCAGAGCAACTGTGTCACTGAACAGCCTAATGCTTTTCCCTACTTCTTGATCATGCATGCAGTAAACCAAATAATGCCTATACCAGTCACTGCCTAAGTTTCCTTGTGCCCTTTTAAATTCCTCTCTCCCCCCAAACTACTGTCTGCTTTCTGTCCCTGTAGATTATTGGATTTTCTTGAGTTTTAAGTGGATGGAATGATGCAGTTCATCCTCTTTCTTCTGGGTGCTTTGGTTTCTTTCAGCATAATTGTTTTGCGATTCAGTCGTTCATGCTGTTGGGTGCCTCAGTAGTTCATTCGTCTCATAGCTGAGTAGTATTGCATTGTGTGATCAGCCATAATTGCTCATCCATTCACCTGCTGATGAACATTGAGATTGTTTCTAGCTTTTGGTGCCCGTAAATAGAAATTTAGTGGATTTTTGCATGTAGATTGTATCCTGCAGGCTTCCCTGGTGGCTCAGCTGGTAAAGAATCCTCCTGCAATGCCAGAGACCTGGGTTCGATCCCTGGGTTGGGAAGACCCCCTGGAGGAGGGAACAGCTACCCACTCCAGTATTCTGGCCTGGAGAATTCCATGGACTGAGTATCCATGGGGTTACAAAGAGTCCTACACGACTGAGTGGGTTTCACTTCACTTCACTTGTGTCCTGCAACCTTGCTGAGCTCTTTTATTAACTCATCTTGTTCTCAGTTTTAGGGACAGAGCATTCAGTCGTTCATCATATAAGTTTCTCATAGATGCTCTTTTGCAGCTGGAGAAAATTCCCTTCTCTTCATAGTTTGCTGAGAGATTTGCTGGGAGTGGAATGGTGGATTTTGTCAGAGGGACAAAATCTACTGCATCTGCTAAGGTAATCATTGCTTTTTCTTTGTTAGTTTGCTAATGGTGGTGGGGGCGGAATTCACAACACTTGATTTTCAAATGTGAAACCAACCCTTCATTCCTGGTACTGTCTGTGAGATTAGAGTAGGACGTGTGAATCGGTGCCTCTGGAGAATCAGGGGACTTGTCCCTCAAGACCAGGTTCTGTGCTCAGTCATGGAGAGAGGGAGGGAGGGGGCAAAGGGCAAGGGCGGGGAGAACCCGAACGGCAGAAAGCTGCCTGCACCTGCCACCGCAGAGGAGCCGCCCCAGGAGAGCCAGGGCCCAGTCAGGGGCGCAGCGCCATCGGCAGCTCCCCACGGGGTGTGTGTGCGTGCGCGCAGCTTGGGCAGTCCCGCTCGCAGCCTCTTTGCTGGATCTCTCGCACCGCACTTGCCTCTCCGGAACTCTCGGCTTCTGTAAAACGGAGCCGGTGACGGCTGGGCAGCCAGAGCGCAGGGACCAGACCCAGGAGGCCGGTCTCCATTCCCGAGAGCGTCGAGAGTGTTGTGGAAACGACCTAGCAGGCCGCGAGCTCCTTGGCAGTTCCCTTCTCCATGAAATGAAGGTAATGGTGCTTCCTCCCAGGGCTGCTCTCTTCAGTGAGGCCATGGTGACAGACCACTTAAATAAGTCGGATAAAAGTAGCCAATGGACAATGTTCCAAGCTAATGCCCCTCACTCACCAGCTGTGTCCTGCTGCCAGTGGCCGACTCTCTCAGCCTTAATCTCCTCACTTAGAAAATGGAGATAACGTTTTTACAAGATGTGGGCACTGATGACAATTCAGTGTCATCAGGCAAACGGATGAGCAAGCACCTGGCACGGTTCCTGGCACGTGGGAAAAGCTGGGTAAAGTGCAGGCGTCTCAGGCGCCCAGAGCCGGGGTGGCTGTGATGGAGCCTGCCCTGGAGCTGGAGGAGCCACAGAGGCAGCCAGGGGCAGCAGGGTACCTTGGCCTGGTTTAAGTGTGCAGTGCTGTGCACTTGAGTGAGGCTGTGCCATGGAGTGGCACTCTCAGCACCCCTGCCAGACTGGCATGATCCTAGTACCCCACCCAAGTACCAGCAGGAAGGGAGAGGCTCAGAGCTAGAATTGGAATCCAGATTCCCTTGGTCGTTTGGGAGGTTTGTGCCCGTTTAAAAGGGGAAGGATCTCCCCAGGGCTGGTGCTAACTCTGGTCCCACGTTGAGGGAGCTGGGAGAGGAGAAAGGAATTGAGTAGCCAAGGAAACTTGGTGGATTCTCTCCCTCCCCATCTTGGCCTTGGGCTGGGTTTTTCCTCCAGCTTCTTAGGCTGAGTGTTTAGCTGACCTAGCTCTCCTTCTCTATTGGCATTTCAGCATCTGGTCCAAATGCCCTCACGCAGATGTTGTTCATCAGATGTTACCGTCTTGTGGGTGCATAGGCTCTAGGGACACAGTGATGAGGTCAGAACAACACTCATTCTTGTGATTATAAGATAACACCCATGTGAACACAATTAAAATGATGGCAGAGACCAGTGCTCTGCAGAAGTGCCACCGAGAGTGTGACAAGGAATGACCTGGGCTGGTCAGAGAAGTGTGCAGTGCTGTGCACGTGATGTACCTGTGATGGTTCAGTTGCCATAAGGGAGTCAGCTGGGCAGAATTCTGGGGTGGGGCATTCTAGGCAGAGGGAATAGACAAAGTCCTTAAGGAGGAGTCAGTCTGATGGGTAACTGGCAGTCAGAGCGGGGACAGTGGGTGCAGCTAGGGGCGGGGTCACCTTGCAGTGGGGGAGTGGGGAGGGAACTGTGAGGACTTACTCTAAGTACAGATTCCAGGATTCTTCTGAAAATGAAAAAAATGCTTCTATTCTTTTCTTACCTTCTGTCTTTTGTGATTTAGAGAGCCTCTTGTTTGGAAAAATATTTGAGAGTCTCTCAGAACTGGAAGTATTGGCGCCCATCGGGTTGCCTTTAGCCACTGTTATTTCTACTCCTGAACTACCACGGACAGTAGGCCTCATGTTGTTCTCTAAGCCACCTTGCCAGAGTTACTTGATGGGGTCATATCCCCTGGCAAAGGGTATGAAAGCCCAGCCTTCTTGCCCTAGGCTGGGAGGACTCTGATGTTATTTAAAAATGCTCTAGACCTCCAAGACATGACCTTCCCTATCCTCTCCCCTTGCCCCTTCACCTAAAGGTTTCTTTGGAAAGCTTGCCCTCAAAAACTCATGTGAAACTGAACCCCTGTCTCAGGTTCTCCTTCTGGGGAAACCAAACTTAAGCCACCAGGGACCGTGTGTTTTTTGGACTAGAAATTGAGATTCTGGGATTAGAACCTTCCAGCTCTGAAAGTCTTTAGAACTGTGTGACTTAAGTCACACAACAGGTGAGTGGAAGAGCCAGGCCCAGGGAGGTATCAGGGGTGGCGGTGGGGCCTGTGGTGAATGTGGGCCAGAGCCGAGGTCGCAGCCATGGCTTGCCAGTAGGTGTGCTCTCTGCCTTAATTGCTCCGGAGACTATGTCCAGAATTCCACCTGCTTCCTCCTATGTTAGAGTAATTCACCCTGAAGTATGAAAGACTGGCAGGCAGCTCAGAGACAATGCAGCTTGAAAAAAAGATGCTTGTAATAAATCTGTAATTCAGTGAACTTTTTGTCAGGGTAATAGAGTGAGTTTAGTCAGCTCAGTCGTTCAGTCATGTCGGACTCTTTGTGACCCCATGGACTGCAGCATGCCAGGCTTCCCTGCCCATCACCAACTCCTGGAGTATACTTAAACTCATGTCAATTGAATCGGTGACGCCATCTAACCATCTCATCCTCTGTTGTCCCCTTCTCCTCCTGCCTTCAGTCTTTCCCAGCATCAGGGTCTTTTCCAGTGAGTCAGCTCTTCATATCAGGTGGCCAAAGTATTGGAGCTTCAGATTCAGCATCATTCTTTCCAAGGAATATTCAGGACTGGTTTCCTTTAGGATGGACTAGTTGGATCTCCTTGCAATCTGAGGGACTCTCAAGAGTCTTCAGCACTACAGTTCAAAAGCCTCAATTCTTTGGTGCTCAGCTTTCTTCAATAGTCCAACTCTAACATCCATACATGACTACTAGAAAAACCATAGCTTTGACTAGATGGGCTTTTGTTAGCAAAATAATGTCTCTGGTTTTTAATATGCTGTCTAGGTTGGTCATAACTTTTCTCCTTAGCACAATTCTGTTGGGTTTGAGGTCATAAGTGAAAGTGAAAGTGTCACTCTTTGCAACTCCATGGATTGTAGCCTACTAGGTGCCTCCGTCCATGGGATTTCCAGGCAAGAATACTGGAGTGGGTTGCCATTTCCTTCTCCAGGAGATCTTCCCAACCCAGGGATTGAACCTGGGTCTCCCACATTGTAGGCAGACGCTTCACTAGGGAAGTCCATTTGAGGTCGTGTGTGTGTGTGTGTGTGTGTGTGTGTGTGTGTGTGTTAGTCACTCAGTCGTGTCTGACTCTGCAACCCCATGGACTGTAGCCCACCAGGCTTCTGTGTCCGTGGAATTCTCCAGGCGAGAACAGTGGAGTGGGTTGCCGTTCCCTTCTCCATTTGAGGTCGTAAGGGAGCCATATATCAGGAAATTCTTCAGCGTTCCCAAGGACCAGCTTCCCCACCCCATTTCTGCTTCGCCTCACCCTCTTCTCCCCATAGTCAGACCACACATGCTGAGAAGCACTCTGTGGCTTCCTCAGGTTTCAATTGCAAGGCCCCTCAAAGGTTTGAGTCGATGGAGGGGAAGGTGACTCAGCTAAAGAAATAATTTGGCCAAAAGTGCATTTTGGAAAAGAACAGACTGGTGATTTGAGCTAAGCTCCCTGGCAAGTGATGGGTTTCTCAGAAGCGTAGAGCGCTGTGTATGATGTAGTAAATTTCCATACCATTTTCTAAAAGGGCTGGTGTCAATTGCTGGCTGAGGCAGGCTTGTGATATAGGTCTGGGGATGGCAGCCCCCATGGCAGAGTTTCACTTTTCTGTCCAAGTGGTCTTGGGTAAGTCATTTACATTTTCCCATTCAGTTTCCTTGTCTAAACAAGTAGAGCTGGATAGTCCACAGTCTTGGTCCTCAAAGTGTAGTCTGCAGACCAGGAGCATTTACAACACCTGGGAGCTTGTTAGAAATGCAGAGTCCTGGGAATTCCCTGCCAGTCCAGTGGTTAGGACTCTGCGCTTTCACTAGCAAGGGCCTGGATTCAATCCCTGGATGGGAAAGTAAGATCCCATAAGCTTCATGGCGTGCCCCCCTACCACACCAAAAAAAAAAAAAAGAAATGTACAGTCCTGGGAATTTCCTGATTGCTCAGTGGTTAAGACTCCGTGCTTTCAGTAGTCTGGGAGAATTTCTGGTTGGGAAACCATGATCCTACAAGCCACACGGTATGGCCAGAAAAGAAAAAAAAGAAATGCCGAGTCCTGGGTCTCACCCGAGATCTTATAACTCTGTATTTTAAGAAGATTCCCAGGCCATTTGTATACACATCTCAGTTTGAAGACCCCTGCTCTGAAACAGACCACTCAAATGTGGTCCTTAAACTAGCATATCAGCATCACCCGAGCTTGTTAGAAATGCTAGTTCATGGGCCCCAGACCTACTGGATAACATCTCAGGGTGGGGCCCAGGAGCCTGTGTTTTAACAGCCCCTCCAGGTGGTTGTTAGGCACACTGACCTTTGATAAGTACCCTTCCTCAGGTCACATTGTTTCTAGCAGAGGTTTGGCAGTTGTACGTGTATGTGCTAAGTTGCTTCAGTCGTGTGACTCTCTGCGACCCCATGGACTGCAGTCACCAGACTCCTCTGTCCGTGGGATTCTCCAGGTGAGAACCCTGGAGTGGGCCACCGTGCCCCTCTCCATAGCTGTTGTACATGCAGGGCTTGTTCGGTGCCACTTTGTGGTTCTGGAAACACTCACATACCCGTACTCCACAGCATTTCTGGGGTGTCTTTAGCTTTGCTTTGCCAAAGAGAAAACTGAAGTTTAAGGGAGGTTAAGTGAGTTGCCCAAGATCTTTCTATCTCACAATGTTTTTCCGATAGTATTATTGACACAAGATGTTTCTGGCAGTGTGAGTTAGCTATTACAAGGTAATAAAACTCCTCGTGAATATTAAACATTACCTGTTGATAAATGACAGAGGCTGTTTTCTTATTGGAGTATAGTTGTTTACAAGGTTGTGTTAGTTTCTGCTGTGCAACAAAGTGAATCAGCTATAAATAATACATATATCCCCTCCCTCTGGAGCCTCCCTCCCACAGCCCCCACCCCTGCCACCAGACAGATGCTCTTGGAACATGAGCTGGAAAAGATTTTGTGGGTCTTGATCAAGTTTTTGGAGCTCGTGAACTGCAGCTCTTTTTTTCTTGTTTCTTGTTTTGAATAGTAATACATTCTCATGGTTTAAACATCGTATAATAAAGGACTGCTGCTGCTGTAGCTAAATTGCTTCAGTCGTGTCTGACTCTGCGACCCCAGAGACAGCAGCCCACCAGGCTCCCCCGTCCCTGGGATTCTCCAGGCAAGAACACTGGAGTGGGTTGCCATTTCCTTCTCCAATGCAGGAAAGTGAAAAGTGAAAGTGAAGTCGCTCCTGCGTCCATGGGATTTTCTAGGCAAGAGTACTGTAGTGGCTTGCCATTGCCCTTCCATAATAAAGGACTATAGTCAAAGTTTTTCTGTCACTCTTGTTCCATGGCCACCCAGTATCTTCCTCCCCTAGAGAACTGTTTTTCGTTTATTGGATTTAACCTAATTAATGCTGATGCTTTACAAAGCTTTGGAATCTCCTGATATAAGGCTACCCTCATGACCCCCCAAATCTCTGGACTTTCAGTATATGCATTTTCCCAGTTCACTTTATCCTGACAAAAAGTCCATCAAACCGGTTAACAAGCATCTTCTCTTAAGGATGCACCATCTTGAAGAGATTCTGAGCTGCCGCTCTTGGATGCTTTTATGTGTATTATTCTAATACAGCATTTCTTTATGCAAGCACAAACATACATAGATATGTATAAGTGTGTTATATATAGCATATATTAGCTGTGAAATAGCATCCATATCTATGTCTATATAATGCTGTCACCTCTGCCAACACAATTTGCAAAATAGAATACACGGGACTGTTCTGAGCCGTGCTTGTTTCACTGAATATATTATGCAGTTCTGTTGTGTGATAGCAGTTTCCAGTCTGCTATCACAGACACTGCTGTATATGTGGCATTTTGCCAGTGCTTATTCTATATGCAGGATAAATTCCCAGAAATGAGGTTGCTAGGTGTCTGTATTTGTGGTTCCAAGAGGTACTGCCAACTTGCTCTCCTTAAGTTGGTGCCAGTTTGCACCTCGACCAGCTTTGGATGAGAAGCTACTGTTTTCTCACATCTTCGCCAGCTTGTTAAGTTGTCAGATCGCTGGAGTTTTACCAATCTGATAGGTGAAAAGCAGTGACTCATTTGAGTCTTCATTAACCTAGAATATTTTACAGGCCATTTCTATTTCTTTTTCTGTGACTGTTAATACTCTTTGGTTGTTTTAAAAATTGGATTGTTGCCTTTTTGTTTCTAGCAACTGATTATCTATTAGGGAAGGATGGCCTTTTGCGTTTGATAAAATTTGTGTCCAATTTACTGTTTCTCTTTTATTGATGGTTTGTTGGTTCTGTTTATACATATTTCCATTTTTTGCAGTCAGATTTATCAGTTGTTTCTTTTATGGCTTCTCGGTGTTGAATCATAGGTACAAAGGTCTTCCCCGCTTCAGGATAGCATGTTCTTTATTTTCTTCTATGATTTTACATTCAAATTTTGATCCATATGGAATTTATTTTGATGTATGCTGTGAGGTACAAATCAACTTTTTTTTTTTCAGATTGCTATCTCTTTTCTGCTGAATTGAGAGCTATTTTAATCATAAACTGTTTATCATAAGCTTATTTTCTCATACATATGTAAGTCTATTTCAGAACTTGCTATTCTTTTTCATGGGTTTTTTTGGCTATTCAGGTTCACTCATGTTCACACTGTTTTGCTTGCCGTGGTTTATAATATTTTAAAATATCTTTTAGTATATTGAAGGGCTGCTCCCCTTATTTTTAGATCTCTTTCAGGCTGTTCTTATTCATTTTTCTATTTGAACTTTAAAATCTGTCATATAATTACATTCCCATGTGTTGGTGTTTTTACTGGATTTACTTTAATAAAAACTGAAGTATAACACACATACAGAAAAGGGGACCGATTGTAAGTATGTGGCTTGATGAATTACCGCATAGTAAAGCGAACCACGCTAGAGCGGTACCGGCATGGAGAAGCCCCGCTCTGGCCTCCAAGCAGTTCCTGCCTCTCCCTCTGACAAAAGGTAGTTATCATTCTCATTTCTTATGTCATGCATTTGGTTTTGATTTTTTTTTTTAATTTATATAAATGGATTCTTTTGTATTTGGCTTATTTTGCTCAATTTGTGAGTTTTTAAAATCTGTTCTCCTGCTGATGGACACTTGTTTCCCAGTTTTTGGCTATCATGAATAATGTTGCCTTGAATGTTGTAACATACTGCTTTCGGTGTCTGTGCATGTATGTGTGTGTATATATATACAGTTCTGTTGGATATTTGCTTATGAGAACTTGTGCATGGGATATGCATGTGTTCAACTTCAGAAAATACTGCCAAAAAGCCTTCCAAATAGATATGTAATCATTTACCCTCCTTCCAGTAGTGTCTGAGAATTCCAGTTATTTCGAGTTCCTGCAACACTTGATTTTGTTGGTCGTTTGGATTTTACTTACTCTGGTGGTAATTTAGTGTGGATTTAATTTTCTGAAGTAGCAATGAGGTTGTGTGTGTGCTCAGTTGCTCAGTCATGTTAAGCACTTTAAAATATGAGTTTGTTGGCCATTTAAATATTTTGTTTCATAAAATATATTGGGATTGTTTTAAATGTATACATTAACTTTAGAGAATGGATATATTGATGATGTTGAATGTTCTTATCCAGGTACATGGTGTAGCTTTCCATTTGTTTAAATCTCTTGTGCCCTTTAGTATTGTTTATAGTTTTTTTTTTTTATTATGTATCCTGCATGTTTTTTGATAGGTTTATTCCTAGATACATATTTTTTGTGGAGTCTTTTCTGTCTCGCTGTTGTTTGTAGTAGTTTCTTAGTTGATTCTTGTAGCCATTTTAGGCTTATAATTATTTCATCTATAAATAGAAGTAATTTTATCTCCTCCCATCCAGTTCTTTTTTAGTTTTTTATTGAGATATAATTGACATATAACATTGTATTCATTTTAGGATACAAACATAATGATCTGATATATGTATATCTATGAAGTGATTACCACAATAAGTTAGTTAATATCACCACAAGCAGCTATAATTTTTTCTATAACAAGAACTTTTAAAGATTTATTCTTTTAGCAACTTTCAAATAAACAGTACAGTATTTGTTAATTATAGTCACCATGCCGTCCACTGCATCCCTTCATCCAGTCGTTCTGTCTCTCATTTCTTCAGCGTATCTAGCTGCAGTGGCTAGGACCTCCTGCACAGTGATAGTGCACACAGATGTATTATTTCTCTCTTTAGTTGGAATGTGTCTGTTGTTCTCTAGTTAGGTAGAATGCTGGCTTATAAATGAGATTTATATATTTTATCATATTAAGAAATTATCCCCTGAATCCTACTTAAGGATTTTTAATCAGGATAATGTGTTTTTGTTAAATGCTTATTCAATATTTATGGATTTCCTGGGGCCTATCGTTATGTTAAGTTTCTGAGAGCTCCTTGGTGGGTTAGTAGTTAGGATTCTGGACTTTGACAGCCATGGCCCAGATTCAGCCCCTGGTCAGGATCGCCCTGGGCCACAGCAGTGAAAGTGTCGAGTCCTAACCATGGGACTTCCAGGGAATTCCCTCCTTTTGGTCTTTTAATGTGTGTGCCACCCTACTGGAGAATCTTCGAGTCAACTACTGTGGACTCCTCTGGAGAGGATCTCTGGACATGTACAGAGTCAGGACATATGGTACATGTGGACTGAAGTGTCCTTTCCTGAGGGCTTCCCTGGTGGCTCAGACAGTAAAGAATCCGCCTGCAAAGTAAGGAACCCTTTGTTTGATTCTCTTTTAGGAAACCCAGCTCCAAATTCCTTCCTGGCATAATGGACAATAGAAATCGGGGTTTGGGGAATCCCCTAGTAGTCCAGAGGAGAAGGCAATGGCACCCCACTCCAGTACTCTTGCCTGGAAAATCCCATGGATGGAGGAGCCAGGAAGGCTGCAGTCCATGGGGTCGCTAAGGGTTGGATATGGCTGAGCGACTTCACTTTCACTTTTCATTTTCATGCATCGAAGAAGGAAATGGCAACCCACTCCGGTGTTCTCGCCTGGAGAATCCCAGGGACAGGGGAGCCTGGTGGGCTGCCGTCTCTGGGGTCGCACAGAGTTGGATATGACTGAAGTGACTCAGCAGCAGCAGCTAGTGGTCCAGTGGTTAGGTCTCCGTGCTTTCACTGCCGAGTGCAGGGGTTTGATCCTGGTCGGGGAACTAGGGTTGTGCAAGCTGCATAATGCCACCAAAAGAAAAAAGTGAAAAAAAAAGCAACTGTGGTTTTTCATCAAGTTGGGAAAAAATGCCTGATTCTGATCTAAGTCTTTTTCGGTTTAGCTCTATAGTTGTTTGGTTAGCTTTCATCCCAAAATAAAACAAACATTCCAAAACCTCCGAAACAAAATTAAACAACCTTAATCCTGTTCCACTCAGTTTTGTTTATATAGTGCTTTAGAGGATGTCCCAGTGGACCTTGGGACTCACTGCTCTAATGGTTCTCAAGAAGGGGAAAAAAGTTGGAGGAGCTCTGGATCTATAACAAACCTTTGGGTTCTCAGTCACTAGGGAATGCAGTGCCCAATCCAAAGAAGAGGCAGTGTGGCCCAGTGGCTAAGATTTCCAAGCCAGTTTGTCTGGGCCCAGATCCTTCCTCTGTGTATTACTGTGTGACCTCAGACAAGTTACATCACCCCTCTGGTCCTCAGTTTCCGCAAACAAAAAATAAAGATAATAGTGATTCTGTCTCTAGCCTTGTGTGGAATCAGTGAGTTCATGCCTGGCAAATTCTGGAGCCATAAATATGGGAGAGCCGGAATGGTTATTAGAGCACCCAGTGGGGATTGGACCAGGTGGTCTTTACATTCAGTGATCTACCTGACCTTTGTTGACCCCAATCCTCATGCAGATATCTACAGGTATCCTTAGACAAGTGAAAAATTCTCAGGGTCAGGGTCTTCTAAGATGAAGCAAAATAATGAAATAAAAAGTCCCATTTTCTAAGTGTCTGGGCTGCAGAAAGCAACGGAATCAAAGATTCTTAAAGGTTGGCATGCCAGATAAAAAATCTGTGAGTTACTGAAAAGTTGGGTTAAGGTGCTTGGCCCCTAACCAGGCTTTTCTGCAGCCTTTAATTCTGAGGCTTGGCACTCCCTGAGAAGCGGGTTGGTTCATTTTTGAGTGGGGCATCTGCACGGTGGCTCTCCTGGATAGTACTGCCTATAGTACCCAAATATTTGTGTCTGAGAGAGTGAAAGAGGCATTTTGCTGTGGGCAGAGGAAACAGATGCAAATAGTGGTTGATTGTAAAAGGGAGAGCCACTGGGAGGGAGGGACCCCTTGTGCAGTGCCTGGCTTCTCTCATTAAATGTGGATTCTGAGCAATAGGGTTTCGCTTTCCTTCAGGTATTCTGTCTAATATGGTGAAACAGAAGCCAGGTTGGAACCCTCATCACCAGTTTGCTGTTTCCAATGAGTTATTTGCAATTTTTAAAGCTGTAGTAAAATTATTTAGAGGGCACAGACTTTAAACATTGTTTGATGGTCTGTTACTTTCCTAGAGGCTACTGTAACAAAGTACCACAAATTTGGTGGCTTTAAGAGAAAAGAAGTGTGTTCTCTCACGGGTCTGGAAGCTGGAAACCCAGAATCCAGGTGTCCATGAGGCCGTGATTTCCTTGGCCTTTCACTGCCTCTTCTTGGCTCCTGGTGGTTGCTCGCAGCCGCCGTGGCTTGTGGACCTATTTTTCTGATCTCTGTCTCAGTCACCGCGTTGTATTCGCCTTATGTGTCTCTGTTTTCTCTTCTTATAAGGACATCAGTCCTTGGACGAGGGCCTTCTGTAACCTGGTGTGGACTCACTCTAATTTAACTAATTACAGCTGCAAAGACCCTATTTCCAAATAAGGTCACATTCTAAGATTCTGGTGGACATGAATTTTGGGGGGACACTATTCCTCCCAGTGCAGATGGCCTTTGACAATTGTGTATACCCAGGTGACCACCACCCCAGTCAAGAACCAGGATATTTCCATCAATATGAATTTGCTCGTGCCCCTTTCTGTCCTGACTCCGTAACTGTAGATTATTCTTGCATTCAAATAAATGGAATTATCTGTCGTCTTTTACTGGCAGTGTTTTTGAGAGCCATCCATGTTGTCGCATGGATCAGTATTTTGTTCCTTTTTCTTGCTGAGCAGTCTTCCACTGTGTGATTATACCAGATTTGAATATCCATTCTTCTGTTGATGAACATTTGAATTGTTTTCAACTTTGGGGACTGCATATAATTCATGATACGAATATAGTAGCCATGCATATTCTTTTTGTTGTTGTTTTTTGAGCACATGGCTCTTGATTTTTCTAGGTTGATACTAGGAGTAGAATTGCTGCTTCATGCAGCAGGTATATAGCTCATTTTATTAGAATTGCCAAACAAGTCTTCCAGAATGATTGCAGGCCCACAAGGGTAGTGTGTCAGAGCTCCAGTTGCTCCATATTCTCATGATCTTGGTTACTTTCTTGGCACTATTGTCTTTGGTGCATAGAGAGAGTAGACCTCTGCACAAGTTTCTATCCATGAGCTGCAGAGCTCAAGGCCCTCCAGCTAACGATCTGCTTCACTCCTTTTGTTTTCTTTTTTGTCGTGTTGTTCCAAGGAAGCTTTTGGGCACGAAGGTCTGCTGGAGTCCCTTTGTCAACAGTCACTTTTTCTCTGAGAATAGCAGAAGTATGAGCCCTCCACACTCTGTTCTTTCGCTCTTGAGTCTCTGTGCTCATTGGAGGTCAGAGTTTGAAGGTCAGAGGTTGGAGTCCCTCAGAAGGACATCAGCAGCTTTCAGGAGCTGTTCGGAATGTTCAGGGGTCCCATGTGACTAGTTCCACACTGGATTCCTTTCTTTCTTTCACAATCAGGTATTTTCCTCACAGATCTCTATTGATGGTGCTAAAGCAATATCAATAAAGGGAATAATTCAAGAATAAAAGAAAAAGCTTCAGTTTTCCAAGACATGTCTTTGCTGCCTTTTATAATAGCGAATAATAATTATTATAGTAAATACTGAGCTCCTGCATACCATCCCATGTTCTAAGTTTTCTATATATGGAAACTTGGTAAATACTCCCATAACCCTTTGAGGTCAGAGTTTTGTCTCAAGGCCATTCTACAGATGAGGAGTCTGAGGGAAGACAAGAATGCTCATATTGCCCAAGGTAAGGTGGAGCCAGAATGTGAACACAAGGTTCTAGCTGCAGAGTCAGTATCTTACCTGCACATTTTTTTCCTTAGGGTCATTCACATTTTGGAAGCCTAGACACATTTATTTAAAAGGGAAACATTATATCACTACACAAATGGGGGACCCATATCACTCGCCATAGTAGATGCTAACTATAAAAACAAATACTCTGAGAACAGCGTTATTCTAACTTATTCCTGTTATTCCTCACCCACAACACCATTTTTTTTTAATGGTTTGTGCTTTTGAGTCAAATATAAGAAAATTTTGCCCAATTCAAAGTCACAAATATTTTCTCCTAGAATTTATTTAGTTTTAGGTTTTACAATTACATCTACGATCCATTTCAAGTTATTGTATGCATAGTGTGAGGTAAGGGCTATGCTTAATTATTTTTTTAGGGTTATGCTTATTTTTTTTAAAGAAATAAGGATTTCTGGGACTTCCTTGGTGGTCCAGTGACTAAGACTCTGTGTTCCCAGTGCTGGGGCCCTGAGTTCGATCCCTGGGCAGGAAACTAGATCCCGTATGCCACAACCAAGAGTTTGTATGCTGCATTGAAGACCTGACACAAGTAAGTAAATATATATATATATTTAAAATAAGAATTTCTGGTAGTTTCTACAGCATTGGTTGAAAAAACTCCCTTTTCCTGTCTTCTCTGACTCAGGGAATAAGAGATTAATTCTTGCAGTTGCTACAAGGAGAAAAAGGTATAATCATTTTGCTACACAGAATGTAAACTCATTGGCACATGGTCAGGACTCAATAAACAGCAGTTAGTTCTCAGATTATGTTAAGTGCTTTCCTGTTGTTTGGCATTTAGATGGTTTCCAGTTTTCTTTCTTGAAGTGTAAACAGCAATGCAGTGGATATTCCAAGTGTATTGCTTTTTTTTTTTCTTTAAAATTACTTTAGAGTATATTTACAAATCTTAATCCATTCTACAGTTAATGTCAGAAGCATATATCCTACCAGAAGCCAGAAGCCATGCATTGCTTTTGAATTAGCTCTGCTTCTAACCAGAGGGAGCTCCTTGGGAGGGTTAAGAACTGAAATCATTGCCTTCTCTGGCACCCCCCCACCAACACCTCACCGCACCCCCTCCCCCACCAGTTGGTGTTTTTTCATCTTCCCTTTAGCTGAACACATTCTTCAATGATACTGTTTTCTACTCATTTATTTACCTGTTTGCCTTCCCTACTGGCCTGCATCCGTCTTACTGGAATCACAACTTGCCAGTCCCCAGCACAGTGCCAGCAAGTACTAGGCTCTTGGTGAATTTTGACTGTAAGAGTGGCCTGCAGTGCAGTGTGGCCCAGCGGCTGGGTCTGCGGACTGCTCTCCGTTTTCTGATAGCAGTGTTTTTTCAGCTCTAGTGCTTTGGTTCCAAGGCTTTGCGTCATTTAGATAGCTTTCTCTAAGTGTGGGTTGTGTGCCATTAGTTAATGTTGGATGGTGTAACAGGGTACTGTATCCTGCATTAAAAAACATTGAATTTCAGAGTGAGTACATTTCTTTTCAGTTCTTTTTCAACTCTTTTTTTCTAGGACAGGATTTCTCAGTCTCAGAACTATTGATGTATGGGGGCTGAAAAATTCTTTGTTGTAGGGCGGCTGCCTTGTGCACGCACGATAGAATGTTTACAGCAGCCTGGCCTCCACCCATTACTAGGTGCTGATAGTGCCCCCACTCCCACTTGTGACAACCAGAGTTATCTCTGCTGCTGTGTTGCATTGCTTCAGTCATGTCCGACTCTGTGCGACCCCATAGACAGCAGCCCACCAGGCTCCCCTGTCCCTGGGGTTCTCCAGGCAAGAACACCGGAGTGGGTTGTCATTTCCTTCTCCAATGCATGAAAGTGAAAAGTGAAAGTGAAGTTGCTCAGTCGTGTCCGACTCTTGGCGACCCCATGAACTGGAGCCTACCAGGCTCCTCTGTCCCAGGATTTTCCAGGCAAGAGTACTGGAGTGGGGTGCCATTGCCTTCTCCGAGAGTTATCTCTAGACATTGCTAAATGTCACCTTCAGGTTGAGAACGACTGCTCTGGGAAAAAGACTCATTCTGGTGCTATTGTATTTCAAACACCTCTACAACCCTTGCTAGGGAACTCCCTAGCTACTGGACTGGACCAGTGGACTTAGGACTCTGCTTTCACTGCTTAGAGCCCAGGTTCAATACCTGGGGTTGGGGAACTGAGATCTTACAGGCCTCACAGCCAAAAACAAACAGAAATCCTTGCTAAAACTCCCTTTCCAAAAAAGAGAGCACTTCCCTAGCTCAGCAGGCAATGCTTTCTCACTTGAACTTATGTTATTTTACTTTCCTTGATGTTAGCTTCTCATTTTGGCGAGTGAGAACTGTTTTTCTCTCAGTGTTAAGTGTTGTGGAGTTTTCTTTACAAATCAATTTAAGTAAAAAGTTGAATGAATATAGAGAAACGTATCTCAAATATGTAGATATGACCCAAACAGTGCTGTGCTAGATACCTGCTTCTAAGGAAACGCTGAGTCATGCATCTTCCTGTTTCAGGGCTTCTGTCGCTAGGCAAGTTTTCATGTTTTGCTTCACCTAAGAAAATACTCCAGCTCGGGAGATGCCCTAGGGACCTGGTGTGGTGCCAAGCTTCCCAGATGTGCTGACACGGATCACATACATGCAGCACCTATCAGGAGTGTACCGCCTGCTCCAAGCATTTTTGGTCTGTGGACCCAGGAGGAGTCTCAGTGGATAAAATTATTCAGGTGCTTTGGATCACAGGGGTAAAGGCTGTGCATGTCTGGTTGCCAGCCAGTCCTTTTCTGAGAAGCCGGTATTTGAAAACAAATCACACAAGGCTGGAGGGTTTCTGATTTAATAGAGGTCAGATGTGGGAAGAAAGCACAATATGTCATATTGTGACATATCCTATTTCATATCAGACATCTTGGCAGAGCTGCTATCTGCTACTGACTGTTTGCCTCATGGGAAAAGGCTTGATCAGATGGAAATGTGAGTGAGAATATCACACTTAGCAACCCTCAATGAATAATGAGTCTAGACATTAAGCATCGGTAGCGGCCAACATCAGAGAAGAGTGGACCTGGCACCACCTGTAGTTGTGACAAAGGATTTAAACTTTGTCTTATCCAGTCCGCAATGTGCAAAAAAGCACAGGACAGAGAGACATGTTGAATTGCACCATGAATGCACAACCAGCAAAGCTAGACTGGGGGCACTCTGGGACATGTATCCTGGGTTTTTTTTTTTTTTTTTTTTTAATTTTTAAAAATTTATTTGCTTGGGCCGGGTCTTCATTGTTGCCTGTGGGATCGAATTCCCTGACCAAGAATTGAACCCAGGTCCCCTGCAGTAGCAGCTTGGTGTCTTACCCAGTGGACCACCAGGGAAGTTTCTGTCCTGGCTTCTTTAATGGAAGAATGGAATGGAGGAGAAATCCTGTGGGTTAAAAGAGGATTAAAAGACATATGAATTTTTAAAATGGGCAAAGCTAAAACCTTTACTGTCTAGGGAAGCACACTTGGTTGATAAAACCAGAAAGAAGCCCGACAAATGTTTCTGTAATAGGATGGTGGTTACTTTCTGGTAGTTGAGATGGGACTCATGGAGGGCCTGTTTAGATAGACACTTGTTTCTTAGATATGACACCAAAGGCACAAGCAACCAAAAAAAAAAAAAGGTAAATTGGGCTTCCTCAAATCTAAAAAGTTTTGTGCCTCAGGGGACATTATCAGGAAAGTAATATTAACAAGTGTGTGTGAGGATACAGAGAAATCAAAACCCTCATACATTGCTGGTGGGAATAAAATGGTATAGTTTTTTGGAAAGCTGACTGACATTTCCTCAAAAAGTTAACCATGAGTAGCCATATGACCCAACAACTACATTCCTGCAAATATACCCAGGAGAACTGAAAACATGCACCAACAGAAAAACTGGTACACAAGTATTCATAGCAGTGTAACTCACAGAAGAAAAGAAGAAAAAATGAAAATGACCGAAATGTCCATCAACTGATGGATGGATAAAGAAGATGTGGTTTATCAATACATTTTGGAATATTATACGACAACAAAAAGGAATGAAGTTACTGGTCCCGGCGGCGAGATGGTGACCACTACTGCGTGCGACGTGGCAAGAGCAGTGAATGAGCCAGAACTGCTCAACCACGAAGAAACTCAGATGGAAGCAGAGCCTTTCAAGGAGCAAGGAGGTGCATACCATAGCAAGAAAGATGACAGCGACGCTCATAGCTATTACACATAGCTATGTTTCCTTAAAAATGCTAGCTGTTGTGGGGGTTGGGCAGTCATCTCGATGATGATCAGAGGGTTCCAGAAAGCTCTTGGAGACGCACAGCAGTGAGGGAGGTTTATGACAGTTGCGCGCAGGGACTTCTGTGAGAGGGCAAATACCACCTATCTCTAGGGAGTGCCTTGGTGACACCTTGCGGTTTCTGGAGAACACTAGAACTTGACTATGAACATGTTCAGACACAATAGAAGTTCAAGAATGCTAATGCAGTCACAGAATATGAGAAAACAGCAGGAACAGATTTTGAGAATCGGGATTTTTGGAAGTTTGTTTCCTGCATGGACTGTTCCCTAGAATTTGCCCCTGCCTGCCACTGCTTCAGAGTCATCAAAGAATATTTAGCAGTCTGAGTGGTTATCCAGAAGCCCAGTATGTGACCAGTAACATTTTGCAAATGGATCCCACCTTTGCAGCTGCTCAGTATGTATGAAGTCTTTGCCTTTATTATGAAGGTTGCATTGAGCAGGTGGTTTGGTTTTTGTACAGCCTCTCGGGATGGCTCCTGACCATGAGGAGACTTGCACTGTCTGTGGAAATGCCAAAGAGCACACACAGAAAGGATGGGAATACAACATTTAAAGAAAAAACTACAAACTAGCATATGAACTGTGCAGAGAAACTCTGGGGATAGACCCAAAAATACAAAAACATAACACAAATGTTCAAAGCATACAAACATCCAAACACATACAAATAGTTCATAAAACTCAAACAAACCAAAAAACCAAATCAAAAAATGGGCAAAAGACCCAAATAGACATTTCTCCAAATAAGACATACAGATGGACAATAGACATATGTAAAGATGCTTAACGTCACTAATTATTAGAGAAATGTAGATCAAAACTGCAATGAGGTATCACTTGACACCAGTCAGAATAGTCATCATTAAAAAGTCTATGAATAACAGATGTTGAAAAGAGTGTAGAAAAAAGGGAACCCTTCTACACAGTTGGTGAGAATATGAAATGGTGTACCTGCTAGAAAAACAGTGTAGAGATTCCTCAAAAAACTGAAAATGGGACTTTGTTGATGGTGCACTGGTTAAGAATCCACCTGTCAATTCAGGGGACACAGGTTCCATCCCTGGCCTGGGAAGATCCCCTTGCACCACAACTATGAGTCTGAGCTGAAGTCTGTGAGCTACAACTACTGAGCCCATGAGCCTAGAAACCATGTTCCACAACAGGAGAAGCCTCTGTGCACTGCAACTGGAGAGAAGCCCCCACTCGCCACAACTGGGGAAAGCCTGCTAGCAGCAATGAAGACCCAGCACAGCCATAAATAAACAGAACTTTTAAGAAGGAAGAAAAACTAAAAATAGAACTATCATATGATCCAGCAATCCTACTCCTAGGCACATACCCAGAGAAAACTCTTAACTCAAAAAGATACGTGCACCCCGATGTTCATAGCAGCACTGTTTACAATAGCCAAAGCATGAAAGTGGCCTAAATGTCCATTGACAGATGAGTGGGTAAAGAAGATATATATTTATATCACATATAGACTAAAGACTGCAGGTAGGGGAGGAAGACAGAGTGAACAGGGAGAGTGCTTGTGAATTTTTGTTTTATATATATATGTATACAATGGAATTATATATAAAATGATCTATAATGGAATACTGCTGCTGCTGCTGCTAAGTCACTTCAATCGTGTCCGACTCTGTGTGACCCCATAGACGGCAGCCCACCAGGCTCCCCCATCCCTGGAAGTCTCCAGGCAAGAACACTGGAGTGGGTTGCCATTTCCTTCTCCAATGTATGAAAGTGAAGAGTGAAAGGGAAGTCATTCAGTCATGTCTGACTCTTTGCGACCCAATGGACTGCAGCCTACCAGGCTCCTCCATCCATGGGGTTCTCCAGGCAAGAGTACTGGAGTGGGGTGCCATTGCCTTCTCCCATAATGGAATACTACTCAGCCATAAAAATGAAATAATGCTATCTTCAGCAACTGGATGGACCTAAAGATTATCATACTAAGTGAAGTAAATCAGAAAGAGAAAGACAAATACCATATGATATCACATATATGTGGAATCTAAAATATGATATGAATGAACTTATTTACAAAACAGAAACACTCACAAACATAGAAAACAAACATGGTTATCTAAAGAGGGGGCTGTATAAATTCAGAGTTTGGGAGTTCAAGGCATTCTTTGGTGGTCCTGGGAGCTTTGAAACTTCTGGTCCAGGCATTTTTTAATTTTTTTTCAGTTTGACTAATGAAACTGTTTGGGACCCAGAAAATGCAGGCTTTCCCAGTTTTACCTTGAATGTGGACACAGGTCACCTCCTTCCTTCATCATGTTTCCATGTACTTAGCATAGTTTTGTTTTCTTAGTTGGATACCCTGTGCCTGTGTGAGAAGGGTGACAGAAAGGGGGCCAGCCTAAACACTGAAGGTGGGGGAGGGAAAAGTGAGGTCGCTCGCTTTCAGAGTCGGGTCCGATTCTTGGCGACCCCATGGACCGTAGCCTACCAGGCTCCTCTGTCCATGGGATTTCCCAGGCAAGAGTACTGGAATGGGGTGCCATTTCCTTCTCCAAGGGATATTCCTGACCCAAGGATCAAACCCAGGTCTCCCGCATTATAGGCAGATGCTTTACTGTCTAAGGAGGGAGGCAGAGAACAAATAGGGAGGCTGCATGTGAATTTTTGTTTCACTGTTTAAATTTATTAAAAATTTAAGAAAATAAAATGTTTTACCCTTATTTTTAAAAAAATGATTTGAAGTACTGTCTTAGCCTACTCAGGCTGCCATAATAAAATACCATAGACTGGGTGGCTTAAATAACAGAAATTTATTTTTTCACAGTTCTAGGGGTTGAAGTCCAAGATTAGGGTACCAGCATGGTTGGTTTCTGGTGAGGACTCTCCCCTTGGGCTGCAGACAGCCACCTTCCGGATGTGTGCTCATGTGACTGCCTTTTTATGGGATCATGGAAAGAGACAGAGCAAGCCCTCTGGTGTCTTTTCAGGGCACTAATCCTATCATGAGGGCCCCACCTTCATGATCTCATCCAACCCTGATTACCTCACTAAGATGCATTTCCAAATACCATCAGAGTGTGGGTTAGAGCATCAACATAGGACTTTGCGAGGGAGGGGACACAAATATTTGGTTTACAAGATGAATGAGCCCTGAAAATATGCCAAGTGGTTCGTCCCTCCCTGGAGGTGGCTGAACCCCGGCACGCCGGTCCAATAAATCCTCTTGCTGTTTGCATCGAAAAAAAAAAAAAATGCCAAGTGAAAGAAGCCAGTCCCAAAGGATCACATAAGCTTTTATTTGCATGAAACGTCCAGAATATGCAAATCCACCAACTCCAGGAGCTTACTCAAATTCGTGTCCATTGAGTCTGTGATGCCACCCAACCATCTCATCCTGTCGTCCCCTTCTCCTCCTGCCTTCAATCTTTCCCAACATCAGGGTCTTTTCCACTGAATCAGTTCTTTGCATCAGGTGGTCAAAGCACTGGAGCTTCAGCTTCAGCATCAGTCCTTCCAATGAATACTCAGAACTGATTTCCTTTAGGAGTGACTGGTTGAACTCCTTGCAGACTGCAAGGAGATCTATCTTAATATTTCAAAAAAAAAAAAAGGAAAAAGACATAGAGACACATCAATCAGTGGACCAAAATACTGGGCTCTTGATTCAAACAAAGCAACTTTTTAAAAAATTTATTCTAATTGGAGGCTAATTACTTTACAGTATTGTGGTGGGTTTTGCTATACATTCACGTGAACAAAGCAACTTTTTTAAAGTTTTTAATTTTTAATTGTAGGATAATTGCTTTACAATATTGTGTGAGTTTCTGCCATATATCAGCATGAGTCACGGATAGGTGTACCTGTATCCCACCCCTCTAGGTGGTCACGGGGCATTGGATTTGAGCTCCCTGGGTCATACAGCAAATTCTCGCTGGCTTTCTATTTTACATATGGTAATATATATGTTTCAGTGTTATAAAGCAACTTTTAGAAAGACATTTTTTAAATAAGGAAAATTGAATACGGATTCTTTTTTTTAATTGATCTTTTTATTGAGGTAACATTGGTATACGAGTATATGCTTCATGTGTGCAGCATTATATTTCTAGTTCTATATACACCACAGCCTGCCCACCACCAAACACTGAGTTTCATTCCATCACCAGTTGCCAACCATACAGTTACACCACATGTTACTCATTTTGCCCTTCTCACCTTTTCCCCTCTGGTAACCACTACTCTGTTTTCTGTATCTACATGTTTGGTTTGGTTTGGTTTGGTTTCTCCACTTGTTTTTTAAATTCAACATGAGCAAAATCATATAGTATATTTCTCTGACTGATTTCATTTAGCGTGATGCCCTGAAGGTGCATTCATGTTGTTACGATGGCAAGATTTTATCTTTTTATTTTTTTAATTTTTTGGCTGTGTTTTCCAGCTTGCAGAATCTTAGCTCCCTGACCAGAGATTGAACCCATGTCCCCTGCAGTGGAAGCACAGAGTCCCAACGACTGGACCACCAGGGAATTCCCCAAGATTTAATGGCCGAGTAGCATTCTGTTATATATATACACACACATGTATGTAGGTATATATATGCCACATGTTCTTTATCCATTCATCCATGGATAGTCACTTAGGTTATTTCTGTATCTTGGCTACTAAAATAATGGTGTGATGGACATAAGGGTGTATGTATCTTTTCAAAGTACTGTTTTCATATTCTTTGGATAAATACCCAGAAGTGAAATAGTTAGGTCATGTGGTAGTTCTGTTCTTAATGTTTTGAGAAACCTGTCTGCTGTTTCCCATACTGGCTGCACTAGTTTATAATTCCACTAACTGTATATGAGGGTTTTTTCCACAAACTCCCCAAGACTTGTTATTTCTTGCCTACTTGATGATAGGAGTTCTGACAGGTGTGAGATGGTATCTTACTGTGGTTTTGATATCTTTTCGCGTGTCTGTTGGCCATCTGTATGTCTTCCTTGGAAAAATGTCTATTCAGCTCCTCTGCCCAATTTTTTTTTTTTAAATTCTGGCTGCACTGGGCAGCATGCAGAGTTTTTGTCCCCCTACTGGGTAACAACCCCACTCCCCATGTAATGGAAGTACAGAGCCCTAACCACTGAGCAGCCAGGGAGGTCCCATCCTCTGCCTAGTTTTTGATCAGGTTGTTTAACTGTTGTTCAGTTGTATGCATTCTTTGTAATAAATATTAACCCCTTAGTGGATATGCAATTTACAAATATCTTCTCCCATTCAGCAAGTTGTCTTTTTATTTTGTTGGTGGCTTCATTTGCTGTGTGGAAGCTTTGTAGTTTGGCACAGTGCCATGTGTTTATTTTTTTGCTTTTATTTTCCTTGTCTGGGGAGACATATCTAAAAGATATTGTTAAGACTGTTTTCAAAGAGTATACTGACAGGACTTACCTGGTGGTACAGCAGTTAAGAATCTTGAGTTCCAGTGTAGGAGACTCAGGTTCAACCCTGGTCAGGGAACTAAGATCCCACCTGCCATGGGGCAACTAAGTCTGCTCACTGCAACTACTGAGCCTGCTGTAACAAAAGATCCAGCCTGCTGCAGTGAGATTTCATGTGCCACAACTGAGATCCGAGGCAGCCAAATAAATAAATAGATTATTTATATATATATATATATATATATATATATATACACACACACATACTACCTATGGTTTCTTCTAAGAGTTTTATGGTTTCAGGTCTTACATTCAAATCTTTAATCCATTTTGGGCTGACTTTTGTGAATGGTGTGAAATAGTCGTGTAGTTTCTCTCTCTTTTTTTTCTTTTGCATGTGGCTGTCCAGTTTTCCCAGCTCCGTTTATTTACTTCTTTTTAAAAATTTTTTTATTTATTTGGCTGCATTGGGTCTTAGTTTCGGGCATGTGGGATCTTTCATTGTGGCACTCAGGCTTAGTCACAGCATGTAGGAGCTTAGTTCCCCGACCAGGGATCAAACCCGAGTCTCCTGCATCTCAGGGCAGATTCCTGACCACTGGGTCACAGGGAAGTCCCCCCAGCTCCATTTACTGAAGAGACTGTCCTTTCTCTGTTGTGTGTTCTTTGCACCTTTGTAGTAAATTACCTGTGGGCTTATACGTGTGCATTTACTTGAACATGGACTCTGTGTTAGATGATAAGGGATTGTGCCTGAGTGATAAGTAGCTTCAGTTGTGTCTGACTTTTGTCACCTGATGGACTGTAGCCCATCAGGCTCCTCTGTCCATGGGATTCTGCAGGCAAGAATACTGGAGCTGGTTGCATGCCCTCCTCCAGGGGATCTTCCTGACTCAGGGATCAAACTTGTGTCTCTTATGTCTCCAGCACTGGCAGCCAAGTTCTTTATCAGTAGCATCACCTGGGAAGCTCAATATAAGAGATTATTGGTTTGGATATGTGCAATAATAGTAATTTTTTTTTAACATCTTCACATACTGGTAAAATGGCATGTCTTGGATTTGTTTTAAAATACTTTAGGGCAAAATTTAGAGGATGGGTGAAATGGGAATGACAGAGTATTGATAATTTTAGAAGCTGAATAATGGCTATATGGGGCTTCCCTGGTGACTCAGTTGGTAAAGAAGCCTCCTGCAATGCAGGAGACCTGAGTTTGATTCCTGGGTTGGGAAGATCCCCTAGAGAAGGGAACGGCTACCCACTCCAGTATTCTGGCCTGGAGAATTCCATGGACAGAGGAGCCTGGCAGGCTATAGTCCATGGAGTCTCAAAGAGTCAGACATGACTGAGCAACTTTCACAATGGCTGTATGAGGGTCCATTATACTGTTCTCTTCTACCTTGTTTGGTTTAACAATGCTGTAATACTGTTTCAAAAACTACATCAAATATAGCACAGGGACAGAAGTATTGATTAGTACAGAATTCCAGAGAGTTCATGTTCCAATAGAAGATTCTGAGCTGGGCCCTGGTGCAGCGAAAGCACACCTTTGCCGACAGCCTTCTGCGTTTCATTCAGAGGAGAGAAACCACGGGACCCACTCCCAGAAGATGCTTCGGATTCGACTTGATGGGATTTTTACAGAACATTTGCAGAGATGATGCACTTCCAGACTTCATCAATTGTGTTTTGTTGTGTAACACTACTCGCAGCTTAGTGGTTGAAAATAAACAAACATTGACTATTTCTCACGATTCCGTGGGGTGGCTAGTCTCCTGGGCTGACTTGACTGGGGCCAGATGGACTAGTTTAGGATGGTCTCATTCAGATGCCTGGGGCCTCCTGTGGGAAGCTAGCCTGTAATTGTTTGCAGGATACAAAGCCCTCCCAGCAGCAAGAGAGGACAAGCCCGAAGCCCAGGCACATCCCACTGATCAGAGCAAGTCACATGGCCCAGCCCAGACCAAAGCAGGTAGAAATAGAGCCTCCCTTGCAGATGGCACTTGTAGTTACTGAACAGGGAATGGGAGCCAAGGGGCCAGGCAGGGTCTGACTCAGCCCACATCTCTGGATGGCACTGACTGCTCAGATGTGGCCAAGAGTGGATCCTGTGTAATTCATGTACCCTGGTTCTAGAACCCTCACTCCACTGGTAGAACAGAGGTGGTGGATTAAATGTTATTCAGAAATATAAACTCTGGGCTAACAGAAGAAAATCATTTCTATTTGTGTTTTTGTTTATCTCCCCCTCCACCCCATGGCCTAAACTCAGTCCTGTTTTTCTTCTTCCTCCTTAAAGCATGTGTGACTCACTGCTCAGGACTGCTAGTTGCTATAATGTCCCTTCCCACATTCTCAAAGGGCAAAGTGGCTTGCTTCACAGGAGGAGGCGGGGACATATTAGTCTTGGGACAGCTCCCTGCGCCAGCCCTGTTTCTTCGTATCTAGATGAGGGGGTTGCGTGGCATGTCTCTGAGGCGCTTGTGGCCCTGCCCTGCCTACAGAGATGCAGCAGGTGGTTCAGTGCTCCATGCCCTGGGTTTTAGGTCAGGCCTGGCCTCTTTGGGAAGAAGGATGCTCTGTGTTGGTATAATAGACTTGTTGGAAAAGTGGCCCTAATTCTTCACACGCACCTCCATTCATATATTTTTCTGCTTTTAAATTGAAGTACAGTTGATTTACAATGTTGTGTTACTCTCAGGGACACAGCAAAGTGATTCAGTTACACATATGGAGAAGGGACAGGCCACCCACTCCAGGATTCTGGCCTGGAGCATTCCACGGACTGTAAGAGTCCGACTCGCCTGAGCGCCTTTCACTGTCACACGCTCATCTCGCTGCTTTGTCTGAGGCACTGTCTGCTGACTTCCCCCCAGCGAGCGTGTGGTTGCCTGTCACTGCCTCCCTCCCCTCCCTACACATACGCACTCTCCCCAGGGCCTTCACTTTTGACTTGCTACTGTGACTTTGAAAATGCTGTTTGTTATTGAACTATGTAAAATAATACTCCAGCTTTTGCTTTCTTGTCCAAGTTCTCTCTGCACGAGGTTCCGTAGGACTGTTCTAAGCCCTTGGGTAGAGTGGGGCTGGGGAGGCAGACGTGATTCTCAACTCCTCCCTGCCCTCTTCCTCACCAGAGAGAGGCAGACAGACAGACAGATACCCCTGAGCTTTCCCAGTGTTCGGCAAGGCTGCTCTCTTAGGGGATTTCCTCCGCGCCGCCCTCCTGCTCCCAGAGAAGGGTCCAGCTTTGGTGTCATCAGGCAGCCCCCGCTTCGCACCTTCCTTGGCTTCCACGCATCTCTCCCATTTCGGTGGGTGGCACCCAGGCTCAGGGCTCTGTGGTGAGGCCCGAAGGTGGCCATACCCCTTCTCTCACTTTCTCAGCTTTTCCGTCCCAGGCTGGTGGCCCAGGGTACGTGGAAGAAGCCTTTCTGAGAGGTGTCTTAGTGAGGAGCTGGCCGGGAGAGTTTTGGGGCACAGATGGGGCGCAGAGGCAGATTCTGGTGTGCGTGTAGGAGGTCTGGATCCGCGGATGTTCCTGTGGTGGGAGCAGGACAGGAGCAGGAAGCGCTGTCCAGGCCCCGATGCACAGGACGCAGGGCCGAGGTATCTGAAGGGCTGTGGGACCGCCAGGTTATATCACGGGCCTGCAGAAACGAAGGTTCCATCCGCACCAAAAGCTGTCCACAGAGCCTCATAGGGACTCTGTTCTCAAACGTCAAAAACTGGAAACAAGCCAGCTGCCGTTCAACTGGTGAATAGAGTCTACACAGTGGAGTACTACTCAGCAAGGGAAGGGAACAAATGACCAACACACGCAGCATCCTGGCTAAACCCCAGATGGCAGTCTGCTAAGGGAAAGGACACAGAAGACTGCGCTCTATGATTGCATTTATAAGGTGTTCTGGAAACAAAACTGCTGGTCGAATGAGCAGGGGTGGTTCATTCCCACCCTGGGGCCAGAGCGGGAGGACTGGTTGACCGCAGGCTGGCAGGAGGGAATGTTCCGGGTGGATGGAGATGTTTTACATCTTTATTATTATAGTGGCTATGTGGCTCTGTGCATTTGTCAAAATCCACAGAATTGTATGCTAGGAAAAGGTGAATTTTGCTATGAGTAGTTATTACCTCAGTAAACCTAAATAAAGCAAACACAATGACGACAGAAAGTTTCAGCCAGGTCAGTGTTTGTGGTAATGCTGTAGCAGCAGGAAGGTTACCAGTGTGGATCACAGGAGGAGGAAGTTCAGGGGTGAACGGACACCTGTGTTCTCTCGTGCGGCCCTGCCTGCCTGCTGGGAAGCCCCACGGGTGAGAGTCGGCCCACCCATCATTCTGTGGAGGAGCCATGGATGTCACAATGGAGAAGACCCCCAGATCATACCTACTCTCCTCTCATGCCAACCACCTGTGGCCATTCCAGAGGGAGAGGGCAAAACAATGGAACAGAACGGAATCAGAGGCTGAATTTCAGAGCCGGCTCTGTCACTTGCGAACTCACTGTCTTAGAGCCTCAGTTTGGTCATCTGCAAAATGGGTACAACAAGCCATACCTCACAGAGCCGGGTGAGGGATAAATGATGGTGACTGTATGAAAGCCCCAAGCCCCATGCCCAGCTGTAACTTATTAGCTGGCTGTGGTTGAATTCCTGTTGCTCTTCTTACAAGCTGTGTGGCCTTGGACAAGTGTCTTAACCTTTCTGGGCTTTGAGTTCCTCATTGATAAAATGAAGATTTATGGCCCCATAAGGTTGTTGACCAACCTAGATAGCATATTCAAAAGCAGAGACATTTCTTTGCTGACTAAGGTCCGTCTAGTCAAGGNGGGGCTCCAAAATCACTGCAGATGGTGACTCCATAAAGATGCTTACTCCTTGGAAGAAAAGCTATGACCAACCTAGGGAGCATATTCAAAAGCAGAGACATTACTTTGCCGACTAAGGTCCATCTAGTCAAGGCTATGGTTATTCCAGTGGTCATGTATGGATGTGAGAGTTGGACTGTGAAGAAGGCTGAGCGCCAAAGAATTGATGCTTTTGAACTGTGGTGTTGGAGAAGACTCTTGAGAGTCCCTTGGACTGCAAGGAGATCCACCCAGTCCATTCTGAAGGAGATCAGCCCTGGGATTTCTTTGGAAGGAATGATGCTGAAGCTGAAACTCTAGTACTTTGGCCACCTCATGTGAAGAGTTGACTCATTGGAAAAGACTCTGATGCTGGGAGGGATTGGGGGCAGGAGGAGAAGGGGACGACGGAGGATGAGATGGCTGGATGGCATCACTGACTCGATGGACGCGAGTCTGAGTGAACTCTGAGAGTTGGTGATGGACAGGGAGGCCTGGCATGCTGCGATTTATGGGGTCGCAGAGTCGGACACAACTGAGCGACTGAACTGAGTTGAACTGAAGCATGCCAAGTGTTGGTGAATTTGTGGGAAATCTTGAACTCTTATACACTGCTGATGGGAATATAAAATGGTATAACCACTTTAAAAAACTGTTTGGCAGTCCTGTCCCTTTGTTTTTTTTAATCAGACTTTTTAAGAGCAGTTTTAGATTTGCAACAAAACTGAGAGGAAGGTACGGAGATTTTCCATTTACTGCCCCTCCCCGCACATAGGTGCCTCCCTCATTGTTAGTATCCTCTATCAGAGTGGTCCATTTGTGACAGTTGATGAGCCTGCATCAACACATGATGATCATCCAAAGTCCGCAGTTTACATTAGAGTTCTTTTGGTGGTGTGCATTCTATGGGTTTTGACAAATGGTGACATAGCCACCATTATAATATCAGTATTTTACAGAGTATTTTCGCTGCCTTAAAAATCCTCCAAGTTCTACCAGGTCACCAACTGCTGGTAACCATGGATCTTTTCACTGTCTTCATAGCCTTGCATTTTCTGGAATGTCATATATTGGGATCACACAAAGTGTAGACTTTTCCAATTGGCTTTGTTTACTTGGTAGGATGCATTTCAGGCTTCTCCATGTCTTTTCATGGTTTTAGAACTCATTCTTTTTTTCTTTTTTTTTTTCAACCTTTAATTTTGTCTTGGGGTATATCCAGCTAACAATGTTGTGATAGTTTAAGGGAACAGCGAGGGGCCCCACCTATGCATATACATGTATCCATTCTCCTCCAAATACCTCTCCCGTCCAGGCTGATTGACATCTTCATATGTTCAATATCTTGACTGTAGTGATAGTTTTACGGATATATATTTTATGGCATGAAAGCTATTTTTAAATACCTTTGGTTCATCCTAGAATTTGAAGATAGAGATAAGATGGGCCCTAAGAATAAGAGTACATTCAGTATTCATACTTAAAGACAGAAAATATGATTAAAAGTTTACACGGCGGCAGGTCTCATCTTTAATTCCTATATTGATATGCTCACTAGGTCACAGGGAAAATATCATGTTCTTTTGAATAGAATATTGAAATTGAACTTTGTTCTTAAGAGAGGACCTGGGATCCAGATGCAGTTTTGTCAAAGGATGGTGAACAGTAGATTCTCCTGCTTTGTAGGAAGAAGCAATCTAGACTCGCTTATGTATCTTTCAGTCTTGCAAGATCTTATTTTTAAAACAACATAAAGGTAATTTACTTTGAAGAGAAAATTATTTTTAAGAACCCGTTTTTAAATACAGTACTCATGAAAGAAATAAAGGATTAGTGATATGGATGGTGTGACTTGAAGTTTTTATATAGGACAGTTATCACTTTTATATGATTTTTATAATTTATTCTAGATGTTCTTCTGCATTTTTTGAGGAAGAGAGATCAGCATTAAAACAGAAACGGCAGAAAATAAGGCTCTTACAACAAAGGAAAGTTGCAGATGTTTCACAATTCAAAGATCTCCCAGATGAGATTCCTTTGCCCCTGGTTATTGGAACCAAAGTTACTGGTAGGTAAAGATAAGCTTATTACTATTTTGATTTGTGGATTTTCACCAAGATAACCTTTATTAGACAAATGGCCTTTACATTTAGAAAGCTTAAACTATATTTCTGTAGCAATATTCTGTAGAGGTTAATGTTCTTCATCTGTGAAGTGTGTCTTCTAAAGTAGTTGCATAAAAGTGTACATTTCAAAGCAACGCCTTCCACAATGTAAACTGCCACAAAGATGAAATTTAAAATTAAGTGTAATGTTTAAATTGTTAAAATTTTGTTTTGTTTTTGCTTCTACATTATATTGATTTTCTTTTCTGACCAGTCTTACCTGGTTAGTTCACAGACACCATTGTTCTTGTGATCTTTGGGTTTATAAGTACTCCATTTCTAATAACTAAATGACTAAACTACCTACTGAATAATTTAGTTTGCTCAAAATTTTGTAAAGATGTAAATTCTGTCAATTTGTAGGTAGTGATTCTATATGATCACTTCAGTTACAACATTGAGGGAAAGTGCCACTAAAATCTCAAGTTTAGGTTAATCCTTAATAATTTGGTAATCCAAAATTATAATTTATGCAGTATAAGCAATAGCAAGGTGTTCAGTGAGTAGATAGAGTTAAAGTTTGAAAAGAATCATTGGATTAATCAGAGAGCGTTTTCTGGAGGAAAGGACCCTTGAATTACATATTTATATCATTTTTTCCTGGTTATAAAAGTGGTACATTTTTTCATTATATTGTAAAAGTGGATAGTGAAGAGGAAAAGTAAACAACAGGGAAAAGGCTGTATCATGCATATGAAATGCAGTTGGAAAAGAGAAGAATGCATTTAGTCATAACCCACCATGTACAGAAGTTATAGGTGATATATATGATCTCTCCCTTAACAAAATTAGTCTGGGAGTGAGGATGGAGATAGAGTGAAGAAGAGATAGCTTTCCTGAAAAAATGTGTTAGTTCTAAAAACCCCATATAAATAAGTACACATACAAAGTCTACAACGTAGATTAATCAGAGAAATGCTGACATGAATAGAGTGACTCATAGACCCAATTAGGAAATCCTTAGAAGTTAACTGCTCCAGAATTTTAAGGACTAGTGGTATTATTTGATAAGAACTGAAAATTTTACAGAAGATCAATAAGTAAGTACTTTTTTACAATGCAGAATAGGGGGACTAGATGTATCAAGATACGAAAAAAGTTTGTAGGAATCAACTGCTAGAGCTTTTGAAAGTTTCAGTTTGGTCTAGGGGAGGCGTCAGCATATGATAAGAAATTACCAAACCTATGAGGAAACAGAAAACAGGTTCTATAGTTAAGACCAAAAGCAATCAACAGAATTAAATGCTAAGGTGACTCAGATATTGGAATTAGTTTCAAAATATATGTTATAAATCATGTTCAAGAACTTAAATGTAAATATGGTCATAATTAATGGGGATATCACAGTAGAAAAATGGAAATTACTTGTATAAAACAAATAGAAAATTAAAAGCATAGTGTCTGAAAAGAAAATTTCTAAATGGGCTTAAAAGCATATTGAAAACAACAAAAAGTAAGAGTCGGTGAACTTCAGAATAAATCAGTATAAATGATCCATTGTGAAAACATGGAGGAAAAAAGTGTAAAAAAAATTCATAGAGCCTCAGAGACCTGTGGGACAATATTAAGCAAATAAACATATAGTGTTCTTAAAAAAAGAGAGGCACAGTGGCATGTAAAAAGACAAAAGGTTTTATTTTCTTTTCTTCCAGTTTTATTGAGATATAATTGACATACAGTACTATAGCTTCCCAGATGGCAGAGTTGGTAAAGAATCCACCTGCCAGTGCAGGAGACACAAGGATGTGGGTTCGATCCCTGGGTCAGGACGATCCCCTGGAGGAGGAAATGGCAACCTACTCTAGTATTCTTGCCTGGAAAATTCCATGGACAGAGAGCCTGGTGGGCTACGGTCCATGGGGTCTCAAAGAGTTGGACACAACTGAATGTATGCGCACGCACACACATGTACACACCCACAGACAAACACACGCGTCAAGTATAGGTCATAAAGATTTAACTTACATCCACAACATTTCCTGACCTCAGAGAAGTGGCCTTTTTTAAGAGAACTCCTGTGCTTCCCAGCAGCTCACTTCCCTCTGGTCACCAGAGCTATATTCTCTAGGGGTGCCCCCTATGTGGGCTGCCTGGATCCTTCTGTTGTGGTGGACTGTTTATGGGCATTCTAGTTGGTATGGCTGACCCTCCTTCTGGTTGGTTGCTAGGCTCTGCCTTGTGGAAGGCTTCTGTCTGTGGGCTAGGTCATCAGGTGGCTGGTTGTGGAAAGGGGTGGGGAGTCCTGGGACTGATGCTGGCTCACTGGTGGGTGAGCTGGGTTTGGGGTGGGTGGTTGCAGATCTAGATCTGGGGTCCCAGATCTAGTGCTGGTGGGTGGGCCAGTTCCTGGCATGGCTGCCTGGGGATGGGCATGTGGTCTAGGATATCCCAAAGTTTGTGTCAAGGGATCTGGATCTTGGGGCTACTGGTTGAGGGGTCCAGAGTGTCTAGTAGCAGCTGTCAGCCTGCTGTTGGCAGACCAGAGCCCCTGGTATTCCCTGGCCTAGTGTCCCACCACTGGGGGACTGGGGCATTTCCACCATGTGCAGCTAGCTGAGGGACCAGAGGTGTCCCAGAGCTGGTATTAGCCTGCTGGTGGCCAGCGCCAGGACTCAGTGGGTCTTGGGGCTGGTGCCAGCCTGCTGGTATGTGGACTGCATCCTGAAATAGCAGGCCCTAGGGCTGTGGTGGTCCTGGGGCTGGCATCCACCCAGTGGAAGATGAGACCGGGTATCAGATCCCCTAGCTGGTGCCCACCCCTTGATAGGTGGAGCCAGATCCTGGATCCTCCATCTGCAGGACTGGGACACTGGAGCTGGTGCCCACCTACGGGTGGGTGAAGCTCGGCCCTGGGGCTAGTGCCAGCTCACTGGTGGGTGGAGCCAGTCCCAAAGTCCCTGGCTACAGGGCCCTAGTGGTGCGTTGGTGTCAGTGGTCGGTCCTGGGCCCTCTGGTGGATAAGGCCAGGTCCTGAAGCGGCTGTGGGCTCAGGAACTCCCTGCTGGCCAGCTGGTGGGCGGGGCTATGTTCCCGCCCAGATAGCTTCTTGGCCTGAGGTGTCCCAGCACTGGTGCTGACAGGCTGGGGGCGGGGCCGGGCCTGAGTCTACTACCTTAGAGTGAGGATTAAAAAATGGCGCTTGCCAGGGCCAGTGTCATGGTTGAACAAGCTTCCAGAAATGCCTGCCACAAGTGTCTTTTTCCCTTGGATGAGCTCCACTTGGCTCCTGCCTCGCAGGGAGGCTCTCCGAGATCAGCAGGTGGGTCTAACCAAGGCTCCTTTTGAATTACTGCTCTTTCACTGCGTCCCAGAACGTATGAGGTTTTCTGTTCACCTTTAAGAATGGAGTTCGTTTCCCACAGCACTCTGGCTCTCCTGAATGTACACTCTGCTGGCCTTCAAGGGCAGACGTTGTGGGGTTTGTTTTCCCAGTGCAGGACTTCCAGTTTGGAGAGCCACAACTGGAAGTTTGTGGAGTTCAGACCCCTTGCTCCTTGGGAAGAACTTCTACAGTTGTGATTATCCTCCCCTTTGTGGGTCACCCTTGTGGAGGTATAGTTCTTGACTGTACTGCATCCCTGTCCCTCCTTCTTGACTGGTTATGGTTCCTTTATGTCTTTAGTTGTAGAAGATCTTCTTTGCTTGTCTTTTGGTCTTTCTCATCAATACTTGCTCTGTAATAATTATAATTTTGTTGTGCCACTGGGAAGAGGTGAGCTCAAGATCTTTCTACTCCGCCATTTTGGCCACTTTACTCAAATTAAATTTTAAAAAAAAAGTACGGGTCTTTAATACTCTGGGCTTTCTGGGTTACTCAGTGGTAAAGAATCCACCTGCCAATGCAGGAGATGCAAGAGGTCAATCCCTGGGTTGGGAAGATCGCCTGCAAAAGGAAATGGCAACCCGATCGAGGATTTTTGCCTGAAAAATACTGTAGCCCGTCAGGCTCTTCTGTTCATGGGATCGCAGAGTCGGGTACGACTGAGTGACACACACACAGCACATACCACACCTTAGTACTCTAAACCCCAAGTCATACAACCCACATGCATACAAAACCCCACAATTAGAGCAAATCTTGAAAGCAATCTTAGGAAAACAGTATATATGAGGAACAGTGATACGAATATCTGCTGACTTCTCATGGGAAAAGAACACTAGATGTTACGTCAAATGAAAATTTCAGGTTGAGGGGAAATGATACCAAATGGAGCCTTGACTATAGAGTAAGAACTCCAGAAATGGTAAATACATGCATAAAATGTAACTGTTGTGTTTCAAGTTTCTTAAATTTGTTGTGAGGGCATGTATTATTAATTATTGTTAGAGTGTAATAAGTGAAGAGTGCATATTATAAGCCTTAGAATATTAAGTTTCAAAAACCTTAGTGTACATCAGATTAGATGGAGAGCTTTATAAAGGACAGATTGCTGGCCCCTGCCCTAGAGTTTCTGACTCAAGAGAGTCAGGGGTAGAGCCTGAGAATTTGCATTTTAAGAAGTTTCCAAGTATCAGGTGTTGACGCTGCTGGAGTGGGCTGTACTTTGAGAACTAGTAAAGGAATTACTTTCTCTTTTTTTTTAATTTAATTTTTATTGAGGTAACTTTTGTTTATACCATAAGTTTCATGTGTATATTTTTTCTTCTCCTTACATTGTAGCATGCCCACCACAAAAAATGTAGTTCTTATCTCTCACCATACAGGTGATCCTATTTATCTGTTTCACACCCCCGCACCCCCATCCCACTCCTTCCCCTCTGGTAATGACTACTCTGTTTTACAGCTGAGTGGTACCGTTTATGGTAATCACTATTTACAGTGGAGCTGTATTTAGTGTGTATGTGTGTCTGTGTGTGTAGCATATCTTTTTCCATTCATTCATTGATAGACACTTAGGTTATTTCTATATCTTGGCTGTTCTAAATAAAGCTGTGATGAACATGGAGGTGCATATATATTCTTTTGAATTAGTATATTTGTATTCTTTGGATAAATACACAAGTGGGATAGATATCAATAGATCATGTGATAGTTCTAATCTGAATTTGGAGGAGACTGTTTCTCCACAGTGACTGGATCTGTTTACACAGTATACGAGGGTTTCCTTTTCTCCACATCCTTGCCAACCCTGTTATTTCTTGCCTTTTTGATAATAGCCATTCTAACAGATGTGAGGTGATATCTCGTTGGGTCTTTTTTTTTTTATTGAAGTACAGTTAATAAACAATTTTGTGAATATAATTCCCTGTGCTATACAGTAAATCCTTGTTGCTTGTCTGTTTTATGTATAGTAGTTTGTTAATTCTATTCCCCCAGTTTACACCTCCCTCTCGCCTCCTTTTCCACTTTGGTAACTGTAAGTTTGTTTTCTATGTTTGTGAATCTGTTTCTGTTTGGTATATAAATTCATTTGTATTATTTTTTCAATTCCATATACAAGTGATATCATATAATTTCTTTGTCTGACTTACTTCGCTTACTGATATTCTCTCGTCCATCCATGTTGTTGCAAATGTTTCATGCTTTTTTATGGTTGAGTAATATCCCATTGTGTGTGTGTGTGAGATATGTGTATATGTGTGTGTGAGATATATGTATGTGTGTGTGTGTGTGTGTGTGTGTGTGTGTGTATAAAGAGAGAGAGATATTCATTTCTTCTTAAATCAGTCATCTATTGCTGGGCATTTGAGTTGTTTCTGTCTTGGCTATTGCAAATAATACTGCTATTTGCAATGCTGATGAACACTGGGGTGCATGTATCTTTTCAGATTAGAGTTTTTCTCATTCCTGGATAAATACCCATGAGTGGGATTGATGGATCATGTGATAACTCTATTTTTTGTTTTTTAAGGAACTTACAGACTGTTTTCCATAGTGGCTACACCAATTTATATTCCCACCAATAGTGTATAAGGGTTCCCTTTTCTCCACACCCTCTCCAACATTTTTTAATTTGTAGACTTTTTAATGATGGCCATTCTGACCAGTGTGATGTGGTACTTCATTCCAGATTTGATTTGCACTTCTCTAATAATTAACAATTTTGAGCATCTTTTCATGTGCCTTTTGGCCATCTGGGTGTCTTCACTGGAGAAATGTCTGTTTAGATCTTTTGCCCATTTCGCAATTAGGTTGTTTGGTGGTTTTTTGTGTTTTTTTTTAATTGCGTCGTGGTTTTGATTTGCATTTCCCTAACAATTAGTGATGAATATCTTTTCATGTGCCTGTTGGCCATCTATAGGTCTTCCCTGGAAAAATATCTATTCAGCTTTTCTGCCCATTTTTTAATTGAGTTGTCCTTTTGTTGTTGAGTTCTTGATTTGAGATATTAGCCAATTAATGTATATATGAGTTGCAGATATTTTCTCCCATTTGATATGTTGTCTTTTCATTTTGTTGATGGTTTCCTTTGCTGTGCAGAAACTTTTTAGTTTGATATGATCCCATGTATTCAATTTTGCTTTTGTTTCCCTTGCCTGGGGAGACATATCCAGAAAGATATTGCTAAGATCAATGTCAAAGAGCATGCTACATGTGTTTTCCTCTAGGAGTTTTATTGTTTGAGGTCTTGCATTCAAGTCTTTAATCCATTTTGAGTTGATTTTTCTGTATGATGCGACATTGTGGTTTAGTTTCATCTTTTGCATCTGGCTGTCCAAGTTGAAGGAACTACTTTTTTAAAGTGTTGAGAGATATACCTAAAAAGCCAATAAAGAAATTAAATTGACATACTAACAAATTCTCAGTTAAGTGAAAAGATGACAGGAAGTACAGAGAAATAGAAAATAAATAGCAAGATGGTAGACTTATATCTTGCCCTTTTAAAATTATATTAAACCTCAATGAACTGAACACTATACTTAAAAAGTAGAGATTATCAAACTGATTTTTTTTTTTTTAAGTCACATTCAACTACAGTTGACCATTGAACAGCATGGATTTGACATGTTTGAATTGTGTGAATCCATTTATTTGTGGATTTTTTTTCAATAAACATTGACAATTTGGGGGGAGATTTGACAGTGTGAAAGAAGTTGCAGATGAATTGCTTAGCTTTAAAATATTGAAAAAAAATTTTAAGTTAATATGTCATGAATGCAGAAAGTATATGTAGACATAGTCTATTTTATCACTTGCTTCCCATAAAATGCAACAGTAAAATTTATCAAAACTTACTCCCACAAACATAGTCTATACATTTACCTTTGAGATAAATGGAAGCAAACATAAAGATGCTGTATTAAACTGTAACTTCTCAAAATTAACTGTAGTACACACTGCACTGCTGTAAAAATTTCATAGCATAGTTGCTATGAAATTTCATAGTCTGTTGCTATTGCAGTGAGCTCAGGTGTTTCACGTATCTGCTTAAAATGCTGTGTAATAGGTGATCAGTTTGTCTGCAGCAAAATGTATGTGATTGCCTTAAAAAGTGATTACTTATAGTTCTTAGATATTTTTCATTATGTTTAGTGCAACACCATGGACTATGAATAATTTATAGGGCCCATGTGAAGTACCACAGTGATGCTAGAGTTGCTCCCAAGAAGCAGAGAAGGGTTATGACATTACAAGAAAAAGTTGAATTGCTTGATATGTATTGTAGATTGAGGTCTTCAGCTATGATTGCCCACTATTTCAAGATAACTGAATCCACATAAGGACCAGTGTTAAAAAAAAAAAAAAAAGAAAGGAAATTTGTGAAGCTGTAGCTTCAGCTATGCCAGCAGGTATGAATACTGTGCATTTTTTGAAATATCTTTTTATCTCATAATGAAAATGTAGCTCTTATGTGAGTATAGGATCGATATAAGGAAGACAGACCGATGGACAGCAAAGCAAAAGGGATTGGAGGATCTAAAGCTAAAAAGAATTTAGTGCCAGCAAAAGATGATTTGATAATTTTAAAAAGAGGTTTGGTTTAATAAATATCAAGATGATAGAAGCAGCTTCTGCCAACCAAGAGGCAACAGACAGGTTCCAAATGCCTTTAAGGAAATCATGGAAGAGAAAGGGTATCTGCCTGAACAGGTTTTTACTGCCAACAAGTTGTGTCTTATTCTGGGTTTAAAAAAAATAAAGCCTTATTAGTAAGGAAGAAAAGCAAGCACTGGGATAGAAAGAGATATGCTAACAACTGCAAATGCAGTTGGGATTATGATCAAGACTGCCCTTATATATAAAACTGCTAACCTCAGAGCCTTGAAGGGGAAAAATAAACATGAGCTGCCAGTCTTTTGGTTGTACAGCAAGGAGTCCTGGATGACAAAACCCCTTTTTCTGGATCGGTTCCATTGATGTTTTGTCCCTGAAATCAGGAGGTACCTTGCCAGTAAGGAACTGCCTTTTAAAGTTCTTTGATATTGAACAGTGCCCCTGGCTACCCAGAATCCCATGAGTTCTGCCCTGAAGGCATTGAACACAGATACAACATCTATAATTCAGCCTCTAGCCTTAAGGACTTTTAAGGCTCGTTACACATGGTACTTTATGGAAAGGATTGCCAACGCTGTGGAAGAGAATGCAAATAGAGAAAACGTCATGAAAATCTGGAAAGATTCTGTCACTGAAGATGTCATTGCTGTTATAGAAAAAGTCTGATAGAGCCAGTCAAGGTAATCATGAAAGAGTTTGTAGCTGTATGGGGTGAGGGGGGGAAAGGTTGGGGGTGAAGGGGTTTGAGATGCAGATATTTTCAAGAACTAATAGATACCACACCAGAGGAATTAACAATGCAACTTGATGGAGATGATCGCTTCCGAATTAGTGCCAGAAAAATAAGGAAGAAGATGTGTAAGATGCAGTGCCAAAAAGTAGATCAACATTAGACAACCATGCGTCATCAGGGAAATGCAAATTAAATAGTGAAATATCATTATATACCTACTAGAATGGCCAAATGGAGAAGGCAATGGCACCCCACTCCAGTACTCTTGCCTGGAAAATCCCATGGATAGAGGAGCCTGGTAGGCTGCAGTCTGTGGGGTCGCACAGAGTCGGACACGACTGAGCAACTTGACTTTCACTTTTCACTTTCATGCATTGGAGAAGGAAATGGCAACCTGCTCCAGTGTTCTTGCCTGGAGAAGTTCCAGGGACAGGGGAGCCTGGTGGGCTGCCATCTGTGGGGTCACACAGAGTCAGACATGACTGAAGCAACTTAGCAGCAGCAGCAGCAGCAGAATGGCCAAAATCAAGAACTTGACAACACCAAACATTAGTCAGAATGTGGAGCAGCAGGCGAGAATACAAAATGGTACAGCCACTTTAGAAACCTGTTTGGCAGTTTTTTACAAAGTTAAACATATTTTACCACATAATCCAGCAGTCACGCTCCCTGTTGTTTACCCAAATGAGTTCAAAACTTATTTTTGCACAAAAAAGTGCACATGGATGTTTACAGCAGCTTTATTTGTAATTGTCAAAAGTTGGAAGAACCACTGTGTCCTTCATTAGATAAATATACTGGTACATCCTCACATGGAATATTATTTGAAGCTGAAGTGAAATGAATTCCCTGGCAGTCCAGTGGTTAGGACTATGCTTCCACTGCAGGGGGTGCAGGTTTGATCCCTAATTGGGTAACTAAGATCCCACATGCTGCGCAGCCAAAAAAGAATAGATAAAATAGCAATAAGAATAAAAAAATAATTATACAAATAAATAATGACTGATCAACTAGATATCTATATGGAAATGAGCCTTGACCTTTCCTTATGCTGTACAAAAAGCTTAATTTAAAATGGACCAAAGGGCTAAATGTAAAAGCTAGAACTATAAAGCTTCAGTAAGCAGACACAGGAAAATATCTCGTGATCTGTAAGTAGGCAGAGATTTCTTGGATCTGACAAAAATAAAGGTGATTTTTACATTGAGCTTAAATTTAAAACTTCTGCCCACTAAAAGCCAACACCAAGAAAACAAATAGGCAAGGTATATACTAGGAGAAAATATTTCCAAATTTTATATCTGCAAAGGGACTACATCTAGAAAACATAAATAACTCAATTATTTAGTGATAGAAATATAAATTATTCAGTTAAAAAAAATTAGACAAAATACTTGTATAGAGGCTTCCCAGAGAAAGATATACGAATGGCCATTAAGCACATGAGAAAACACTCAGCATCAATTAATCATCATGGAAGTGCAAATTATAAGCATAATGAAATACCACTACACACACCAGAATGGGTAAATTGAAACTCCTGATAACATCAAATGTTGACAAAGATGTGGATCTACTGTAATTCATTGCTGATAGGATGGTGTACCACGTTGGAAAAAAGCAGGACAATTTTTTTAAATTAATTAATTAATTTTAATTGGAGGCTAATTACAATATTGTAGTGGTTTTTTCCATACATTGACATGAATCAGCCATGGGTGTACATGTGACCCCCATCCTGAACCCACCTCCCTCCCCATCCTGTCCCTCTGGGTCGTCCCAGTGCACCAGCCCTGAGCACCCTGTCTCATGCATCAAACCTGGACTGGTGATCTGTTTCACATATGATGGTATACATGTTTCAGTGCTGTTCTCTCAAATCATCCCACCCTCGCCTTCTCCCACAGAGTCCAAAAGTTCTTCACATCTGCTTCTTTTTTGCTGTCTCACATATAGGGTCATTGTTACTCTTTCTAAATTCCGTGTATATGCATTAATATACTGTATGGTGTTTTTCTTTCTGAGTTACTTCACTGTATATAATAGGCTCCAGTTTCATCCACCTCATTAGAACTGATTCAAATGCATTCTTTTAAATAGCTAAGTAATATTCCATTGTGTATATGTACCATAGCTTTCTTATCCATTTGTCTGCCAATGGACATCTAAGTAAAAGCATGACAATTTTTGATAAAATTAAATTTATGCCTGCCATATCACCCACCGGTTCTGCTGCATGGAATTTAAGTAAGAGAAATGAAAAGTGCTATTCAAAGAAGTATATGTACAAGAATAGTCATAGCATCTTTGTTCCAATTTTATAGCCAAAACCCAGATTCGCACCAACAGGCAAATGGATAAACATAACATGGTGTTTTCTTGCAGTGAAATATAAATTGACAATAAAAAGAAACTACTGACATATAGATTAACTTAAGATAGTATGCTAAGCAAAGAAACTGAAAACTAAAAAATGTGTTATTATATGGTTCAATTTATATGAAGTTGTAGAACAGACAAAATTAGTTTATGGTAGAAAAATATTATCAGAATAGTGGTCACTTCTGAAGAAAGGTTTGCCTGGGAAGGGGGAACTTTCTGGGATAAGAATATTTCATGACTTGATAAGGATGGATGATATCGTTTGTCAAAACTTATAGAATTATATGCTTACGTTTTCATTTTACTGTATGTAAATGTTACCCAGAAAGAAAAAGTATATAATTAAGCAAAATTTCACACTCTTTATTGGGAAGAAAATTTTTAGTAAAGAAGGAGTAGTAGACAGAAGTTTCCTCAAAAACAACAACAAAAGGAATTTTAAAGTAACTGATTTGAGATTGTGCAGTAAGTAGAAAGCAACAGGTAAAAAGTCACTGTACGTGATTCTTAGATACACAATTAAGAACACAAGAGTTTTGATAGACACCAAAATGATGGAAAATTTGAATAGTGGAGAAGTTTAGGGGCAATGTCTAGACATCATACTTTAGCCACATTGTATTAATTTAAGAAGTTGTTCATCAGTTGTCCTTTTCGCTCTGAGTAGTTCTAGAACTCTGTGTAGTCAGAGAAGTCAGGGTTTAAGAAGAGATTTTTTAAATGATTGGCTTGTTAAGAAATTTTAAGAATTGGAACTGTCGTGAAAGTAATGTAGGTTATCTAGGTCTCTTTTTCTTGCATTGTGTATTTGACCCTATAAACAGAGGAGTAGAATGGCCATGTAATTTATCACCCAAATAAGCAGCTTCTGAGAGTAGAGGAGGAGGTGCTCAGTTAATAACTGAGGTAGGGTAACGAGTGTAAGTGGACATTGTCTAATATGATTTATGGATGAATAGGATTTACTCTACCTGATGCTTTTGAAATTTCTTATTGTAAAGTATTCTCAAAACCTTAGGATAAGGAAGTGCTGATAACAACAACATTTATTTCTTGTTTTCCTGACCAAGAGTCTGTTTTTTACCCCTGAGTTGTCATGTGTAATATACTAACTTACATTGCTGCTTTTGCTTCTGTTTTTTTAGGTTTGCTTTGTTGACATAAGTAATCTAGTACAGAAATGGCTGTTAATGAGAGGACTGCCTTAGAGATGAAGAAGTTTAAATATTTTAAAAAATCTTTGAACCAGTTAAGTAAAACTGGTTAGAATTTAGTCATTACTCAAACTGATGGATACTCCTATAATAATAGGGGAAACTGATTTCAAATATAGATCTGTGGTAGAGGGACATAAGTGACATCCACATAAAAATTATGGAAATGTCTTCTTTTTGTTGATTTATAAAAGCAATACGTTCTCAAAGCAAACAAAACAAAAATACCATAAAGTGTAGAAAGAGAGTTTTCTCTGAAGTTTTATAACTCTCCCTCTAAAGTTTGGTGTATCTAAGTATACAGTATATGTCAGAACATAAGATGGTCCTCCGTCCAGAATATATTTGAGTTCTTACAGTATTCATGTTATAAGTATTCTCTCAATTTACTTTATATAACAAAGTCTGTTTGATGAAGAGTCAGTAATGTCTAATTTCTTTTTATTTTGGCTGGAGAAAGTATTCTGTATGGCTTTATTTCTTTTAAAGTTGTTGAGACTTGTTTTATGGCCCATCATTTTGTCTGCCTTGCAGAATGTTCCATGTGTATTTCAAAGAACTGTGTATTTTGCTGTTGGGTTGAGCATTCCGTATATTAGGTCAAATTAGTTGATAGTGTTATTCATGTCTTCCATATTCTTACTGATTTTCTGTTTTATTGTTATATCAGTTACTGAGATGAATATTAAAATCTCTAACTTTATTTTGTCGATTTTGCTTCAGGCATTTTGGTGCTTTGTTAAGGTGTATGTTTATTTATATTTGTCATATTTTCCTGATATATTGACTCTTGTCATTGTGAAATGTTCCTCTTTGTTTCTAGTATTATCATTTACCTTTGTTTTGTTTAGTGGCTAAGTCATGTCTGACTCTGTGTGTGTGTGTGTGTGTGTGTGTGTGTGTGTGTGTGTGTGTGTGTTTGTCAGAACTTTTGCAACTCCGTGGACTGTAGCGCACCCGGCCCTTCTGTCCATGGGATTTTTCAGGCAAGAATAATGGAGTGGATTGCCATTTTCTTCTCCAGGGGATCTTCCCAACCCAGGGATCAAACTCACATCTCCAGCATTGCAAATGGATTCTTTACAGCTGAGCCACCAGAGAAGCTCATGCTTTATCTTCAGTTTTTATTATATAGCTATCCCAGTATTCTGTTGTTACTGTGGTAAATGTTTTTCCAACATTTCACTTTTAACCTGTTTGTATCTGTGAATCTGAAGTGTGTCTCATGCATACCCCAGTGTTCATCACAGGTCGCAAAAAGTCGGACACGACTGAGTGACTTACCTTACCCTTACCTTACCTTAGTACATGGAAGCAACCTAGATGTCGATCAGCAGACAAATGGATAAGAACTTGTGGTACATATACACAATGGAATATTCAGTTCAGTTCAGTCGCTCAGTCGTGTCCAACTCTTTGTGACCCCATGAATCGCACCACGCCAAGCCTCCCTGTCCGTCACCAACTCCCGGAGTTCACTCAGACTCATGCCCATTGAGTCGGTGATGCCATCCAGCCATCTCATCCTCTGTCGTCCGCTTTTCCTCCTGTCCCCAATCCCTCCCAGCATCAGAGTCTTTTCCAATGAGTCAACTCTTCGCATGAGGTGGCCAAAGTACTGGAGCTTCACTTTTAGCATCATTCCTTCCAAATCCCAGGGCGGATCTTCTTCAGAATGGACTGGTTGGATCTCTCTGCTATACAGTAGGTCCTTGTTGGTTATCTATTTTATATAGACTTAACTTATTTTATACTCCTTCCCTGGTGGCTCAGACAGTAAAGACCCTGCTTGCAACGCAGGAGACCTAGGTTCGACCCCTGGGTGGGGGAAGATCCCCTGGAGAAGGGAATGGCAACCCACTCCAGTATCCTTGCCTGGGAAATCCAGGTATTTTATAATTGAAAGTTTGTAACTTTTGACCCCGCTCACCCTCTACTTTTTAATAGGTGATTAGTCTGCTCACAGTTAATGAAGTAGTTGATATGGTTGGATTTATGCCTGTCATTCTATTTGTTTACAGTGTCTCATATCCTTCTTGTTCCTTTGTACCTCCTTTGCTGCCTTCCTTTGTGTTAAGTACTGTTTAGTATACCAGTTTTACTTAGTATAGTTACATAGTTAGGATTTGTATATTAGTGTACAAATTTAGTATACGATTTTAATTTCTCTGTTGTTATTTTTAGATTTTTTTGAGGTTTTGTGTGTGTGTGTTGCTCTGGGAAATACAATATGAAGGGTTTTTTTTCCAGTATGAACTTTGAACATATCACAATCTAATTAATACTGAATTCATTCTGATAAAATATTGCAGATTTATTCCAGTATTCCAGTATAGCTCCATTTTCTCCCACTTTCTTATTACTGTCATCATCAAATGCGTTAGATTATATCTGTGATCATCTGAGAATATAGTATTACAATTATTGCTTTAAACTTAGCTTTTTAAAAATGAAGTGAAGAATATAGAAAAAGTGTTGTATTTTGTATACACTGTTTCTTATATGCACCCACATATTAACCATTTCTGGTGTTTTTCTTTTCTTGCTGTGAATTTTAGTTACTGTCTGATATTGTTTCCTTTTATTACAAAGAATGTATTTTAGTATTTCTTCCTATCTTGTCTAGTAGCAACAGATTCTGTTTATCTGAAAATGTTTCCATTTCTCCTGCATTTGTGAAAAATAGTTTCACAGGATATAGAATTCTTGACTGACAGTTTTTTCTTGTTAGCACCCTGAATATGTCACCCCATTGCCTTCTGACTTTCATCATTTCTAATGAGAAGTGAGAAATGTACTTGTTCATTGTGCTGCTATTTTCCTACATGTGATGAGTCATTTTTCTCTTGAAGCTTTTCAGTATCCTTTCTTTGTCTTTGGATTTTGGAAATCTCACTATGTTGTGTCTAGATTTGATGCTCTTTATATTTATCCTATTTGAGGTTTATTGAGTTCCATTTATTTGTAGGATTTAATTTTAAAGTTAAATATGGGAGATTTTTGGCCATAGTGTTTTTCTGCTGCTTTCTCTCTTTCCCTTTCCATCGCGCATTACAAATACGCTGGTGCACTTGATATCTTTCTCCAGCTCTCTGAGGCTGTCTTCATTTTTCTTTAGTCTTTCATTCTCTGTGTTCTTCTGATTGGATAACCTCTATCTTGATCTCTCTTTAATAGAGCAGAATCCAAACTTATTACAATATATTATCTAAAATGTTCCCTGATGCTTTTTTTCATATCTTCCTTTTAACTCTAGAGTTTCTGTTTGGTTCTTTTGTAGAGTTTCTGTGAGATTCCTATTGAGTCGTTGTCTTTAATTCTCTGAACATATTTATGAAACCTACTTTTGAAGACTCTGCTAATATATCATCTCTTTCAGTTTCTTCCTACTATACTTTTATTCTGGGTAAGAATCACTCTTTTTTACTTTATGACATGTCTAGTAATTTTTGGTTGAAAACTAGGTGTTTTAGATAATATATTATAGCAAGTCTGTTTTCTTTCTTTTTTTTTTTTTTTTTTTTGAGAATTGTTGTATATCCTTTAGTAACTTGCCCTGGGAACTCAGATGGTAGAGAAATCTGCCTGCAGTGCAGGAGATCCTGGGTTCAATCCCTGGGTCAGGAAGATCCCCTGGAGAAGGGATGGCAACTCACTCCAGTATTGTTACCTAGAGAATTCCATGGACATACATGGAATCACAAAGAGTCAGACATGACTGAGCACCTGACACTTTCACTGTGCAACCACCAATATCTCTGCTCAGTTTTTGTTTGCTCTTTTATTTATTTTTAGTAAAAAAAGTCATGCAGATATAGTGGTCAGCCAGTGACTTAGGCAGAGGTTATACTCAAACATCTTAATCCAGAAAGGCCTTAGACTAATCTGTGTGTGGAGTTGGGTAACACATACAAAGTTGATGTCAGTTTCCAGATCATCCTTTAGTTTTTGCTCTTCACCAGACTCTTGGGTCTTTCTCACCAAATTACATAGTTTTCCATTTAGGCAAAAATTTATGGAGAGTTTATTTCAGTCTTTTTATGGCTCTCTATTTTATAGGATCTCCCTGTTAAACTCCTGCCTATTCTGCCACTCACCTCAGACAGGACTGCATCTTAGGCTTCCAGAGTTGTAGGGTTTTCTTATTCTTTTCTCATTGAGTTCACCACTCTTAGCTAACACAGTCACAGGTTTTTACTCACTGGTCCACAACCAGTCTGCCCCTCTGGCAACAAACAGCACTGTTTCCATGACCAACGATATACTAGAAAAACTCATTTTACCAATCAGGCTATTGGTGATGGTGGAGTGTGAATAGCCTTTTGCAGAAGGGCCACTCCTTACCTGAGGTTCTAGCAGTTTTCCAACAGTGCTCATTTCTTAACTGTTTTCTGCATTTAGTCCATTTGCAGTACCTTGAAATGGTAGTCTTTGACAGTCTTGTACAGGTTTATACAAGTCTTTTTGCAGAGAAGAATCACCAACCTCTTCATACTGCCATAACTAAAAATTCTAATTCTCTGTTTGTTTATTCAACTTTATTGCTCCTATCTTCTATATACCTGTTTAATTTTTCCTTAATTGGTCAAAGACTGAAAATGATATTTTAGTCTTCTGCACTTGAGTTTTCAATCAGTTGATCGTTTCAAGAAGTTTTGCAATGAACATCTGTGTTCTGTTTAAATAATATAAAATTTTTGTGTGTATAAAAATAATCTCCATAGACAGAGGAGCCTGGCAGAATATACAGTCCAAGAGTTGGATACAACTAAGCGACTAAGCACAGCACACAGCAAAATGTGTCATTTTACCTAGTTTAACACCTTAAATGTTCTTATTTTTTCACCCATGCTGGTTGTTTTCTTGGATTTTCCTGATGTAACTTCAGATTGAATTTAAGTAATAGTGGCACAAGAATTCATCTATGTGAGGGATCCCCAAGACCACACCCAGGTTTGGTTTGGCGACTCACTAGAAAGACTCAAGTGTATGTACAAGTGTGACCAATCACTCAGTTGTACCTGACTCTTTGCAACCCCATGGACTGTAGCCCACCAGGCTCCTCTGTCCATGGGATTTTCCAGGCAAGAATACTGAATTGGGTTGCCCTTTTTTCCTCCAGGGCCTCTTCCTATCCCACATATCAAACCTGCATCTCCTGCATTGGCAGGTGGATTCTTTACCACTGAGCCACCTGGGAAGCCCCAGGAAAACTAAAGAGTACTTGGCAAATAGTTGTATTCATGACCATGTCTTATCACAGAAAAAGATACGAAGCAAAATAAGCAAAGGGGAAAGTCAGTTCAGTTCGGTCGCTCACTTGTGTCCGACTCTTTGCGACCCCATGGACTGTAGCACGCCAGGCCTCCCTGTCTATCACCAACTCCTAGAGTTCACTCAAACTCATGTCCATTGAGTTGGTGATGCCATCCAACCATCTCATCCTCTGTCATCCCCTTCTCGTGCCTTCAATCTTTCCCAGCATCAGGGTCTTTTCAAATGAGTCAGTTCTTCAGATCAGGTGGCCAAAGTATTGGAGTTTCAGCTTCAGCATCAGTCCTTCCAGTGAATATTCAGGACTGATTTCCTCTAGGATGGACTAGTTGGATCTCCTTGCAGTCCAAGGAACTCTCAAGAGTCTTCTCCAACACCACAGTTCAAAAGCATCAATTCTTCAGTGCTCAGCTTTTTTATAGTCCAGCTCTCACATCCATACATGACTACTGGAAAAACTATAGCTTTGACTAGACAGACCTTTGTTGGCAAAGTAATGTCTCTGCTTTTTAATGTGCTGTTTAGGTTGGTTATAACTTTTCTTCCAAAGAACAAGTGTCTTTTCATAGTGGCTGCAGTCACCATCTGCAGTGATTTTGGAGCCCCCCNAGTTGGTGATGCCATCCAACCATCTCATCCTCTGTCATCCCCTTCTCGTGCCTTCAATCTTTCCCAGCATCAGGGTCTTTTCAAATGAGTCAGTTCTTCAGATCAGGTGGCCAAAGTATTGGAGTTTCAGCTTCAGCATCAGTCCTTCCAGTGAATATTCAGGACTGATTTCCTCTAGGATGGACTAGTTGGATCTCCTTGCAGTCCAAGGAACTCTCAAGAGTCTTCTCCAACACCACAGTTCAAAAGCATCAATTCTTCAGTGCTCAGCTTTTTTATAGTCCAGCTCTCACATCCATACATGACTACTGGAAAAACTATAGCTTTGACTAGACAGACCTTTGTTGGCAAAGTAATGTCTCTGCTTTTTAATGTGCTGTTTAGGTTGGTTATAACTTTTCTTCCAAAGAACAAGTGTCTTTTCATAGTGGCTGCAGTCACCATCTGCAGTGATTTTGGAGCCCCCCAAAATAAAGTCTGTCACTGTTTCTGCTATTTCCCTATTTGTCATGAAGTGATGGGACCAGATGCCATGATCTTCATTTTCTGAATGTTGAACTTTAAGCCAACTTTTTCACTCTCTTCTTTCACTTTCATCAGGAGGCTTTTTAGTTCTTCTTCACTTTCTGCCATAAGGATGGTGTCATCTGCATATCTGAGGTTATTGATATTTCTCCCGACAATCTTGATTCCAGCTTGTGCTTCATCCAGCCAGGCATTTCTCATGATGTACTCTGCATATAAGTTAAATAAGCAGGGTGACAATATACAGCCTTGACATACTCCTTTCCCTATTTGGAACCAGTCTGTTGTTCTGTGTCCAGTTCTAACTGTTGCTTCCTGACCTGCATACAGGTTTCTCAAGAGGCAGGTCAGATGGTCTGGTATTCCCATCTCTTTAAGAACTTTCCAGAGTTTTTGGTGGTCCATACAGTCAAAGGCTTTGGTATAGTCAATAAAGAAGATGTTTTTCTGGAACTCTCTTGCTTTTTTGATGATCCAAGGGAAAAGTACATGGGGCCAAAGTCTAGAGGAAAACAAGCGTAAGCTTCCAAGAGTCCCCTCCCTATGGTGTCACACAGGACTTGCAGAATTCCTTCAGTAGCAAGTTGTAATCGCACTTATGAAATGTTGTCTACCAGGGAAACTCGTTACTCAATGCCCAAGGTTTTTATAGGGGACTGGTTACGTACGCACCTTTTGCCTGGCATATACAAGAATTGGAAAGCTGGTAACCACATTGCTTGCACAAACAATCTGGGCACAGTTAACCACCTTTCTTAGTATGGCAGCAGGTAGGAACACTCTCGTACTGTTCAGGCTCCTGGAAGTCAACCTTGTAGGTGACCCTTTCTAAGGATAGCATTCTGAAGCCTAGTAAATCTTTTCTGCTTAGCAACCTTGTCTTTTTTTTCATTTGAATTATTCCTAGTGCTTCATTCATGAGTATAAAGACCAAGTTTTTTTTGTTGACTTTTTTTAAAAGTATTTTCCTCCTAGTTTGGTAGATATATGGTTTCATTCATTTATCAAATTAAGGATCACCATTTATAGTTTCGTTGTTTGTTTCAAAAGTTTTTTAATTGTTCTTCTAAACCTAAAATAAAGTATTAATACATAACTTTCTTGAGAACTTGATTAGACAGCAGTAGTGTGCTTTCTTTGCTTTGATGTACATGCTTGGAGCAGTTCTGTATGTGGAAGTTTTTTGTGTCCTAAGTACCATGCCTTTTTGTTTCTTTTTTCAGCTCGATTACGTGGTGTTCATGATGGTCTCTTCACTGGACAAATAGATGCTGTGGATACTCTTAATGCTACTTACAGAGTAACATTTGATAGGGCAGGGCTTGGAACTCATACTATCCCTGACTATGAAGTTCTTGTGAGTATTTATTTCAGAACATATATTTGGTTTATGCCAATAAAATATGTTTTATAGAGTTTTCTTAGGGGTTGTATTTATGATAGAATGAAGATTTCAAGTCTCAAAGGAAGAGATCTTTAGGGGTTCCCAGCCCTGCCTCCTGAACTCCTGGAGCAGAACTCTAATTTTCTTCTACATTTTCCAGAATCTAGCATCCCTCTGCCTTCCTTACACCAAATTATAGTGTAACGCAACTGATCAGTCTTGACTAAATAGCTGCACAACACTTGCACCTGGGGAATAGCTACACAACACTTGCGTTTCAGCTGTTTTTATAAAACAACTGAAGCAAGTTGTTCCAGTTTACGAAAACAAGTTGTTTTGTAAAACAACTTTGAAAGTTGAAGTAACATCTTATACTTTGAAATGTATATATTTTTATATGTTCCTAGTTTATCCTTAGAATATACAAGGTGGATGTTAATAACCTCCACTTTTCATAAGGTAAAACTGAGACATAAGTACATTAGGTAATTTATTCAAGGCTTTCAAGATGGATTCTTGCCAGGTTGAGTCTTGAATCCAGATCTTTGGAACTTCTGATATAGTTCATTAAACTATTGAACCATTATTTCATGATCATGCTTAATTTAGCAAGGTAATGGAAATTATATACTTTCCTAATAAGTTAAAATATAAAAAGTAAATACAAACTGATAGTTTTTTTAATGAGTAAAAACTTTTTGAAAAAAAATTGTTTGCGTCTAAGTATAATGGAAATTTAACTGTTTACATTAATCCCCCTGCCTCTTCATTCCTTTGTTATAAACTTGATTTTTAAGGATTCTGAACTTAAAATTAAAAATCAAAATTTCTTTATCTCCTTAGTATAAAAATACTGTTTTTCTGCTCCATACTTTTAAAAAAACTGTGACTCTGCTTATTGTAAGAGTTTCCTTATCAAACGTATTTTAGAGAGGAGTAGGAGAGAAAGACCAGAGAAGGCAATGGCACCCCACTCCAGTACTCTTGCCTGGAAAATCCCATGGATGGAGGAGCCTGGTAGGCTGCAGTTCATGGGGTCGCTAAGTCGAGCACGACTGAGCGAGTTCACTTTCACTTTTAACTTTCATGCATTGGAGAAGGAAATGGCAACCCACTCCAGTATTCTTGCCTGGAGAATCCTAGGGACAGAGGAGCCTGGTGGGCTGCCATCTGTGGGGTCGCACAGAGTTGGACACGACTGAAGTGACTTAGCAACAGCAGGAGAGAAAGACAATTTGGACTAAATATAGAGCAAGGTATATCAATCTTTATTTTTTTCATTAAAGGATGAAATCTTTAAACCTCCCATTTCAAGAGAGAAAAATTACTCTTCTGTTGCAGTAATGTAATTTCCTTTATGAGATCACCAAAACATCTTTCCCTGGCCAGATAAGAATTGCCTTTAATTACAGTGGGTAAAATTCAAATAGTCTTTAACACAGAGACAGCCAAGGATGGCCATAGATCACTTTCTTTTCTTTCATAGATCACCTTGTTCTTTTTGTGGGTTCAATATCTTAGTAGCCAAGTAGTATTCATACTCTGATTTAAGTTCTAGCCCTTTGATCTTTGTAGTTAATATATTTTATGATAAATCTTAATAAACTAGTGTACATTTGATGCTAAAATAGAATTTTTATAAAGCTAAAATGATTGGTAAAGTTCTTCAAGGTTTGGGGCCTGTTCTCTTTTCACAAAGAGTAATGAGCCCCATGAGACGATGCCAATTGCTGCCTTTGGACAAAAACAGCGGCCTTCTCGATTTTTTATGACTCCACCACGGTTACATTATACTCCTCCTCTCCAGTCACCGATTACAGTAAGTAATATTTTTTAAATATCACCAGTAATTTAAATGATTATTATGAATGTAAACTATGTCCTTATGAAATATACATTGATTGATTTTAGTAACTTTAAGTGGTTGCCCACATTATTTGGAGTTGTCAGATGTTAAATAAAAAGCTAATAAAGTAAATAAAATAGTTGCTTCAGCCTGGAAATATTTTCCTTTTTATAGGATTTCTAATAGAATATCAATTATAATAGAATTTGATCTTTATTCAAAATTTTATGATAGTTCTTAACTGTGTAGCACAAAGAACTATATTCAATATCATGTGATAAATCATAATGAAATAGAACATTTTAAAAATGTAACATATATGTAGAAAGGGATCACTTTGCTGTACAATAGAAGTTAGCACAGCATTGTAAATCAACTATACTTCAATAAAATAAAGTTTTAAAAAATTAAAATGCTTCCTTTTGAAAGGTCAGTGGTTAAATGTTTCCCTTTTATTCCCATAGGATAATGATCCCTTATTAGGACAGTCACCTTGGAGAAGTAAAATTTCTGGCTCTGACACTGAAACGTTAGGTGGTTTTCCAGTAGAGTTCCTTATCCAAGTGGTAAGAATTGCTCTGAATATTTTGCTCATTTGTTAAAAAAAATTCAATATGTTTTGTGTTATTAAAGTTGAAAATTTTTCTAGGACCAAATATTTTTACACTTTTAAAAATCATTGTGTTTTAAGAACTCTGTTATTTCCGACAAAGCTTGAAATTAAGTTATAACAGCCAAAAAAGACTTACAGGTCTATTTTTGTTGGGCTTTTCTTGGATTTGGTTCTTATTGTTTTGCTATGTTAAGTACTGTAGCATAAGTGTACTAGCATATGCTCTATGAAATTGAATGGTTAGCTGTTAATTATATAAATATAAAGGTTTTTATTTAGTAACTTCAGTAATCCTGCCATTATCAGTCACCTCAAAACTTACCGTGTGTTGGCCAGCTCTCTGGTTAGGAGGAACTTTAGTTTTTTCCTAAGACTACAAATAGCTATTCATTTGCTAAGTACTTAATGATTAGACACAAAGAAATCTAAAGCTAAAGCGAAACAAATAGCAATTATTATATACAACTGTTTTCTTGAATAGCCTAACTCTTAATATAATGAGCTGTTTGTTTTTGAAAATTAGGTTGAATTAATTATTTAGTTTGAATCATAGTCTAATGTTTGATTTCTTTCCTCTCCTTTTTCTTTTTTGAAAATAAAGCTATTTGGCTTAGGATAGATAAAGTCTTTATAAATAAAAATTTTTATAACATAAGTCATTAAAATATTCAGTGTTACCTTTTGCAGTTAATGTTGAGGAAAAGTCTTGTCATTTGTATGGCATTTCTATTCCTTAGTTATATGTTGTTAATTATCCTTGGACTACAGAGTTACACCTTTTAACTTTCAAAGGTAGATATTTTTATATGAAATATTTTAAATATGAAAAGAGCCAAGGCTTATCATTTCACAACTAGGACACGTTTTTTAAAGACATTCTTTCTTTTATTAAATACTGGAAGTAAAAACAAAGCTGATATGTCATATTTGGGCAAGGGGTAGAGGGAGATGGGGAAGGAGGGTGAAGGGGAAGGAGGGTGAAGAGGAAGAAGAGTGGGGAGCAAGAGATCCACCAGCAGAGGGAGTCAGAAGCTAAATACTAATACAATACTTCTAAAGGATTGATGTTTTTATTGCTGCTTAGATGTTTTGATTGCAGTGCTTAATTTTAACTTCAAAATCTATGTGTAATGCCTAGTTGAAACACTGCTTTCATTATTTTAAGCTTTCTAGCAGGTAAAAATAAAAGCCCTTTTATATACTTGTCTTTTGTAATATCTAGAAATTCAGGTTTACTCTTGTCAAGCTGTAAGATATGTTTTTGTCTTTGTCTGTTACTATTTTTTCTTATGACAAACATCATTTTTTGCTAGTTTCATAATTCATGGTTTGCAATGATTTTTTTTTTCTTGGGGTTAGGGATTTTGAGGAATCTAAAAAGACTGACTGACCCTCTCTAAGAGAAGACTCAATTTTGAAAAGAATGAGAAGGAAACAGCATGATTTTCTATCAAAAACTAACAAGAAACACAAAACTGAAAGAGAAACTAAAAATGAGAGAAAGATGTTGCCTTCGTCCATTTTTTACTGTTTCTTACTCAGTAGAATCACACAGATTTCCATAAAACCCAACAACTAAAGACAGGAGACCAGTCCAGAGCTCTGGACCTACTATAAGGGTCAGTGTGAACAAGTATGTAACATATATTACCAGGCCGTCCCTCTACCTGTATCAACTTAGGTCAGTTTCTTTATTTTTTTAATTATCAAAAATTTAGTACATAAGAAAGCAGGCAGTTGTATAATGTATCTCTCTGAACCCATTATCTAGCTATAGCAGTTATCAAAAACTCCTGGCCATTTCTATTTCACATATACTCCTACCCTCTTTCTCTTTTGAGAAATTAAACATCATATCATTTATCTGTAAATATTTTGTTATGTATCTTTAAGTGGTAAGGGCCCTTTTTTTTAAAGAGACATAACTAATATTATTATTATATCTAAAAAGTTAATAAAAACATGTCTTAATATCATCACATATCCAGTCAGCATTCCAGTTGTCTAGTTGGCTCTTAAATAGTGGCTCTTCTTTTCTCCTGTTAACCTCTTTGTTGAATAAACTGTATTATTTGTCCGTAGAGTCTCCCACTGTCTAGATTTTGCTGACTGAGTCTTTGTAATAACATCCAGTATACTCTTCTGTCTTTGTACTTCATGTAAATTGCTCATTAAATATAAAGGTGTGATTTCATTTGGGTTTTTTATTTGATTGGTATGGTTTTTATATGACTACTTTTGTGCATACTGTTGTATTCTGATAGTATGTGTAGTAGTAGTGCTCAGCCATGTGCAACTCTTTGGGACCGTGGACTATAGTCCACCAGGCTCCTCTGTCCATGGAATTTTCCAGGCAGGAATACTGGAGTGGGTTATCATTTCCTACTCCAGGGGATCTTCCCAAAGCGGAAATCAAACACACATCTCTTGTGTCTCCTGCATTGGCAGGTGATTTCTTTACCACTAGCTCCACCTGGAGAGCCCTGACAGGATACCTCTATTTTTCATCTCTTTTTAAATATAATGTTAGCTGCTACAAATTATCAATGCCTAGATCCATTCATTCATTAGGATTGCAAAATGGTGCCATTCTTATTCTTTGTGTATTAGCTGAAATCATTCTGTGAGGAAAAACTTCCCCAAATCTATTATTTGGTTACCTAAGGGCATAGTTTGTATAGGAAAGGCAGGATAAATGCTTGATTTTTTGGCTTTGTTTTCCAGTTGACAAGTTTGGTTACTACTGTTCTCCAACAGTGGTTAATTTTGTTTAAGTATTGGTCTGAATGCATGGATTTTAACCTATTTGTGCTTCAATTAATTATAGTTATTCTGATTGGACCACACGTTGTTCCAGTGAAAGCTTATTCAGGTTGACTTCTTACTTGTTTTGATGTACCTGCTTACAGTGGATTTTAAAATATCTTCCTCTCAGCCAGTCAGATTTCTAAAACAGTGTCTGTGCTATATTTATATTGAAACACATCTGCTAAAATACCTTAGTGGAAACTTACAAGTTTGATGTCTACCTGGTATATTTAAGTGCCTCTCTTTATTCCAAAACATCTCTTTTTCATTGTCTGTAGACCAGACTATCAAAAATTCTCATGATTAAAAAGGAACATATCAAGAAATTAAGGGAAATGAACACAGAAGCAGAAAAACTGGTAAGGATATTTTTTTGTTTACTTGTCTCATTTTCAAATGGTGGGGGCTTCTATATTTAAGGGTTGAAAATATTTTATGAAAGAAAACCTAGAGATAACTGTTATTTTAAAATCCTGATTTACTCTCACTGTGTTTTATTATACTGAACACATGCTTATTAGCAATACAGTACAGTTCATTACCCTGACCTCCTTATGTGATTGAATAGGATTAATGGATATATATTAGATTCTTAGACAGTTTACGTGAGTGTAGAATTCCTAGCATTGGTGCTTCTAACTAAGGAAATCATATTAGCAGAGGTTATTCAAATGGCTCAGAATAAATAAATCAGGAAATATGTAGGCTGGTATCTTTAGGTTATCTTGACAAAGCTTATTATCCTATTTTATCAGTCTAATGAGTATAAAATATGAGAGTCAATTTAATTCATAGGAGAGAATTATCAGAATTTTTTAAGATGTAGAAAATATTCACCAAGACAGTTTTTTAATCATACTGAAAGTCATAGTTATGATTTTATAGGATGGTAAATAGTTTTTATCTCAAATACCATCTCTAACTGATTAGAAATGATTGCTAGAAAATATGAAAGAAAAGGAGAGCTCAGTGACTGGACTTGGAGGCAAAAGGCTTTAGCTAATTACCAGTGTCTGTCATGAGTACAAGAGTAGGGAGTTGTCATAATATTAATCACCTCTTGCATCGAATGGTGTGAGGGGTAGGTGTGAATAAACAGCTGGACAAGTAGATACAGAACTGAATGAGGAATAGTCTTCTTGTAGGCGTTTTTGTTTTAATCTGAACATGACTTTGAATTATCCAATTCAAACCCATCATTTTTATGGAATTGAAAACTGAAGACCAAAGATGTCAAGGGATTTTGACCTAAGATTTTGCTGCGATGTAGGAGTACAGATACCAAAACAGGCTTCTTGGTCCCAATTTAACTCATGTAGGCATGTTATAAAATTAATATTGTCAGATATGCAGACTATCAAAGATCGAAAAAAATTAGGCATAACATATTGCTGTTGTATATCCTAAACTTAATAATATTAATGTGCTTGCTTCTTTGCTACTGTCGTAGACTCTCATTCTTATCTTGGTTTCCATAAGTTCTACTTCTGCCCTTTATTCTATGGTTTTTCAATGTTTCCCCGCTGCATTTCCTCTGATCATATCATCTTTTCCATCTGGAAAAAAGTGTTTAAGTTCCTCAGTTGTGTCCAACTCTTTGTGACCCCATGAACTGTAGCTCACCAGGCTCCTCTGTCCATAGAATTCTTCAGGCAAGAATACTGGGGTGGGTTGCCATTCCCTTCTCCAGGAGATCTTCCCAACCCAGGAATCGAATCTGGGTCTCCTGCATTACAGGAAGATTCTTTACCGTCTAAGCCACTAAGGAAGCCATTTCATCTTCATGCATAATCAAAATATTTTACTTTCATACCACTAGCTAGGACTTTTCCCTCTACCTGGGTTTCACACCTTAAAGTTTTAGATTTGACTCAGCCAAATTAATGTTACCTACTTTTAAATAAAGGCCTATTCTGATGTCGACTTGGCTTCTTGGCATGTGGGAACTCTGCAGAAATCTAATTTTCTTGATAGACTTTATAATTTTATTTATGATTAGAAATCATTTCTATTATAAAAATTCAAATATTGTGAAACTAGTATATGGTATCGGAGAAGGCAATGGCACCCCACTTCAGTACTCTTGCCTGGAAAATCTCGTGGACGGAGTAGCCTGGTAGACTGCAGTCCATGGGGGTCGCAAAGAGTCGGACACGACTGAGAGACTTGACTTTCACTTTTCACTTTCATGCATTGGAGAAGGAAATGGCAACCTACTCCAGTGTTCTTGCCTGGAGAATCCCAGGGACGGGGGTTGGGGGGGGGGTCTGGTGGGCTGCCGTCACAGAGTCAGACACAACTGAAGTGACTTATCAGCAGCAGCAGCAGTATATGGTATAAATATGTTTTTATGCTTAGCATACGGATTTCTTCTTCCATGCACTTACTTTCATATTTTGTTTTGTTTTTTGAAGCATAGTTTATTTATGACATTGTCTTAGTTTCAGGTATACAGCATACTGATTTAGTGCTTTTGTCAGATTTATATTTCATGATAGGTTATTATAAGATACTGGGTGTAATTCCCAGTGCTATTCAGTATATTCTTGTTGTTTATCTATTTTGTATGTAATAGTTTATATGTGTTAATCCCATACCCCTAATTTATCCCTCCCTATTTTCCTCTCTCCTTTGGTAACCACTAGTTTGTTTTATGTATCTCTGAGTCTATTTTTTTCTGCATACACATTCATTTGCATTGCTTTTTAGATTCCACATATAAGTGATATCATGCAGTATTTTCCTTCCTCTGTCTGACTTATTTCACTAAGCATAACACTGTCTAGGTCTGTCCACATTGCTGCTAATGGTTTTATTTCATTCTTTTTTTATGACTAAGTAATACTTCATTTGTGTGTGTGTGTGCCATGTCTTCATAAACCAATCGGTTGCTGGGCACTTGGGTTGTTTCCATTGTCTTGGCTATTTTAAATTGTACTGCTATGAATATTGGGGTGCATGTATCCTTTTGAATCAGTGTTCTCATTTTTTCTGGATATATACCCAGAAGTGAAATTGCTGGATCCTGTATATTTTTAGCTTTTTGAGGAACCTCCATATTGTTCTCAGTAGTGACTATACCAATTTACATTACCAGCCATGTACAAGGGTTTCCTTTTCTCCATACCCTGACATTTGTTTTCGGTAGACTTTTTGATTATAGCCATTTTGACTGGTGTGATGTGATACCTAATTGTGGTTTTCGTTTGCATTTCACTAATAATTGGTGATGTTGAGCATCTTTTCATGTGCCTATTAGTCATCTGCATGTCCTTTTTGGAGAAGTGTCTATTCAGGTTTTTTGCCCATTTTTGGATTGAATTGTTTGTCTGTCTGGTTTCTTAGAGTTGTATGAGCTATTTATATATTTTGGATATGAACACTTGTCAGCCTCATCATTTGCAAATATTTCCTTCCATTCCACAGTTTTTTTTCTTTTGTTGATAGTTTCCTTAGCTATGTAAAAGTTTTAAGTTTAATTAGGCCCCATTTGTTTATTTTTGCTTTTATTTATTTTGCCTTAGGAGACTGATCCAAGAAAATATTGCTACCAATTTCTGTCAGAGTATTCTGCCTCTGTCCTAAGAGTGTTATGGTTTCAGGGCTTACATTTAGGTCTTTAAACCATTTTGATTTGGTTTGGTTTGGCTCTTTGTATAGAAAGTGGCAGGGTCAACATGTATGAGCATTTTAAAGATTTAATTGAACGCCTAACTTAAGATGGTAGGCTGGACATGTGTTTTCCTCTTGTCCCTTACAATTTCCACATAAGATAAGTACGAAAAAAAAGTAAATAGAATATATGGAAACAGATTGTTTAACAATGTATGAAAGGGTTTGGTTTTTTTTTTTTACATTTTCTGATATGTTGGATGAAATTAAAACCTTGGCTAAAAGAGGCTGCATGTTGGAACCCTGAAGAGACTCCAGGCCAAGGGTTGCAAATATAATAGAGGAATGCAGAAGTGAGATCCTATACTTTAAAAGGAATTGATTTAATTTCTGTTTCCACATTTCCAGTCTTCATCCTAGACAGAATGTAAATGTGGCTTTTACCCAAGTTAAAAGGAGAGAAAGAAACTGATACTCCTCTAAAGAATTTGAACATACTGCTTGAGAAAAGTTAATGTGGTTCTGCTTTTGGTAATGATAGGCTCAATAATTTGGATTAGTCTTCCTAATCCAAATAGTTAACAACAGCTACTTCCTCTGGAATAAAATGTAAAAACAAGCCAAAGACACTGGAGCATTAATAATATACTTAAAAATTTTAGGGATAGGATCTAGGAAAAGAATTAAACTCAGGAGGATTCTGGCAGTTAGGATTCCTTTTACCTTAGGGGCTTATGCAAATTTCAGAAAAGATGGCCGAGAAACCAAGTGATGTTCTCAGAGGGCTTACAGGAGTGCGGAGGACAAAAATTAGAGTCCAGAGAACCAGCAAGGGTTGAGAGAAATTGGCAAATTCCTTCCATGTTCTGGATTGGACCCAAAAAAAGGCTACATTGGCCCAGCTTCAGATTTTCTCTCTGAAACTGAACTAAGTTGATTATGGAGTTTCCCAGGTGGTACTAGTGGTAAAGAATTCTCCTGCCAACGCAGGAGCCATAAGAGATGCGGGTTTGATCCCCGGGTTGGGAAGATCCCCTGGAGGAGGGCATGGCAACCACTCCAGTATTCTTGCCTGGAGAATCCCATGGACAGAGGAGCCTGGCAGGCTACTGTCCACTAGGTCTCAAAGAGTCAGGCGCAAGTAAAGCAACTTAACACACACAGGCCCCAAGCAGCCATCCAGAAATAGGTAGTCCTTTTAGAGGAATATATCATACTAGACCTGAAATTATTTCTACAGTTAGTAACATACAGTATCTAATACTCAGTTTTAAATCCCAGAAACAATAGGAGACATGATAACACTAACGAAAAACACAAGAAAATATGAACAGAGGGCAGATTAAGGAGAATGTTATTTTTAGACATAGATTTTGAATGCTTATTTTGTTTAATGAGATGAGACAAAACATAGTTTTATAAGAGAAATAGAAACAACAACAACAATGACCTAATGAAAACTCAGGAAATAAACTACAGTAATCAAAATTAAGAATTCAGTCGGTAGATATAACACAGCAAATTAGGAACAGCTGAAGAGAGAGCTAGTATTTGAGAATAGATCAGAATAAAATGTCCAGAATTAGGCATGGAAAAATGGATAGAAAGTACAGAAGAGAGGAATAAGAAATAAGGGATATAGTGAGGAGTCTAACATATCTGATAGGGTAGCCGAAGGAGAAGAGAAAGAAAAATGAGACAAAAGCAGAGAGAATTTTTGAGAGATAATAACAGAATTTTTCAGAACTCTCAAAATTCAACAGGCTACAAATTCAAGACCCCATAAATCATAAGGTAAATAAAAAGCTAATGACTCCAAAACACATCACAGTAAAATCGCTGAAAGCTAAACACAAAGTGGGAGGTATTTAAAGTACCCAGAGTAGGATGGAGATGAGGAAGTACTCTCAAAAAAAGTAACAGTTTGTTTGACAGCTGACTTCTCCACAGAAGACACAGAGGAGTAAGAGAATGGAATGACATCTTTATAGGGCTGAGACAAAATTACTGCCAACCCAGATTTCTATATCCAGTGAAAGTTTCATAAGGGTAAAGTTAAGAGAGGGACATTTGCAGGCAAGTTATAGAATTTGTTACCAGAATACCTGTAAGTAAAAGAAATAATACAGGTTTTGTTCAAGCCGAGACGGGGGGTGGGACGGGGGGCATGTTTAAGACACTTAAAGTTTCAAAAAGGAATGAAAAACAACAAAAAGAATGAATATGTACATTAATCTAAGTGTCATCATATAAAATAATAAAATTGTATCTTGCAGCATTTAAAATATAAAGGTTTAAAAATAGAGTCCAACATTTGTTTGTTGGTTAAGGTAAGGAGTGTGTATTCCACATAGATTTTGAAAAATGAAGAATGTACATTTTATTCTCTAAGGTACCTATTCAGATAATGGTAAAAAGATTAATAACTACCAAGCTTATCAGGGGGAGCTGCATGAGGGAATGGAACAATTAAGTGTTCACTCAGTCCAAGAGAAGGCAACAAAGGAAAGAAAAAAATGACACCAAACAAGTGGGACACATAGAAGGAAAATGGTGAGATGGTAGATTTAAATCTAAACATTTTGATAACTAGTATTGAGTATACGTGGACTAAATTTCTTAAAAAACACAGATTGCCAGACTGGATGAAAAATAAAACCCAGTTCCTACCATATGATTCAGCAGTTCCACTCCTGGGTATATATTTAAAGAAAACAGAAACACTAATTCAAAAAGATACATGCATTTCAATGTTCATAGCAGCATTATTTACAGTAGCCAAGATATGGAAGCAACTTAAGTGTCCATCAACAAATAAATGGATAAAGAAGATGTAATCTGTATATATGTGTGTACATGTATATGCATGCATACATGCCCCCCCCCCACACACACACAGTGGGGTATTACTCATCCATAAAAACAGAAATGCTGCTGTTTGCAGTAACATGGATCTACCTAGAGGGTATTATGCTTAGTGAAAGAAGTTAGAGAAAGATTAATAGTACTCTGTGTTATTACTTAAATATGGAATCTAGAAAATAAACATGGATATAACAAAATAGAAACAGACTCACAGATATAAAGAACTCGTGGTTACCAGTGGGAAAAAGGTAAGGGGATGGGCAAGATGGAGGTGGGGGATTTAGAGTTACAAACAACTACTATGTATAAAACAAATAAGCAACAAGGATACTACACAAAGAAATTCTTTGTACTACACAAGGAAATTTACCCATTATTTTGTAATAACTTTAAGTGAAGTATAATCTATAAAAAAACACTGAATCACTGTGTTGTATACCTGAAACTAATATATTAGTTTAAATAGTTGTAAATTCACTATAACTTTTTAGAAAATCCAACTCTATGATTCTTGAAAGAGACACATTTAATATAAAATAATCCAGGATAAAATTGTTAATGTATGAAAAGATAAACACTACAATTATTTATGTATTTATGGCTATGTTGGGTCTTTGTTGCTTTGCGGGCTTTTCTGTAGTTGTGGTGCACGGGCTTCTCATTGCAGTGGCTTCTCTTGTTGCAGAGCAGGGCTCTAGGGTGGACGGGTTCAGCAGCTGTGGCACATGGACCTAGTTGCTCAGTGGCAGGGATCATCCCAGGTTAGGGATCAAATCCATGTATCCTGCATTGGCAGGTGGATTCTTTACCATTGAGCTACCAGGGAAACCCCAGCAATACAAATTTTAAAATAACAACAGAAAAGCATGTAACTATATTAGTATCTGATAATTAAATGTAGGGCAACAGATATTACTGGTATTACTGGATATAGAGAGAAATGCTTTCTAATGAAGAAAAGTTTAATTCACCATATCTTACTGGATATAAAGAGGTGTGATTCTTAATGATGAAAGGTATAATTTCAAAATAATAACTTGAAATTTATATGTACTTAATAACATAGCATCCAAATATATAAAGCAAAAATTGGCAAAACTCAAAGGAAAAATGCAAATCCACTGTTGTAGCAACACAGTTTGCATAGCCCTCTTAGTAACTAATAAATAGTCAAAAATAAGTTAGAGGGCTTCCCTGATGGCTCAGTGGTAAAGGATCCACCTGCCAGTGCAGGAGACACGGGTTCAGTCCCTAGTCCAGGAAGATCCCACATGCCGCAGAGCAACTTAACCCGTGCACCGCAGCTTCTGAGCCTGTGCTCTCGAGCCCAGGAGCTGCAACTACTGAAGCCTGCATGCCCTAAAGCCCATGTTCTGTAACAAGAGAAGCCACCACAATGAGAAACCCATGCACTGCACTTCTCTTTTACCACTAGAGAAAAAGCCTGTGTAGCATTGAAGACCCAGAGCAGTCAAAACTAAATTAATTAATTAAATTTTTAAAAAATTAGAATTTATACTTGAAAAACACAGTTAACAAATTATTTCATTAGCATATAGAGACAATCACACCTGCCAACTGTAGGATACCTATTATTTTCAAGCCTGCATGGAATATTTACAAAAATTAATTGTACACTGGTCTTAGATCAGATTTCAACAAATTGCAAAATGATTAAAATTCTCCAAAGTAAGTTCTCTGACCACAGTAGAGATAAATTTAGAAGTTAATAACTAAAGGATCAGTTCAGTTTAGTCACTCAGTCATATCTGACTCTTTGCGACCCCGTGGACTGTAGCACACCAGGCTTCCCTATCCATCACCAACTCCCAGAACTTGCTCAGACTCACATCCGTTGAGTTGGTGATGCCATCAAATCATCTCATCCTCTGTTGTCCCCTTCTCCTCCTGCCTTCAGTCTTTCCCAACATCAGGGTCTTTTCCAGTGACTCAGTTCTTAACTAAAAGATACCAAGAATAAAACTCATGCTTGAAAATTAAAGAATACAATGCTAAATAAACCATAAAGCAAAGAATGAGTTATCAGAGACCAGAAAATGGTCTTTTTTAATTCAGTAGTATTGAAAATTATATATATCAAAATGTTATGCAGCCATGCCTATTTTAGAATAAAAGACATGGACTGAAAAAAATTAGTGAGTTACATCTATCTCAGTAGTTAGAGTAAGAACAACAAATTAAATCCAGAGAGAAAAGTAATGAAATAGAAAACAGATCTAAAATAGAGATGATCAACAGAGTAAAAGTTCAGCCCTTTGAAAGACCTAATAAAATTGATAATCCTGAAAATGCTAATTAGGAAGGATACAAATTGCTGCTATTAAGAAAGAGGGTGGTTCAGTGGTGGGGAATCAGCCTGCCAAGGCAGAAGACATGAGTTCTGTCCCTGGCCTGTGCGCCACAACTGCAAAGCCTGCACTCTAGAGCCTGAGAGCAGCAAGAGAAGCCTGCACAGTGAGAAGCCCAGGCACTACAACACAGAGTAGCCCCAACTAGGAAAAGCCCTCATGCAGCAATGAAGATCCAGCACAGCCATAAAAAGAAAGAAAGAGGGGACATCGCTATAAAACCTATAGACATGAAAAAGATCTTGAGAGGATACTGTGGGAATTATTTAGGTTAAATGAGGCAATAAGGTGAGGGCCCAAATCAGTAAGACTGGTGTCCTTACAAGAAGAGGAAGAGACCCCAAGAGATCTCTCCATGTATGCAGAGAAGGCAGGCCATCTGAGGACACATGAGAAGGCAGCCTTCTGAAAGCCAGATAAAGTTCTAAAGTTCTGTTTAGAAACCATCCCTGACAGCACCTTGATCTTGAACTAACAACCTTCATAACTACAAAAAAAAGTTATTGCTATTTTTTAAGCCACCAGTCATGATATCTTGTTATAGTATGCCAAGCAGACTAATACAGTTCATAAACAGCTTCCTGTAAATATTTTTGAAAATTGAAATGAAGGAGGCAAATTCTTAGAAAAATACTTGTAACACTGATATGGAAAAAAAGTCTGAATAGTCCCATCACTGCCTTATAAATGAATCTATAATGTAAACTTGACCACAAAGAACCTACACCACCAGATGAATTCTTCCATACTAGGAAATTCAACTAAATATTTACCATTACCATCACCTTGCAAAAACTTTTTTTAGGGAATAAGAGAAAAACTAGGAACATTTTCCAATTCCTTTTTATAATTCTTGAATAAGTTGGTATTAAAACCTAACAAAGATATTACAAAAGAGAATAACTATTAGCCAATATCATTTACGAATATAGGTGAAAGAATCCTAAACAAAGTATTAACAATTGGGAATGTTTAAAAGGTACATCATGCCAGCCAGTAGATTTATTCCAGGAATGCAAAGGTAGTTTAACATTCAGAAATAAATAAGTGGAGTCTTGAGCCACAGAAGATGATGATGGTCTCCACAGACAGATTATGAAAATAGAATGTAAGACATGTAAGCTAAAATGACCTAGATATCCAGAAGTTCCTCCACTAGGTAGATTTACAAGAAAACTTAATATGAAGAGTCATTTCCAATGGGGTGGCAGATTCACAGAATATACTGATGTTAAGCAAAATGTCAGAATTCATATTAGCTTTAAAACATTACTTCAGATTCTTTTCCAGGTTGTTGTATAATACTGAGCAGAGTTCACTGTGCTATACAGTGGATCCGTATTGGTTATCCATTTTAATTATAGCAGTGTATACATGTCAATCCAAAAGAATAGATACATGTATATGTATAACTGACCACTTTCCTTCACACATGAAACTATCACAACCAACTATATATATTGTTAACCAACTATACTACGATATAAGATAAAAGGTTAAAAAAAAAAGAACTAGGAAATCTAATGATGTCCAAAGAAAATAGGAAACTTCTGCAGGCATTTATATAAGAAATAGCAGTTGATTTTAGGGGCTATCCAGCTTCCTGTCTTGGTTATTATGGTGCAAAAATCTCAAACATTTAATAAAGTTATTCCAGCTGGTAAACATAACATGTTCTTTCATTGGTAATAAAATATTTAAAACATGTATACTCATTATGTTTTCAGACAGGAGGACAATGTGCCACTGTTTTTTTTTCTCATATAAAGGACTATCATTTAAGCATAAACCTGGAATTCAGTTCTATAGGATAAGATCAAGGTATGAAGTATCAGACTGCTTTAAAATAAAACTGTTCCCCAAAGAAGAAAAAGCATAAATCACATACTTGCCTGGCGAAAGAGTTGAAATTTAAATTGTTCAGTGTAGAAAGTAAAAGGAATGCTATTGCACATCCTGTTGCTTTTTGAGGAGTTGCTAACTGCTAGTAGGATAAAAAAGTATATTCAAGGTTATTTGATCCTTGTACTCATTAAAAACAAATGGTGGAGAGAGAGAGATTTCTATTCATAGTAGGTCCTATGTATAACATATATCATGCATGGTAATTTTTTGGTCTTTGTTTAATAAACCATACCCTTCAATTTAAGTGAAATCATCAAAAAGGAAAAAGTATGGTATGTGATGGCTCAGGGTAAGGAATCTGCCTGCAATGCGGGAGACCCAGGTTTGATCCCTGGGCCAGGAAGATCCCCTGGAGAAGGGAATGGCAACCCACTCCAGTTTTCTTGCCTGGAGAATCCCATGGACAGAGGAGCCTGGTAGGCTACAGTGCCTGGTGTCGCAAAGAGTCCAACATGACTGAGCGACTAACACTTACTTATGTGATTTGAGATTAGTTTTAAAAAGTAAATAAAACATGAAAATTATCTTCAGAGACTGCCATTTCTATTATATTGATATAAGTACAGTGCCTTATAGAGGTAGTAAAAATCAAATTATATCCATTAATCATAACAACCTATTATTTATTCTCTTTTATATATCACTTCTGAGTTGAAATTTTGTAGAGTATTTCAGGGACAAATACAAATTATTCAATTAGTTTAATTCCTTCTTTACAGAAGGAAGAATCCTAAGTATTATAAGGAGATTTTATTTTTAATATATCCAGAACTGTTATTTTTTAATACCTTCAGAGATATAACAGTTTTTTCATTTTTATGGATTACAGATTTTCTTGGTATGCATTTTTTCCTAATTTTCTGTGATACATCAGGTTAGTGACATTGAACTAATTTAATGTTTATGTTAAACCCAAATGATTTTTGCACTGAGTGATTTTATGGAGAAAAGGAAAGATTTACTCATTTGAATGCAGAGTTCCAAAGAATACCAAGGAGAGATAAAAAGAGCCTTCCTCAGTGATCAGTGCAAACAAATAGAGGAAAACAATAGAATGGGAAAGACTAGAGATCTCTTCCAAGAAAATTAGAGATACCAAGGGAACATTTCATGCAAAGATGGGGACAAGAAAGGACAGAAATGGTATGGACCTAACAGAAGCACAAGATACTAAGGAGAAGTGGCAAGAACACACAGAAGAACTATACAAAAAAGATCTTCATGACCCAGATAAGCACGATGGTGTAATCACTCACCTAAGCCAGACATCCTGGAAGTCAAGTGGGCCTTAGGAAGCATTGCTTCTACTGCTGCTAAGTCACTTCAGTCGTGTCTGACTCTGTGCAACCCCATAGACGGTAGCCCACCAGGCCCCCCCATCCCTGGGATTCTCCAGGCGAGAACACTGGAGTGGGTTGCCATTCCCTTCTCCAATGCATGAAAGTGAAAGTGAAGTCACTCAGTCATATCCGACTCTTAGCAACCCCATGGGCTGCAGCCTACCAGGCTCCTCCATCCATGGGATTTTCCAGGCAAGAGTACTGGAGTGGGGTGCCATTGCCTTCTCTGTAGGAAGCATTACTACAAACAAAACTAGTGGAGGTGATAGAATTCCAGTAGAGCTATTTCACATCCTAAAAGATGATGCTGTGAAAGTGCTGCACTCAGTATGCCAGCAAATTTGAAAAATTCAGCAGTGGCCACAGGACTAGAAAAGGTCACTTTTCATTCCAATCCCAAAGAAGGGCAATGCCAAATAATGTTCAGACTACTCTACAATTGCATTCATCTCACATGCTAGGAAGGTAATACTCAAAATTCTCCAAGCCAGGCTTCAACAGTATGTGAACCGTCAACTTCCAGATGTTCAAGTTAAATATAGAAAAGGCAGAGGAACCAGAGATCAAATTGCCAACATCCGTTGGATCATAGAAAAAGCAAGAGAATTCCAAAAAAAATCTGCTTTGTTGACTATGCCAAAGCCTTTGATTGTGTAGATCACAACAAACTGTGGAAAATTCTTAAAGAGATGGAAATACCAGACCACCTTACCTACCTTCTGAGAAATCTGTATGCAGATCAAGAAGCAACAGTTAGAACCAGACGTGAAACAACAGACTGCTTCCAAGTTGGGAAAGGAGTCCGTCAAGGCTGTATATTGTCACTCTGCCTATTTAACTTCTATGCAGAGTACATCATGCGAAATGCTGGGCTGGATGAAGCGCAATCTGGAATCAAGATTCCCAGGATAAGTATCAATAACCTCAGATATGCAGATGACACCACCCATATGGCAGAAAGTGAAGAGAAACTAAAAAGCCTCTTGATGAAAGTGAAAGAGGAGAGTGAAAAAGCTGGCTTAAAAGTCAACATTCAGAAAACTAAGATCATGGCATCTGGTCCCATCACTTCATGGCAAATAGATGGAGAAACAATGGAAGCAGTTACAGATTTTATTTTCTTGGGCTCCAAAATCACTGCAGATTTTCCAGTGATTTCCACTCCTTGGAAGAAAAGTTATGACCAACCTAGACAGCTTATTAAAAAGCAGAGACATTACTTTGCCAACTAAGGTCTGTCTTCTCAAAGCTATAGTTTTTCCAGTAATCATGTATGGATGTGAGAGTTGGACTATAAAGAAAGCTGAGTGCCAAAGAATTGATGCTTTTGAACTGTGGTATTGGAGACTTTTAAGAATCCCTTGGACTGCAAAGAGATCCAGCCAGTCAGTCTTTAAGGAAATCAGTGCTGAATATTCATTGGAAGGACTGATGCTAAAGCTGAAACTCCAATACTTTGGCCACCTGATGCGAAGAACTGACTCATGGGAAGAAAAAGACCCTGATGCTGGGAAAGACTGAATGCAGGAGAAGGTGATGACAGAGGAAGAGATGGTTGAATAGCATCACTGACTCGACAGACATGAGTTTGAGCAAGCTCTGAGAGTTGATGATGGACACGGAAGCCTGGCATGCTGCAGTCTGTGGGGTCTCAAAGAGTGATATGACTGAGCAACTGAACTGGACTGATCCCTACCCAGTCTCTGCTCTAATAAATACTTAATTTAATTTAATCAGTATAACTTTATTTTGAAGCTGAGAGCTAATTTCTATTCTGTTTTTACCAAAATGACCTGAGTAGTTCACTATATTTCACTTCAAAGGAGTGGACATACTACTTTGTCCAAAGTATATATATTTTTTCTTTTTAACTTTTTGTTTTATACTGGAGTATAGTTGATTAACAATGTTGAGAGAGTTCCAGATATACAGCAAAGTGATTTAGTTATACATATACATGTATCTATTTTTTTTCAAATTCTTTTCTCATTAAGATTGTTATATAATATTGAGCAGAGTTCCCTCTGGTATAAGTAGGACCTTGTTAGTTATGCATTTTAAATATAGCAGTGTGTATATGTCAGTCCCAAACTCCCTAACTATCCCTTACCCTCACCCTTCTCCTCTGGTAACCGTAAGTTCAGTTCTCTAAGTCTGTGAGTCTGTTTCTGTTTTTTAAGTTCATTTGTAACATTTCTTTTTAGATTCCTCATATAAGCTGTATCATACACTATTTCTGTTTCTCTGTATGATCATCTCTGGGTCCGTCCGTGTTGCTGCAAATGGCATTATTTTGTTCTTTTTAATGGCTGAGTGATATTCCATTGTATATACCATGTTTTCTTTCTCCATTCTTTCATTCATTGGTATTTAGGTTGCTGTCATGCCTTAGCTATAGTAAACAGTGCTGCACCAAATATTGGGGTTCAAGTATTCTTTCAGACCGTGTTTTTCTCTGAATATGTGCACAGGAGTGGGATTATAGGATTATATGGTTTAGTTTAGTTTTTTATGGAACCTCCATACTGTTCTTCATACTGCTACTAAGTCACTTCAGTTGTGTCCGACCCTGTGCGACCCCATAGACGGCAGCCCACCAGGCTCCCCCGTCCCTGGGATTCTCCAGGCAAGAACACTGGAGTGGGTTGCCATTTCCTTCTCCAATGCGTGAAAGTGAAGTCGCTCAGTCGTGTCCGACTCTTCGAAACCCCATGGACTGCAGCCTACCAGGCTCCTCTGTCCATGGAATTTCCCAGGCAAGAGTACTGGAGTAGGGTGCCATTGCCTTCTCCATTCTTCATACTGGCTGTACCAATTTACATTCCTACCAACAGTATAGGAGTGTTCCCAAGTTCTCTCCACATCCTCTCCAGCATTTATTATTTTTGGATTTTTTTTATGGGGACACAAATTTATTTCTTGATGGAATTTATTAAAAATGGAAACATTAGTCTGATAAAGTCTCCTTTAATTTTAGAATACTTAAATGTTTATCTCACTCTTACTTTACCCAGCAAAAGCAAACTATAAAAGCAAACTTGTCAAAATATGAAATTAGATGTTCAGACTTTCAATTTGCAAAGCAAAAGAAGGAAAATTACTTTAAAATACTTTAGTCACTTTTATGATACAACAAGGAAAGTTTTCAGTCATACATCTGAGGAATTTTTGTCAAGTTCTTTTAGATTTAAAGTTTGAACTACCTTTTCTTGACCTAATTATATAGTATGTTAAAGTCAGTGAAGGTTTGTCCAAGTTTATTAACTTCAATATACCTTTTCAATTTTGGACTATCAAAACCTTTTTAAAATACTTATACAGAGCATCCACATACAAATTAATTAGTGTATGGAGTTTATTAAAAGAGATTTGAATTGCCTCAACACTGTATAAAAGTAGGTACTACACTAGTAGTCTCAGTCAGTCTCTGATCATTGCTTTTCCACTTTGAAAATTTGTCTTGTCATACATGAACATTAGTAATAATTCAGGAGTAGGAAAGGGGATTTATCCCAGACAGTTCTGTTTTAACCACTTTTAAAACTGTGTATTAGTGGCTTTGGAAAACTCTAGATACTGTTTTCTCTGTACTTCCCTCTCTCCATCACCACTATGAAGGTTGTTCTTTTACAAATATGTTCTCAGCATTGTCTTATCATGATTGTTAGTCCTCTTTTTATTTTTGAAATTATGAATCTCTGCAGAAATCTGCTTATTAATTTGAAAGTAGAATACATTAAAAAAAAAAGAGTCCATTTTGTGTGCCACAGTCAACCTGTATGTGACAGCCTAAAAGCGCATTAGTTGATTATATAGAGGGATAGGAAACCATGCTTAATTATAATAACTTATTTAAAGGGGCAGGTTTTTAAAATAACAGCCTTATTGAGATATTATTCATATACCATACAATTCACCCATTTAAATGGACAGTTTTGTGGTATTTAGTTTACGGTTCAACTCACAGATTGTGTAGGCATCATCAGAGTTGATTTTAGAACGTTTTCATTATCCCAAAAAGAAAACCTATATTTTTAGCAGCTACTCCTCATTTCCCCCAAATCAGTTTCCATCCCAAACCTAGGCAACCGATAATCTAATTTCTCTCCAGCTGTTCTGGACATTTAATGTAAATGGAATCTTGTGATATGTAATCATTTGTGACTGTATTCTTTCAAGTAGCATAATGTTTTGAAGGTTCATCCATGTTGTAACATGTATCAGTACTTCTTATTGCCAAATAATATTCCATTGAATGGATGTATCACATTTTATTTATCCATCAGTTGAGGGACATTTGAGTTTTTTCCACTCTTGCTATTTTGAGTAAGACGACTATGAATGTTCATGTATGGATTTTTGGGTAGATGTATATTTTCATTTCTATGAATATGTATCTAAAAGTGGAATTGCTGAGTCATGTTAACCCGCTCCTTAATCTTTTATGTAACTACCAGACTGTTTTCCAAACCAATACAGTATTGTAAAGTAAAACAACAACAAAAAAGAAAGAAAATGAGATCCCTAATCTGGGGAAAAAAAAAAAGGTCTGATGCAATTTTCCTTTTATCTGTTTTATAAAGTATCCAAGTTTGTAAAAGTGTGTGTTACTCATCTTTAAATGAACTATAAAACTGCCTTAGATACTTGTTTAAAAGACTAACAGGTAAGACTGTTAAAGCTAATCACTTGCTAATTTAAAAAAAAAATTTTAAGTGTAATTTACAGTGTAAGAAAGTAAAGAAAGGGATTTCTCTGGTTGCCTAGTGGTTAGGATTCCAGACTTTCACTGCTATGACCCATGTTCAATCCCTGGTCAGGGAACAGAGACCCCACAAGCTGTGTAGCATGCCCCCCCCCCCCAAAAAGGAAAGAAAATCCACAAGATCATCTCAATGGATACATAAAAACCATCTTACAAAATTAAACATCTCTTCATGGTGGAAAAGCAAACATTCTTATTGAACTAGGGAATAGAATGAAAATTCCTTAACCTGATAGAGAATATTTACCAAGAAAACTTATAGCATGTATCATACTTATTAGTGAAGTGTTAAAAACTTTAAGACTGGAAATAAGGGAGCCTACAATCACAGCTTTTCTTCAGTAGTACACTGGAGGGCCTGCTGCTGCTGCTGCTAAGTCGCTTCAGTCATGTCTGACTCTGTGCGACCCCATAGACGGCAGCCCACCAGGCTCCCCTGTCCCTGGGTTTCTCCAGGCGAGAACACTGGAGTGGGTTGCCATTTCCTTCTCCATGCATGAAAGTGAAAAGTAAAAGTGAAGTCACTCTGTCATGTCTGACTCTTAGCGACCCCATGGGCTGCGGCCTACCAGGCTCCTCCGTCCATGGGATTTTCCAGGCAAGAGTACTGGAGTGGGGTGCCATTGCCTTCTCCACTAGAGGGCCTAGCCCTCTAGTAATAAAACAAGAAAATGAAGTAAGAGCTTTTATAAAGATTGGAAAGGAAAAAAATGAGACTCTTTTATTCACAGATGATGTGGTTGTATACCTAGAAAATATAAAAGAATATGCAATTAAATTATTAGAATTAATATGTGAGTTTAGCAAAGTTGTAAGATTCAAGGTCAGTTTTTTTAAGCAGTTGTTTTTCTATATATCAGCAATAAGCCGTTAAAAATGAAATTCAAAAAATACCATTTAAAACTGCATACCTTGATATAAATATAAGGTATATTAAACTTCTGTATAGAAAATGTTAAACTATTAAATGTTGAGTGAAATTAAAGAAGACCTAAATAAAAAGAGATACTCATGATTTCAAACACTATTTTTTGAATGGAGTCATTTTCATCAAATTTATCCATAAATTGAATGAAATCTCAAGTGAATTTTGCGTGTGTGTGTGCACATTTATGCATAAGTGCATTCAAACTGACAAGCTGATTCTAAAATTTATGTGGAACTGCAATAAAGTAGGACAATTTGCTCTTGTATATCAAGACATATTACAAAGTTGGAGTTTCTGAAGACTGTGCCCC
>SJYA01002519.1:587476-603767 GCA_006410615.1 Neotragus moschatus | reverse complement strand
TGGGGGCAGGAGGAGAAGGGGACGACCGAGCATGAGATGGCTGGATGGCATCAGCCACTTGATGGACCTGAGTTTGAGTGAACTCCGAGAGTTGGTTATGGACAGGGAGTCCTGGCGTGCTGTGATTCATCGGGTCCCAAAGAGTTGGATACGACTGAGTGGCTGAACTGTACTGAACTGAACTGATACACACACACACATATATGTATATATATATATTTGTCTCTGCTCCTGGTTCCTGTCATAGAACTTATATACCTTTGTCATTTCCGAACTCATAAAAGTACTAGAATCATCTCTTGTTTTCATCTTTGGTCTTTGACCATTTTCCCAACACTGTCTTCCTAAAACCCTTGTAAATTTGTAAGTGATATGAGCTCTAGGAGTACCTTCTGTTCTCATGAGGTACCTCTTGATGGGATCCTGGAAAGGGCTTGTTACCAGAAAGATCAAGCAATGATTGGAAGCTTGCAATGTTCAGTCCTAACCTTTGTTTTCTGAAGAGAGAAGAAGGTCTACAAGTGGCATCAATGATCCATCATACCTACTGATGACACCTCTATAAAAATCACAAAAGTACAAGCTTCTGGGAGATTCTAGGTTGATGAAAACATCCATGGTTGTGAAGGTCCCCATCTTCATGGAACAGTCCTGAGATTGGAACACTCCAAAACTTCACACTATGTATCTCTTCAACTAGACATTCATCTGTATCCTTTACCATATGCTTAGTAAACTGATAAACTTGTGGTTTCCTGGACTCTGTGAACCACTCTAGTGAATTAGTCAAGTCTGAGAAGGGGTTTTGGCGACCTGAGATTTATAGCCAATTGGTCACGAACACAGCTGGCAAGTTGAACTGGCATTGGCACATGAAGTGGGGTGGGAGCAGGCTTGTAGTTCTGAGCCATTTACTTGTTGGATCTCATGCTCTCTCCATGCTAGATAGTGTCATAATTGACACTGGTTTTGGAAATAAATGCTCGTAGGGGAAAACCTCCACACATTTATTGTCAGGAGTGTTGGCAATCTAGTAGTAGTGGAAAATGAAGAAATGCAGGTGAAAACCTGACTTTTCCTAACATGAGTGGGAAGAGATTGTGAGAAAGTTCAGTCTTTCCCTTTACACCTTCACTTAAGTCTAACAGGAAAACACAGGATTATCAAATGTCTTTGAACAGTTGAGGTAGTTCAAGAAAAGTAGAATGACAAATAGGAAAATTAGATATTTATATATCTATATCAATATACAACCTTCTAATAAACATGTAGGCAAAAAATTAAGAAGAGAAAGATGGACCTTAAGAGTATGAATCCTTTTGAATAAACCCCAGTTCTTATCCTTGCACCCCTCTTAAGTTTCTAGTATCTCCCAAGAAATTATCAGTACCCTCAAATGTCAGTAATGCACCTCTCTCTTTTCTATCCCTTCCCACAGAAACCACTCTCCTCTGGGATTCATCTTTTCTTTCCTATCTTAAAAGCATAGAAGTTGAATTTCAACTCTGACAATTCAAGAACACAAGAAAAGTTAGGAGTCAGTTCTGATATCCTAATACATAGTCTCTTTTGAGATTCTAAATAAATGTTACTATAAAAATAGAAACAAGCACATTTTATACATTTTAGTGAAAAAATATTGTACTGGACCGAGATGCAAACATTTATAAATGCACAACTCGCAAAAACCAATATTGAATTATAGAAAGTATTTAGATAAGTATTATTAATGTGTATAATGTTATTTGTTGATGCTTTAAAAGATTTCCGAGTTCTGCTTTCACTTACTTTTTTTTCTATAGAAGATCCAACATTTTGTTTTTTAAATAAGTTCTCCAAGTAGTTGTGATACAAGTAATCTGGATCACACACTTTAAAAATCCTGGCCTAATTCTACCTACAGTGTCAATAGTGCCTTGTATTATTCAAGTAGTGTCAGTCTCCCTTCTAATTATTGCCTAGGTTTAAGTTTTATCCAGAAGTCTGTCCTACAATGTTTCCCTAATACGCAGAGCATCAAATGATGACACAGAGAAGACGTGAAACAATGACAAATCTGTGCCTCAGGTGAGATTATATTCTGTGCCATGACAAGGCATTCCCCCAAACCTCTTCTGTAATTAGAATGGAGTAATATAGTGATTTCTGATTCTCTTACAAAAGTAGTTACCCTGATAATAGAAAGTTTTGTTGGTATAATTTCTCTAGATATGTGTATGTAAGCAAATGCTTGCACATACACACAGATAATATTATATTCTATATGTTGTCAAATACTTCACAGTCAGGGTAGAATTTCAGCTTGAATTTAGTATTGCCAGATTTATTGTTTAATCTTCATTTGATATTTAACGGAGATATAATTTATCAGAAAATAGATCACTGTTATTGACTCTTCTTAATTTTGCATGATCTCTAATAAGTAGCTTTCGCATCTGTTAAATTTCAGCCTTTGAGATAATCCTTCTCTGTTCCAACAAAGCATTAGTGTTTGTGCATTAATAGCAAGTTTATTTATTTATTTACTGTCCTAAATGAAGGTAATTCTCATTCCAGTGGCTGGCTCACACATTATTTTTCTCTTCCAAAACACATGGGCTGAAACAGCACCACATCATTAGTAACACTATCTCAGCAAGAAAACAATCCTTATTGGCAGGGGAAACAAGGGAGTGAAGGCACCCATTGTTTTTAGCAGATACACACAGTTTGAAAAGCACCCCGTGAACTCAATTTTCTCATCAATTCAAAATTGAATACTAACATGCTGCCTGGAGGTTTAGAGGTCGGTTGCATGCAAGACCATACCCAGAGTTTGGAGAAAAACTGAGAAAACATCAAGGGATGGCATGTTTAGTCTGATGGAGAGGAAAAATAAAAGCTCCAACACCTAGAGAGGGTTAGAAACAGATGTGATTTTACCAAAGTTAGGTTATTAGGTCTGTTGTTTGCACTAGCCCCTTCCAAGGACCCTGTTGGGCCATTAGCCAAGTATTTACATGACCATATGAGTATGAAAAAATTGTATAGGTAAAGTGTTTCATATTTACTTTATGTACTTCTCTTTTACTTGTATAAGCTTTAGGCTCAGAGATGGTTTAGGAAAAAAGTCTCTGGTTGCATCTCCATTTCCAGCATTATTGCTGTAATTGAGAGCAAATCCTCTATTATTGATATCTGTTATATCTAACATGTGTATCTAATATACATTATCCCAAAAAGAGCAAAATGAAAGTAAAGAAGTATATGGCAAAAGAAAATAATGAGCTGGATGGTCAAAACAGACCAAAATCATCTAGGCGGCATTGTGCTCATTCAGTTGTGTCTGACTCTTTGTGGTCCTGTGGACTATAGCCCAGCGGGCTCCTCTGACCATGGAATTCTCCAGACAAGAGTACTGGAGTGGGTTGTCATTTTCTTCTCCAGATTAGGAGATATTAGGAAGATATAGTAACTGATAGTAAAGTAAGATGTAGAGAATTAATGTTGAAATCACCACATTTTAGAAGTCTCAAAAGCGAAAGAAATAATAGTCGAGAATCTTCAATAAATCACACTGGGTTAAAACAAACAACAAAGCAATCAACCACAAAATGCTTCTATGTCACTGATGTTTAAGATAAAATTATTAAGGTCAAAAGGCTAAGCTTCCAGATTGACAAAAACAGAACTGTAAATGAGTCAGACTCAGATTAACACAAAAATGCAAGGAAACTCTCCAGGTAATATAACATTGGGTATAATATCTTAATAGTATATTGTATATACTGCAGTGGTAAAGAATCAGCCTGCCAATACAGGAGACCCAAGAGATGCAGTTTCAATCCCTGGGTCAGGAAGATCCCCAGGAGGAGGAAAAAGCAACCTACTTCAAAAATTCTTGCCTGGAAAATTCCATGGACCAAGGAGCCTTGCAAGCTATAGTTCATGAGTTGCAAAGAGTCAGACACGACTGAGCAACTGAATGCAGGCACATGTAGGTAGTCACACACATACACAAACGCACACACGCGCACACCCATATATATATATATATATAAAATATAAAAACAATGTCTTGATTGTTGCCAAGATACAGAATGAAATTTGCTTTTCTATAATTTTTACACTGGTTAGACCTGATAAACGTTCAGTTACTCAGTTGTGTCTGACTCTTTGTAACCCAATGGACTGCAGCACGCCAGACTTCCCTGTCCTTCACTATCTGGTGGTAAATAAAAGTACTTCTCTATTTTCAGGAATTTAATGACTCTCTGGAGCTTCCTAGGTGGTGCTAGTGGTTAAGAACTTACCTACCAATGCAGGAAAACTAAGACAGGCAGGTTCAATCCCTGGATCAGGAGGATCCCTGGAGGAGAACATGGCAACCCACTCCATTACTCTTCCCTGGAGAATCCCGTGAGCAGAGGAGCCTGGCAGGCTACAGTCCATAGCGTCATAAAGAGTCAGACATGAATGAAGTAACCTAGCACACATGCATGCTGTGACTCTCTAAAATAATGCCCAGAAGAAATTNATCAGGAGGATCCCTGGAGGAGAACATGGCAACCCACTCCATTACTCTTCCCTGGAGAATCCCGTGAGCAGAGGAGCCTGGCAGGCTACAGTCCATAGCGTCATAAAGAGTCAGACATGAATGAAGTAACCTAGCACACATGCATGCTGTGACTCTCTAAAATAATGCCCAGAAGAAATTTTCATACCAAATCATAAATAAACCCTATAGAACCAATGAGGTATATTCTATCAATTAACTTTGGTTGAGTAGTAAACCACACCAAAACTTAGCAGTGTTAAACGATATTTGTTTATTATTTCTCATGTCACTGTGGGTTACCTTGATAGTTCTGCTGATGTCAGCTTGACTTGTCTGATCTATACTTGTAAATTAAAGATCTGGGCTAAGAATACTGAAATCTCCTGTGTTTTAAGCAATTTTTCAGAGTACTAACACTGGTTTAAAATTATGGTAATACTGCAAGACGAATAGCAGAAAAAATAAATAAAAGAAATTCCAAGACTGTCTAAAGCCTAAGCTGTTTGCCTCTGAAGTCAGATCAGCATCAAAAAGCAGGGGAGAAAAAATCTTGGCCTGTTAGGAAGAAAAGTCACATCACAAAGATCATGATTGCAGGAAGGGATAGAGACTTGCTGCCATTTCGTATAATCAGTCAATAACATAAGGTAAGCAAGAGTGGCTAAGTCAGTTCAGTTCAGTCACTCAGTTGTGTCCGATTCTGTGTGTCCCCATGAACTGCAGCATGCCAGGCCTCCTATCCATCACCAACTCCCGGAGTTCACACAAACTCCTGTCCATCGAGTCGGTGATACCATTTGGCCATCTCATCCTCTGTCATTCCCTCCTGTTCCTGTCTCCAGTTCCTTCCAGCATCAGGTCTTTTCCAATGAGTCAACTCTTCGAATGAGGTAGCCAAAGTAGTTTCAGTCTCATCATCAGTCCTTCCAAGAAACACCCAGAACTGATCTCCTTTAGAATGGACTTGTTGGATCTCCTTGCAGTCCAAGGGACTCTCAAGANCAGCAGTAGCAGCATACTGTTCGTAGAGTGGCTAAAGGCATTGATAAATTAAAATTGTCTTATTATAATTTTCACATACCTGTTTTTGGACTACTCTCTGGATCTACAGAGAAAGCATTTCTGTGAAATGGCTACAAATATTTAAAATGGTTCTCATTCTTTACCATATTTTCTCTTTCCTGGCTAAGTCAAGAATCTTCAAATGGTTAAACATTTTGTGATCCTGATTTTAGAATGGCGACCCTCCAAAGCGTCATATACATGCCTGCAGTAAACTCTGAAAGTTACTTCTGCTCTATTGGTCAAAATATTCATGGATTTTAATATGCAAACACATATATTCTAGAGGGTCTAGTGTGTTTGTGTGTGTGTGTGCGTGTGCGCGTGCTGTTACTCAGTTGCGACACCGTGGACTGTAGTCCACCAGGCTCCTCTGTCCATAGAATTTTCCAGGTAAGAATACTAGAGCACGTTGTAATTTTCTACGCAGGTGATCTTCCTGANATTCTAGAGGGTCTAGTGTGTTTGTGTGTGTGTGTGTGTGTGCGCGTGCTGTTACTCAGTTGCGACACCGTGGACTGTAGTCCACCAGGCTCCTCTGTCCATAGAATTTTCCAGGTAAGAATACTAGAGCACGTTGTAATTTTCTACGCAGGTGATCTTCCTGACCCAGAGATTGAATCCACATCCCTTGCATCTCCTGAATTGGTGAGTGGATTCTTTTACTACTGTACTACCTCAGGTTCTATTGGTGATTATTAAGTGTCTACATTTACAGAGTGTTCCAACAATCTATTCCTACATTTTAAATATAAGACTTATTGAGATATAATTCATATATAAAATTCATTCTTATGTAGTACAGTGGTTTTGAGAATATATGTGGAATTGTGCAACTATCAAAAATATCTAATTTTAGAAAAATGCTATCACTACGTGAAGAAGCAGCACACATTAGTAATTCCTCCTATCACCCATCTTCTGGGAAATATACTTTCTGTCTTTATGGATTTGCCTATTCTGAGCTTTTATACCAGTGGAATCATTTAGTATGTAGTATATTTTGTCTTCCTTCTTTCACTTAGCATGTTTTAAGGTGTATCAATGTCATACCCTGTATCAGTACTTAATTCCTTTTATTGATAAGCAATATTAAATTGTATGACTATTACAACTTCAATTTCAAATATTTTGGACAAGCTTACACATGTGAAATTATAACCACAATCAAAATGTAAACATATCTGCCCACAACCGAAACCCAATACCCTTCTTCCATAAACTAAGGGAAACATAGGTCTGCTACCACCATAGACTATTTTTGATTTTCTAGACTTTAATATAGATAGAATCATACAATATATACTGTTTTCCATCTGTTTTTAAATTAACATAATTATTTGGTACCAATCTGTGTCATTGTGCTTATTAGTATTACATTCATTTTTATTGCTTAATAGTGTTCTAATTTTTGTATGCACAACAGTTTGTTAATATATCCATCCACTTATGGACATGTGCATTAGCTATAGTTTTGAAATAGTATAATAAAAATATTTATGTACAGTCCATCATGTAACATAGATGTTATTTTCTCTTATGTAAATAACCAGATGTGGAATGGATAAATCATACAGTAAATGCATATTTATGTATTTTTAAGGAGGCTTTTAATTTTGAGTTAATTGTGGTTTCTCATGTAGTTGAATGCAACATTAAGAGGTTATGCACATCCATTATTTAGTTTCTTGAAAAGCTATATTACAGTGAGAACCAGGATATTGACATTGATATAGTTAAGACAAAATATTTCAGTCACTACAGGTATACCTTATTTTGTCATTTAATAGACACATGTAGCCCTCTCTGACATTGAAAAACATTTATTTGTTTTTATACAGTGTATACACTGTTTATTATTCGCTGGTATAATTTTGCATAATTTTTAAATAAATTTCAAATATGTGTAAGAAATATTTCCTATTTATATCATTTTACATTCAGACCAGCAGAATTCAAGAGTTGAAGTTTCTTGATGTTTTCAACAACACTGGCATGGATAGTTATTTTAAATTTTGCTATGTTGCTGCCGCTGCTGCTGCTGAGTCGCTTCAGTCGTATCCGACTCTGTGCAACCTCATAGATGGCAGCCCACCAGGCTCCTCTGTCCCTGGGATTATCCAGGCAGGAATACTGAAGTGAGTTGCAATTTCCTTCTCCAATGCATGCATGCATGCTAAGTCACTTCAGTTGTGTCAGTTGTGTCTGACTCTGTGTGAACCCCCATGGACAGCATGCCACCAGGCTCCCCTGTGCACGGGATTCTCTAGGCAAGAATACAGAAGTTGGTTGCCATTTCCTTCTCCCTTTGCTATGTTAGTAGGTATATAATATCAGTTTACTATGGTTTTTAAATTAATTAATTTATTTTAATTGGATTATTGTGGTTTTAATTACAGAATCACTCAAACATTTTATAAACTTAGATTAATTTATTTAAAAGAAATGCCAGATTAATAGTAGCTATTGTTTTCATTTCTGAGTTGCATTTTGTTTGATTTGTATCCCAGCTGCTGCTTGTATTGTTGGCACTGAATGTCTTTTTAATATAAATATTCTACTGAGTATAAAATGGTATTTAATTGTGATCTTAATTTGCATTTCCTAATGACTAATGATCTTGAACAATTTTTAATGAGCTTATTAATTATTCTCACAGTGAAATTAAATTTGCTCTACTCAAATGTTTTGTCAAAATTTTAATAGTCTTTTTTTTTATTAGTGACTTCTAAAAGTTTTCTACATATTCTAGATACAAATTCCTTATGAGATATATGATTTGTAAATATTTCCTTCCAGTCTTATCTTTTCATTCTGTTAATGGTATCTTTTGGAGCACAAAAATCTTTTATTTGGTGAAGTGCAATTCATTATCTCTTCATTTTATGAATTATGCTTTTGGTATCCTCTCCAAGAAAATTATGATGATGGTTGGAATATAGCTTCATTCAGTCACTTAGTAAGTTTTCTTTTTTAATAATAAAATTATACCAAACTCAATTTGTTAAAATTTATACCTAAGGTATAAATTTGTTGTTGCTGTTTAGTCAGATTCCCATGGATTATAGCACGCCAGGCTCCTTTGTCCTCCAAAGTCTCCCACAGTTTGCTCAAACTCATGTTCATTGAGTTGGTGATGCTACCTAACCATCTCATTCTCTGCCACCCTGTTCTCCTTTTGCTTTCAGTCTTTCTCAGCATCAGGGTCCTTTTCAATGAATTGATTCTTCACATCAGGTGGCCAAAATATTGGAGCTTCAGTTTTAGCATCAGTCCTTCTAATGAATATTCAGGGTGGATTTTCTTTAGGATTGACTGGATTTGATCTCCTTGCAGTCCAAGGGACTCTCAAGAGGCTTTGAGATACTCAATTTGAAAGTACCAAAATTTGAAAGCATCAGTACTTCAGCTATCAGCCTACTTTATGGTCCAAATGTCACCTCCATACATAATTACTAGAAAAACCATAGCTTCGACTAGACAGACCTTTGTCAGCAAAATAATAACTCCACTTTTTAATAACCTGTCTAGGTTGGTCATAACTTTTCTTCCAAAGAGCAAGTGNTTTAGCATCAGTCCTTCTAATGAATATTCAGGGTGGATTTTCTTTAGGATTGACTGGATTTGATCTCCTTGCAGTCCAAGGGACTCTCAAGAGGCTTTGAGATACTCAATTTGAAAGTACCAAAATTTGAAAGCATCAGTACTTCAGCTATCAGCCTACTTTATGGTCCAAATGTCACCTCCATACATAATTACTAGAAAAACCATAGCTTCGACTAGACAGACCTTTGTCAGCAAAATAATAACTCCACTTTTTAATAACCTGTCTAGGTTGGTCATAACTTTTCTTCCAAAGAGCAAGTGTCTTTTAATTTCATGTCTGCAATCACCATCTCCAGTGGCTTTGGAGCCTCCCAAAATAAAGCCTGTCACTCTTTCCACTGTTTCATCATCTATTTAACATGAAGTGATGGGACCAAATGCCATGATCTTAGTTTTCTGAATGTTGAGTTTTAAGCCAACTTTTTCACTCTCCTCTTTCACTTTCATTAAGATGTTCTTTAGTTCTTCTTTGCTTTCTGCCATAAGGGTGTTGTCATCTGCATATTTGAGCTATTGACATTTCTCCCAGCAATCTTGATTCCAGCTTGTGTTTCATCCAGCCCAGTGTTTCTCATGATGCACTCTGCATATAAGTTAAATAAACAGGATGACAATATGCAGACTTTATGTACTCCTTTTCCTATTTGGAACCACTCTGTTGTTCCATGTCCAATTCTAACTATTGCTTCTTGACCTGCATACAGATTTCTCAAGAGGCAGGTCAGCTGGTTTGATATTCCCATCTCTATCTCTTTCAGAATTTTCCACAGTTTGTTGTGATCCACGCAGTCAAAGGCTTTGACAGTCATAAAGCAAAAATGGATATTTTTCTGGAACTCTCTTGCTATTTTGCTGGTCCAGTGAATGTTGGCAATTTGATCTCTGGTTCCTCTGCCTTTTCTAAATTCAGCTTGAACATCTGGAAGCTCACCTTTCTCGTACTGTTGAAGCCTGGCTGGAGAATTTTGAGCATTACTTTACTAGCATGTGAGATGAGAGCAATTGTGTGCTAGTTTGAGAATTCTTTGGCATTGCCTTTCTTTGGGATTGGAATGAAAACTGACCTTTCCCAGTGCAATTGAAAAATTCCTGGAGTTTCAATATGTACTAACTGGAAAGTTAAAAACTCCAGAAAGAGGTCACTTTAGTCTATCTCTAAAGTTTTGTTCATTTTACCTTCTAGGAGTTCTATCAGATTCATACATAGAAGTTTGAAGAACTCACCCCTCTCCACACACATGGTTCCTTCAGGGAGCTAGGAAAAACAGACATTCTGAAATAGTACTTCAAAATGCTGCTAACATTCTAGTCTTCTTAACAAGGCCTATCCTAAAGGGAAAATATTTTACCATAGTCTAAGCAATCTGGGGAAGGGAAAATATCCAACTTCAGCCCACTGTACCTTTTCACATGGAAGAAAAGAAATATCAAACTCCAGCCCCTGTAGACTCCCTTGCTCACCCAAGAAAGGGAAGTGCAAACTGAGAAGCAATCTGGCAGGTCACAGGATCATTAAAAGGCTGAACCCTAATAACAGAGTGTGCATCCCTTCCATGATACCTTATCACTATATCACTAGGGCTATTGTATTAAAACAAAAGAATATGCCTGAAGGAAATGCTCATTTTTGATTTATTTAAGAAGGATCCTCTAGGCAAGCCAAAGACAACAGGGGAAACCAGATAAACCTTCACACAAAGGCCTATTTGCCACAGCTGTGCATTCCAAAAAAAAAAAAAAAATGCAAAGCATTCTACAAAACAAAAAGAATAACTTGGAGAGTAGAGCTAGCCTCACAACCAGAGAGGTCGGAGGTCAAGTTTCAGACTGGTGGTTAAAAAAAATCAATAGACTAAGGGCTTCTGATGGAAAAAGTATAAAATATACAAAAATAGAGGGGTAATGTAAACAAAGAGAAACTCTTAAGAAACTATAAAGAAATATTCTAGAAATCAAAACCACTGGAACACAAATGAAGAAAGCCTTTGATGGGCTCAAATACTTGCCAAGATATAACCAAGGAAAGAATAAGTGAGCAGGTAGAAATGTCAGTAGAAATTTCCAAAACTGAACTTCAAAGAGGAAAAAGAACAAAAAGGCAGAGTAGAATACTATAACAATGAAGGACAATTATAAAAGGTATAGCACATTTGTAATGGAAATATCAGAATGAAAGAAAAGTGAGAAAACAGAAAAGAATATTTGAAATAATAATGAATGAGAAGCTTTCAAAATTAATGATAGATACCAAACCATAGATCCAGAAATTTTAGAGAAGGCCAAGTGGGATATATATATATATATATACACACACACACACACACAAATATATCATTTCCAATCTTAAAAAAAAAGAAATCAAAGACAAAGAAGAAATTTTGAAAGAAGCTAGGGAATGAGGGCATAAATAAATTACCTGTACTGGAGCAAGGATGAGAATGATGTTGAACTCCTCAGAAACCATGCAAAAATAGAGATAAGATATTTGAGATGTTTAGAGGTTTAAAAAAAACATACACAATAACCTAGAATTTTTATCAAGTGACTTATCCTTCAAAAGTGAAAGACAAAAAATTTCTCAAGCAAAAATTGAAGAAATCTTTCACCAATAGATCTGCCTTGCAAGAAGTAGTGAAGAAAATGTTTTTCAGAAAGAAGAAAAATGATACTGGTGAGAATTTAGATCTTTATAAAACAGAGAATTACATAGTGAATAAAGATTACTTAAAACATTTTATATTTTTTATTAATTAATCTATGAAATACTAATCCATCCAAAACAATCACAGCAGCTATGTATATATGTCATTATAGCTTATGGATAAGTGAATGAACAATGCGTTAACTGGTGTGATTCAGGTAGTGTGTGCCTGCTCAGTCATGTTCAACTCTTTGCGACCCCGTGGACTTTAGCCCACCAGGTTCCCCTGTCCATGGAATTTTTCAGGCAAGAATACTGAAGTAGGTTGTCATTTCCTCCTGAGTGAATTTTTCACAACTCAGGGATCAAACCTGTCTCTTGCACTGGGAGGCTGGTTCTTTACCACTGATTTCTTTCACCTGGGAAACCGTTATAATTCACGGGAGGGAGGAATTGCATGATACTATATTACAAGTTACTTTGCCGACTAAGGTCTGTCTAGTCAAGGCTATGGTTTTTCCAGTGGTCATGTATGGATGTGCGAATTGGACTGTGAAGAAGGCTGAGCGCCGAAGAATTGATGCTTTTGAACTGTGGTGTTGGAGAAGACTCTTGAGAGTTCCTTGGACTGCAAGGAGACCCAACCAGTCCATTCTGAAGGAGATCAGCCCTTGGATTTCTTTGGAAGGACTAATGCTAAAGCTGAAACTCCAGTACTTTGGCCACCTCATGCGAAGAGTTGACTCATTGGAAAAGACTCTGATGCTGGGAGGGACTGGGGGCAGGAGGAGAAGGGGACGATCGAGGATGAGATGGCTGGATGGCATCACTGACTCGATGGACGTGAATCTGAGTGACCTCCGGGAGCTGGTGATGGACAGGGAGGCCTGGCGTGTTGCGATTCATGGAGTCGCAAAGAGTCCTACACGACTGAGTGACTGAACTGAACTGACCTGTTACAAGTAACAAGCTATTCTGCATCTTAAGTAAGTAAGTGAAGTCACTCAGTCGTGTCCGACTCTTTTAGTAGCCTACCAGGCTCCTCTGTACATGGGATTTTCCAGGCAATAGTACTGGAGTGGATTGCCATTTCCTTCTCCTGCGGATCTTCTCGACCCAGGGATCCAACCCGGGTCTCTCGCATTGTAGACAGAAGCTTTACCATCTGAGCCACTGGGAAAGCCACCAGGAAGTCTCTCCTGCATCTTAGACATACCTAAATTTTTACCAATACCCTTTGAAGTCCTGTTAGAATGAACATTATTCCTGTGTTGTTCAGAATTCTTGTAAATATGGACCTGCATTCCCAAATGAGTTCTCTAATTGACCTCTTATTAACACAGGCTCATCATGTTTTAGGGTCTCTGCTGCCTCCCTGTACTTTCATAAATCTGTTGGATATAGCAGATGGCTACCTCTTCACAGTGGTGACTCAGATTCTGTGGCTAACTCCAAAATGAAAAAATAACAACCTTGACATAATTTGTGTTTCAAATCTCTGGCAAAAACACATATTGTGCCAGAGACAAATTGACCGTTGTGTTTTTTAATGATAGCTGGTTTGGATCTGACAAAAGTGGCTAAACCTTATTTAACAGAGAAATTTCACTACCAGCTGTTTCTTTTATCTACAAGTTAGATACTTATAAAACTAATTTTGAAAAACTAAAGCTATATAAGGAATTGTAATAAGTTTTGAGATATTTTTTCTGCTTTGTTATTGTTTTTGTGTTTTGGAGTGAACTAAAAATTGGAGACGGGAGGAAAAGGGGATGGCAGAGGATGAGATGGTTGGATGGCATCACTGACTCAACGGACATGAGTGTGAGCAAGCTTTGGGAGTTGGTGATAGACAGGGAATTATGGCATGCTGCAGTCCAGGGGGTTGCAAAGAGTCAGACACAACTGAGCAACTGAACTGAACTGAAAAAGTGGGCAAATAACTATATATCAAGTTGGCTTTCTTTTAAAAATTTAGATTTTAATCTTTTTAAAGAAGTTATCATTTATATTAACAAAGTTCCTGTTCAGTTCTAAATAGCATTTATTTTATATCCTAGAAAATTAAATAATGCTTTAAGTCATAAAACTTTATGTTTATTTGGAGGCAATAATTTTGGCTCAGTGAGGAAAACCTTTCTCAATACTCAGACATATTTTCAGAAATGAGCAAGTTAAAGTCACAAATTCACACATCATCATTATTACCACAAAGGCTATAAAAATCATAGATTGGCAAGATGTTTCTTCCCAAACCAGTAATCTACCACAATATATATAATGTTTTTACACTAAAATTCAGTCTACTTTTGTATAAACAATACCATGATTGAAATCCACTGACGTTTCTCTAAGCCATAATCCACAGCACATTTCCTCTGACTCTCACTGACCTTCAGTCACATTGAACTATATTCTGCTTACCAAAACCTGGAAAACTCACCACAACACCATGGTTTTACCACTGCTGGCTTTTTCTACTTGTGTGTGTGGTTTTTTTAAACCATTTCCATAGCACACGCAGCTATTTGAAATGATTTATTTTTTTATCAAATTACTTCCCTGCTATAAGTCTCATCAAATTTTCCATTTCATATAGATGTCTTGTCTGTATCCCTCATTCTATGAACATAATCTACCAAATAATAGATGTTCAATAAATCATTCTAGACTGAGTAACATTTTTATATCTTTCCCTGGTCTCTAAATATTTTTTTCACTTTACCTAGTAGTCTCCAATCCTCTCTGGAATGGTAAATACTCACTTAAAACAACAGCAATAACAAAACCAACAAAATGACAAAATTTATTTTGTATCTCAAGGGACATTTTCTGTTCTGCTCTAAGACTAGACTTTTTTGGAGATAAATAAGCCTTATTTTATATTTCATTCCTTTGAGAAATCCTGGGCTTTGTTCAAAAATGATATATTTCATTTTTTTCTGCATGTAATTTTATCATCCCATAGAGTCTAGATTGAGTTCCTGAAGTTCTCAGTTATTCCACACGGGCCTAATTCCATTACATTTTTGGCCCGTGTCAATTAATTTTCTTTTCTTGGATAATAAATTTATACTTCTATTCCTCTTCTGAGCAGTTAGACATTTTCAGTAAGGAACATTCCATTAAAATGAAGTGACAAATTTCTCTGTAGCACACAAATTTTTTAAGGCTACTTGATCTGATAATATAGTTCATAGTAGTTTCTTCTCAAATAATACATGTACACAAAAGACATTAAATCTGTGCATTTACAAATGACACGTAATTTAAGAGTGATGTCATTGCTTCACAAATACATCTAAGTTTTAAGATGATTGATTAAATTCTGTTTAAAATTTTACACATAAGTGAGATATATAATCACATTTTATGTTTCTCTGTGCAGAATCTAGTTTTCTAAATCATACTCCATTGTCATGAGCAAGTTCATCTTCCATACAGAACACACTGACTGAAAATAAGATCAAGTCTGCACATTTTGTGATATAAATTTTTGAGATTACTGCAGTTGGTACTATATATCTCTCCTGTACTAGAGCCTCTAAATCTTGCTCTTTTTACTACTTTTGTGCTTACAAGATTTATGCTACTCTACACTTTGTTTATATTCAGCAGCTAAGTATTATTTATCCTGTTATCGTGACTTATCCTGTAATTTACTTTAAAATGCCAGTAAGGTTTTAAGCATAGTTATAGTACAATTTTGCTGCATAACAACCCAGAATGAGAAAAAAATTTAATTTGCATATACCTACAGACATACATATGTTCTTCAAATAGGTAAAGTTAGGCAGTCTTTTATAATAGATTCATCATTAACTTTGACTGGAAATTTGTAAATAGAATTTAATTCTAATTCTTACAGGATTAGATACAAATATATTTACAGTTCTCACCCTTATCCATTCATTGTTTTAGCTTCCTTCGAATTCCTAATTATTACAGTAGAAGTATTGGATCTTTTTCCTTTAAAATGTGGGTATTGTAATAAAAAGTAAGTAAAGGAAATTAGTACATTTTGAAAATTGTTAATTTTTGCTATTCTATTCCTAAAAATACTCTTCATAATAAGTAATTTTCACACAAAATTGTATAATATGAAATGACAGAAGTTTGTCCATTTTTAAAATGTTCAAAAATATATAGAACAAAGTGTAATGCACCATGACTTTACACAAGTCCTTTTTAATAGAGTTATGTTTACTAACTCATAATTTAACAGTGTACTTCTTTTGCTTTCAGTTTGTCATTTGTAAATTGAAGCTGTTGATCTATGGGATTTCTAAGATCTCCTCTACCTTGCATTTTCATGTTAAATTTAATTAAATTAAGAAATATGTTGAAATGAGGATTTAAATTAGATTCAAGCCTGAGACTAGAATTTCTACACAATTTTTTTAAATGGGAATAAAAATATGGGAGAAGCTGTAAAATCTAGGAAA
>SJYA01002519.1:550108-587378 GCA_006410615.1 Neotragus moschatus | reverse complement strand
ATTTCTTCACAATTTTTTTAAATGGAAATAAAAATATGGGAGAAGATGTAAAATCTAGGAAATTGTATAAAGAAAAAAAAGGTGAAAAAAGTTTGGGCAAGAGCCAAGAACTTTAGACATAGAATGAATAAGGGTTTAAATAAGAATAATAGAGACTGGTATGAGAGAAATCAAACCAACTGCATAGTACAATGTGCAGAAAATCTGTAGAACTCTAAATATCAAAGTTGACCTTCTCCAAGCATGCAGAATGAGAATCATAGCAAGGTAAATCATGGGAAAGATTTTACACCTGCATATACAAATTTTACTTTGGCACCACAGAGAGTCTCTTCCTTTAAATTGTATTCCTTCTAGAAAGCAGTAAGTTTAATATTTCTGACAAAGTATAAACTTATTAGCAAAATTAGCTATTCTTTATGAATTCACATTTCGTTTATAGAATTACAGGATAGGTAGTTGTTTCAATTTTCTTTTAATCATGAAATACTCAAAGGTAGATTTATGATTATTTATTGATATTTTCTGGTCTTTCCAGGTGGCATTTCTGTTAAATCATCTACCTACCAATGCAGGAGACATAAGAGATGTGGGTTTGACCCTTGGGCTAAGAAGATCCCCTGGAGGAGGGCATAACAATCCAATCCACGGACAGAGGAACCTGGTGGGCTGCAGGATTGCAAAGAGTCAAACATTACTAAAGCAACTTAGACATACACACATTGATATTTCCTAAAATGCTAGCCAAAATGACAATATAAAAACCATCACATTCATTGCTGTGACATTTGTTGATTGTAGTTGATAATGTTGGGAAATTTCCCTAAATATTAGGATTCGATTTCTTCTTTTAGTTTAATGAAATCATAACTGGCAAATGTCTTTAAAGACATACAGGATATACTTTCAACAAATTACTTAACATGTGTTAATTCATAATCATATTTCAAAGACCCCCAGTGTGAACTCCAAAGGTTTGCATGTTCACCTTGTGATTCAAGGAACTAGTATCTGCCTGAATGAGAGAAGATAGGAAAGAGTATTTTGAATCAGTCACTTCAACTATATGTGCAAAACAGTGTTCATGAAGAAATAACATTGCATTTATACTAAAATTTATATTTCTCAAAATAAAAACCTTGAATTTTGAAATAAACAAGGCTTGAGTTAAATCCAACAGTTATCTATGCCTCCATATTTCATAAAGAAAAAAGAAAAGCTTCCAAGGTGGTTCAATATCACTGATAATGAAAGAATTAACTCAGTGAATAAATGTACAGGATTCTTCATTCCCCGTATGAATTGTTTTGATCTTTATCTCTTAGCATCAGTTCATCTCTTTAAGACTAAATAAGTAGTAGATATAAAGTGAACAGGACTTCCCTGGTGACTCAGTGGTAAAGAATCCCCCTGTAATGCAGGAGACCCAGGTCAATCCCTGGGTCAGGAAGATCCCCTGGACGAGGGCATGGCAACCCACACCAATATTCTTGCCTGGAAAATCCCATGGACCAGGGAGTCTGGAAGGCTACAGTCCATAGGATCACAAAGAGTCAGACAAGTCAGTTTATCATTCTCTGATGATGTTTTTCAATGCCAGTTACCTGAGGAGAATTAATTTCTTAGAAATAGTTATTCCCAAGAATGGCTTGTTATTCTTAGAACTATGTGGCAGCCAATAGTTCATTTTATTGATGGACAAATGAATGCTAGATAAGAAAGGTAAAAAATAGGAAAAATAAATGCTCAAACAACTTCCCACATAAAAAGCAAGTACTAGTAATTTCAGACATACATGGAAAGGTCTCAAGCCTCAAAATCATCTGAAACATTTATACTATATACAACTCAAAGGGAAAAGTTGCAGTCAATAAAATATGAAAAATTTTAATAAATATAATAAATATTATTCAATACCTACTATTTGTAGGATACTATTTTAAGCCTTGAAATTGACATGCTGCTGCTGCTGCTGCTAAGTCGCCTCAGTCGTGTCCGACTCTGTGCGACCCCAGAGACTGCAGTCCGCCAGGCTCCCCGGTCCCTGGGATTCTCCAGGCAAGGACACTGGAGTGGGTTGCCATTTCTTTCTCCAATGCATGAAAGTGAAAAGTGAAAGTGAAGTCACTCAGTCGTGCCCGACTCAGCGACCCCATGGACTGCAGCCCACCAGGCTCCTCCGTCCATGGGATTTTCCAGGCAAGAGAACTGGAGTGGGGTGCCATCGCCTTCTCCGAAAATTGACATATAAGCTATAAGATGTGAAGATTCACATGCTCTGTGTTCATCTGATCTATTCTTAGTCTGCTCCAACATCCAATTTCTCCTGCCATGACTCTTCTGATTGTGTTTTGCTAATGGGGAAAGAAAGAGAGGTTGAAATATTTCTCCCACATCTTTCCCTATGTCAAAGACAAATATCTTCTATTTGCTGCCTTCTTCCATGATTCTTTTTTTCCTGCAGTTCTCAATGCCTTTCTTCTTTCTCTGGATTTTCCTAACATCATTTTCTTCCCTTGCCCTGCCATACCTATGGAACCTTCCTTCCGCTCCTTATTGAGAGTTTTATCATCCTTTTCTATACCCTAACTCCTACTCATACCTCAGTAAAAATTCATTCCTTAAAAATTCTTCCTGATCCAAGGTGATTGTGCCATCTACCTCTTATTGGAACTGTACTAAATATAACACAATTCAAAAATATTTGCGAAGAGCATACTTGACAAATTATACTTAATATTAAGAGTTTGTTGAGGAGAGAAAAAATTTTTATAAGATGTGGAATGGAGTGGTATTCATTGAGTGACATATCAACTGGGCCTGATTGCGACTTGGATGGGATTTCAACAGCTATTGAAAATTATTTTAACTTCTTCAGGAGGATAATATGTGATTATTGATTACACTAAATGTCCCTTGAATAGATCATTATAATTTTTCTATATGCTTAAGTTGAAATAAGTAGTGGGGAATAAAATTCATGCAGTCATTACGCATGATGACAAGCAGAACATTTTCAGTAAACTAGCACTCTAGTTGTGTCCTTCCCAGCCACAAATCCTTTGTATTCACCCTTTATGCAACTTTACTCCAGCATTTATGATAATCTTTTTCTTGCAATTATGTGCAGTTTCTGTACAGAATATGATTTAGTATTGTTTGGTATCGGACTTTACATTTGCTTACATTTTCTATTGTATGCCATTCTTTGTTGAACATTCTCAGTTTTCAATTTTATTGTTGTAATGTTGTTGTTCAGCTGCTCACTCTCATCTGACACTGCAGCCCCATGGACTGCAGCATGCCAGGCTTCCCTGTCCTTCACTATCTTCCAGAACTTGTTCAACCTCATGTGCACTGAATAGGTGATGCCATCTAACCATCTTATACTTTTTCATCTGCAATCTGCCTTCAATCTTTCCCAGCATCAGAGTCTTTTCCAACGAGTAGGCTCTTTGCATCAGGCAGCCAACGTACTGGAGCTTCAGCTTCAGAATCAGTTGTTCCAATGAATATTCAGGGTTGATTTCATTTAGGATTGATTGATCTGATCTCCTTGCTGTCCAAGGGACTCCCAAGAGTCTTCTCCAGCTTCACAATTTGAAAACATCAATTCTCCAACCTTCTTTATGATCCAACTCTCACATCCAGACATGGCTACTGGAAAAAATATAGCTTTGACTAGATGGACCTTTAATACGCTGTCTTGGTTTGTCATACTTTTTTATTCCCCCAAAAAGCAAGCATCTTCTAATTTCATGGCTGCAGTCACCATCTGCAGTGATTTTGGAGCTCAAGAAAAAAAAATCTGTCATTATTTCCATTTTTTTTTTTCCCATCTCTTTGCCATGAAGTAATGGGACCAGATACCATGATCTTAGATTTTTGAATGTTGACTTTTAAGCCAGGTTTTTCACTCTCTTTTTTCATATTCATCAAGATGCTTTCTAGTTCTTCATTTTCTGCCATAAGCATGGTGTCCTCTGCATATCTGAGGTTATTGATATTTATCCTGGCAATCTTGATTCCAGCTTGTGCTTCATCCAGTCCAGCATTTCTCATGATGTACTCTGCATATAAGTTAAATAAGCAGGTTGACAATATACAACCTTGATGTACACCTTTCCCAATTTGGAACCAGTTTGTTGTTCCATGTCCAGATCTAACTGTTGCTTCCTGACATGCATACAGGTTTTTCAGGAGACAGGTGAGGTTGTCTGGTATTCCTGTCTTTTTAAGAATTTTCCACAGTTTATTGTGATCCACACAGTCAAAGGCTTTGGCATAGTTAATGAAACAGAAATATATATTTTTCTAGAATTCTCTTGCTTTTTCTATGATCCAATGGATGCTGAAAATTTGATCTTTTGTTCCTCTGCCTTTTCTAATCCAGCTTGTACATCTGAAATTCTCAGTTCACATACTGTTGAAGCCTAGCCTGAAGGATTTTGAATATTATGTTGTTAGCATGTGAAATGGGTGCAATTGTACAGTAGTTTGAACATTTTTTGGCATTGTCCTTGTTTGGGGTTGGAATGAAAACTGACCTTTTTATTGTTATAGCTATCTTTATTCCCAAATTTTGTTATTAGTCTGTGATTCATATATGAATATATATATATATATATATATATACACACACATACACATTCAGATAGATGTATAGCTAGAGATGAAATTACTTTCTTGGAGAGTATTTACTTTTTAAATTTATGACCTTTAAATATAGTAGATGTGGATGATATCCAGATATTCTACATCTCCACCATTATCTGGTATTGTCAGACATTTTAGTATTTGTGAACTAATAAAATATTATGATACTTGGCCCAACACAGTTCTGCTTTTATAAATACTCTGTGTATTCTTGAAATAGAATATATTGAATGCTTGCTGCATATACTGTGAGATGCTTATCTTCACCATTTGATCTGAATCAGATGTGATGCAGATGTAAATCAAGGGAAAACTCTTTTGTTTATACATAATTATATCTAAAGAATCATAAATGTGAAATGAAAAAAGACAAATATAAAGGAAGTAACTCAATAAATATCCGTCTTCATTAATATAAAATTGCTGAAACACTCTTTGTTTTAAAAGATTTATTCATTTACTTAAAAAGAAAATTGGGCTGCACCACGTCTTCTTTGCTGTGTGTGTGGGCTTTCTTTAGTTTAGAGAGCCAGGGATACTGTTCACTGTGGTGCGTGGGCTTTACCACTCACCAGCTCCCGCTTGTGGGATCTTCCCAGGCCGGGGGTGAAACTCATGTCCCCTGCACTGACAGGCAGATTCTTAACCACTAGACCATCAGAAAAGCCCTGAAGCACTTCTCTTAAATTTTATTTGTATGTATATATAGAGGGAAATATTTTACATAGGTTGAAGTCTATTACAAATAATAGATGAATATTTTAAAACATACAGTCTAAATATTTAAACTTTAAATACAACAAAGACTTGCATTGCTTATCAATTTTGAGTTAATTTTGAATGCAAATTTCTTACCAAACCTAATTTTATTCATAATCTATATATATTTTTGGTAATTAAGATTTGGTTACAATCAATGGTCATACCCATGTTCAAGATATGAGTGCCACTCACTGATGTTTCTCTGCTTCTCTATTCTGAAAATTGAGTTGCAATAGTAGGAAAATAGGAACAAGTTGAGGTGTTTAGAAAACAAAAAAAAATGTATTCATTAATGTCACCACTTATAAATGATTCAATGTACATTATGCAACAGATCTTATTTTTTTCCACTAAATATAAAAGCAAAGAGTCAGACACGACTGCGCGACTGAACTGAACTGAACTGAAATATNTAGGAAAATAGGAACAAGTTGAGGTGTTTAGAAAACAAAAAAAAATGTATTCATTAATGTCACCACTTATAAATGATTCAATGTACATTATGCAACAGATCTTATTTTTTTCCACTAAATATAAAAGCAAAGAGTCAGACACGACTGCGCGACTGAACTGAACTGAACTGAAATATAAAAAATACCTCACTCATTACAGTCATGTATCTGCAGGTATGAGGTTATGTGTACATGCCTGATCATTTTTAAATTAATTTAATTTATATTCAATAATGTAATGGGTTTCTTTGCCACCGTCCACACAGATTCTTGCTTTTATACACAAAACAAGCCACACAAATTTTCATCTATAACAGAGAAAAAAGCTCTGTTAGTAAATGCTAAGTGAATGAACTCACATTCCAAAATCATCCTCATTCTACAGCTTTCACCTGCCCTTCCCTCATCTGCAGAAATCAAAGGCTGCTCTGATCTGCCTCACCCCTCTCTACAGGCAAGTCCTTGTACACAGATAGCAGCTGTGCTTGGTGACCTATAGGAGCTCTCTTGCTTTCCATAGACATCCTGGGGTCAGTATCTCCAGTTCCCACTGTGGTGTACATACTCCTCTGCCTTTGGTGCCTTGTCCCATTACCTGCAGCCCCAGAGTCACTCACTCTAAGACAGGTGGGCTGGAACTGGAGGAGCTGCAGGAGGCACTGGAGCTGGTCCAATGGCAAAACTACCACTTGGTTTCTGCCTAATTTCTGATGGCTAGGCAGAATCTAAGTGGAAGGTTTTTTGTTTTGTTTTAGTTTTTTCTTCTGATAAATCTGCAGAAAGTATTTTTATTAACACTTGCCATTTTATTCATTTCCAAGTGAGACAGCCACATTCCCCAGTCTCTCTACTCAGTACACACTCTCAGGTGACTGCTGCACCTCACCATACAGGATAACTCGGCTCACCTAGTGGGAAGTATCAGCCTGACATTTCTAGAGTCATTATTGTCATAACAAGAATGGATCCCAAAGTTATAGTGTTCTTCTCATTCAATCCTTGAACAACTATTAACTAGGCATCATGCATGTTCTTGACCTTTTGCTAAATCAGTACCTATGCCCTTAATCAGAATAGCCAAAGCACCTTTATTCTTTCTGAAAGTTTATGGTTAGACATAAACAATTAGAAGAATAAACCAAATATGTAATGTAGGAATACAGGTTAGTAATAATTGTTACATAGTCTAATCAGGGTGATATGACAATGAAATAGTAATTGGTTGATTAGACAGGCACTCTAAAGAAGAATTGTCTTGCAGCAGTTTCCCCAAAATTGAGAATGAAGGTCCTGTGTCAGGGAAAGCAAGCTGGAAACAAAGGGCAGTCAAGTTGTAAGAGACAAGGACAGTGAAGCTGCAAGAGGCCAGACTAGATCTCAGTGTAAAAAATGTGACGGGATTACTTTGGAGAAGTGAGACTACAATGTCATGATCTGAGTTGTACAATAAAAAATCACGTTGGTTGCTTTCTGGAGAAGAGATGGAAGGAAGACTAGATAATAGCAGCAGACAGATGTTTAAGAAGTATTTAGTGTCACCAAAGTGAAAGGTCTCATTTCACAAAAGAAATGATAAACNAATGTGACGGGATTACTTTGGAGAAGTGAGACTACAATGTCATGATCTGAGTTGTACAATAAAAAATCACGTTGGTTGCTTTCTGGAGAAGAGATGGAAGGAAGACTAGATAATAGCAGCAGACAGATGTTTAAGAAGTATTTAGTGTCACCAAAGTGAAAGGTCTCATTTCACAAAAGAAATGATAAACAGATGCTCTGTCTAAAGGTGAAGAAAAGCACATTTTCAAATTGACTGGAATGGCATAGATGATGGTATAAATAGANAAAAAAAAAATGTATTCATTAATGTCACCACTTATAAATGATTCAATGTACATTATGCAACAGATCTTATTATTTTCCACTAAATATAAAAGCAAAGAGTCAGACACGACTGCGCGACTGAACTGAACTGAACTGAAATATTAAAAATACCTCACTCATTACAGAGTCATGTATCTGCAGGTATGAGGTTATGTGTACATGCCTGATCATTTTTAAATTAATTTAATTTTTATTCAACAATGTAATGGGTTTCTTTGCCACCGTCCACACAGATTCTTGCTTTTATACACAAAACAAGCCACACAAATTTTCATCTATAACAGAGAAAAAAGCTCTGTTAGTAAATGCTAAGTGAATGAACTCACATTCCAAAATCATCCTCATTCTACAGCTTTCACCTGCCCTTCCCTCATCTGCAGAAATCAAAGGCTGCTCTGATTCTGCCTCACCCCTCTCTACAGGCAAGTCCTTGTACACAGATAGCAGCTGTGCTTGGTGACCTATAGGAGCTCTCTTGCTTTCCATAGACATCCTGGGGTCAGTATCTCCAGTTCCCACTGTGGTGTACATACTCCTCTGCCTTTGGTGCCTTGTCCCATTACCTGCAGCCCCAGAGTCACTCACTCTAAGACAGGTGGGCTGGAACTGGTCCAATGGCAAAACTACCACTTGGTTTCTGCCTAATTTCTGATGGCTAGGCAGAAACTAAGTGGAAGGTTTTTTTTTTTGTTGTTTTAGTTTTTTCTTCTGATAAATCTGCAGAAAGTATTTTTATTAACATTTGCCATTTTATTCATTTCCAAGTGAGACAGCCACATTCCCCAGTCCCTCTACTCAGTACACACCCTCAGGTGACTGCTGCACCTCACCATACAGGATAACTCGGCTCACCTAGTGGGAAGTATCAGCCTGACATTTCTAGAGTCATTATTGTCATAACAAGAATGGATCCCAAAGTTATAGTGTTCTTCTCATTCAGTCCTTGAACAACTATTAACTAGGCATCATGCATGTTCTTGACCTTTTGCTAAATCGGTACCTATGCCCTTAATCAGAATAGCCAAAGCACCTTTATTCTTTCTGAAAGTTTATGGTTAGACATAAACAATTAGAAGAATAAACCAAATATGTAATGTAGGAATACAGGTTAGTAATAATTGTTACATAGTCTAATCAGGGTGATATGACAATGAAATAGTAATTGGTTGATTAGACAGGCACTCTAAAGAAGAATTGTCTTGCAGCAGTTTCCCCAAAATTGAGAATGAAGGTCCTGTGTCAGGGAAAGCAAGCTGGAAACAAAGGGCAGTCAAGTTGTAAGAGACAAGGACAGTGAAGCTGCAAGAGGCCAGACTAGATCTCAGTGTAAAAAATGTGACGGGATTACTTTGGAGAAGTGAGACTACAATGTCATGATCTGAGTTGTACAATAAAAAATCACGTTGGTTGCTTTCTGGAGAAGAGATGGAAGGAAGACTAGATAATAGCAGCAGACAGATGTTTAAGAAGTATTTAGTGTCACCAAAGTGAAAGGTCTCATTTCACAAAAGAAATGATAAACAGATGCTCTGTCTAAAGGTGAAGAAAAGCACATTTTCAAATTGACTGGAATGGCATAGATGATGGTATAAATAGAGTAAAGATGGTACAGTTCACACAGTGGAAAGCTACTGGAATAGAAGCAGACTTGGGAGGACACAGATTTAGAATTCAGTTTTACTTGTTAAATTTGAGATACCACTTTGATGTTCAAAGTAGTTGCAAAATTGACTGTTCAAAGAGGAGATACAGTTAGAGATATTCATTAGGTGTTGTGTGCCCACATCTTAGCTACAAGGGACAAATTTATGAACGTCTGGTCAGTATAAATCAGCACAATCAATCTAGAGGGAAAAAAAGATGTATATATGCTCTGTCATCCTGGAATCACTTCCTCCATTCCACCCAGAGCACAGACTGTATAAGAAATTTACTGGGAATGTGATTGTAAAGGCAGAATGAGGAACAGATGAATGAACCAAGGGAAAAGAGTCAAATCTGAATATATTATCAGTTTATTGGATGCTTCAGGAATTGTGTGCTTTAGGAACTGGATGCTTTAGGATCACTCACTGAAGTGAAACTAAAAGGAAATATTATCCGTTAGCTCTAGGGGTTCCATTATTCAAGAGCTGCTACATGGATGTTAACATCAATATGTCTGGATGGAATGTATGCGAACATCAAACTAGGTTCCTCTAGTCATACGACATTTTCCAAGAAGTTCCAGGACCAAAAGTGAAGTCTTTCCAGGGCCTGAAGACTGAAATTATCAGTTACAGTTTTATAAAGCTCAACAAGTCCACCCTGGTAAATAAGGCCATCCCTGAACAAGCGTTAAGACAGAAAGGATTTGCAGTGGTGTAAGAGACATGCAATAAGTGACTAAGCAGAGCGCACAAGAGGCAGCCAAGGTAACCTGTGATGTTGAAATTGCATTCCTATGTGTATATCTGTAAGGAAATGAATATTTATGTCCTCACCAAACTCATATATTGAAATCTTAATTCCCAAGATGATAATACAGGAAGTGGGACTGTTGGAAGGTGGTTAAGTGATTAGGAATGTGATTAGTACCCTATAAAAGAAATGCCAGAGAGACCGTCTGTTCCTAGTCACATGAAGATACAAAAAATTACACGTTTTCAACCTGAAAGACAGCTGTCACCAGAAGTCAACCATACCAGCACTCTGATCTTAGATTTATAGCCTCTAGAACAGTGAGGAATGAATTTCTGTTATTTACAAGTCTATGGTACTTTGGTATAGCAGTCTGAACTGACTATGACAGAGAAATTCTGACCATTTGTATAAGAATACATTCTCAGTGAGGCTTTCCTGGTGGTTCAGATGGTAAAGAATCTGCTGCAATGCAGGAGCCTTGAGTTCAATCCCTGGGTTGGGAAGATCCCTGGAGAAGGGAACGGCTACCCTGTTCAATGTTCTTGCCTGGAGAATTCTATGAACAGAGGAGCCTGGCAGGTTACAGTCCATGGGGCCACAACGAGTCGGACACAACTGAGCAAATAACATAACACATTCTCATAGAAGCTATTTTTTAAAATGCCAAAACACTTCAGAAAGGTGAATGGGAATATATTGAATAATGAATAACTGTATTGTGATTTTTTAAAGAAAATTCCATTTTATTTTATTTATTAATTTTATTTTAATTTTTACTTAATTTTACTTTATAATACTGTATTGGTTTTGCCATACATTGACATGAATCCGCCACGGGTGTACATAAGTTCCCAATCCTGAACCCCCCTCCCAACTCTCACTCCAAATCGTCTCTCTGGATCATCCCCGTGCACCAGCCCCAAGCATCCTGTATCCTGTATCGAACCTAGACTGGCGATTTGTTTCTTACATGATAGTATACATGTTTCAATGCCATTATTTTCATGCAATGCTTGAGTGCTCAGTCATGTCTGATTCTTTACAACCTCATGGACTGGAGCCCATGAGACTCCTCTGTCCGTGGAATTTTCCAGGCAAGAATACTGGCGTGCGTTTCCATTTCCTATGTCAGAAGATCTTTCCAAACCAGGGATCCAACCCACATCTCCTGCATCTTCTGCTTTGGCAGGTAGATTCTAAACAGCATTTAAAATAATGGATAAGACATGTTAAAACAGATGGATATCATTAATGTCTAACATGGAATAAAACAAAGCAAGGTATAAAGATATACATTTTTAACTTTTAAAAATACATAATCATCCAATTTTGTTCAATTATATACAAACTGGAAGATTAATTACAGGAATATATTCATTACTAAATTTAAAGCCATGGTTTATTCTATAAATAGAAAAGGGAATTTGATAAAAGTCCCCAGGGGCCTCCAGCTGAATTATTAATTTATACTTAGCTGAGTGGTTAATATATAAAGGTTCTTTGTTTCTCTTTATGATTTCCATATGTATTGATAACTAACAAAATAAAAAGACTAGCCTAAGAACTAGAACTTAATGTTTCTCTGATATATAGAATTCTACAGTAGTAAAAGTTCTTGGGATATTAGCCCTTAGCTCTGAAGTTTGAAGCATCCTTCTAATTTTTTCCAGTGCTTCCTAGACCTTTTTGTCTTGGTGTTTTAAAAGTAAATATGGCTTCAAAATTGCTTTTTTAAAGGGGTGATTTTTAGACAAATTAGGAATGATATAGTACAAGTGTATGGCAGAAATCAACAAAAGAATTTTGTTCTCTTAGATAAGTATAACTTATAGTTCAGTTTCAAGTGGCTGTTCTGGAAATGGGACTATGTATGTGTGTGTGTGTATACACACACACACATATATATATATGAAGTTGTTGGGTCTCTCTTTATACACACTCCTCTCTGCAAGGCCCTAAGTAGGTCACTATGCATCACAAATTCAAATTGGGAAAAAAGTACATCAAGGCTGTATATTGTACTGTGCATATTTAACTTAGATGCAGAGTACATCATGTGAAATGCCTGGTTGGATGAAGAACACAAGCTGCAATCAAGTTTGCCAGAAAAAAAATACTAATAACCTCAGATATTCAGATAACACCACCTGTATGGCAGAAAGGGAAGAGAAACTAAAGAGCCTCTTGATGAAGGTGAAAAAGGAGAGTGAAAAAGCTGGCTTAAAACTCAACGGTCAAAAAAATAAGATCATGGCATCTGGTCCTATCACTTCATGGCAAATAGATAGGGAAACAATGGAAATAGTGACAGACTTCTTGGGCTCCAAAATCACTGCAGATGGTGACTACAGCCATGAAATTAAAAGATGTTTGCTCTTTGGCAAAAAAAAAAAAAAAGATATAACAAACCAAGACAGCATATTAAAAAGCAGAGAAATCACTTTGCCAACAAAGGTCTATCTAGTCAANTTCTTGGGCTCCAAAATCACTGCAGATGGTGACTACAGCCATGAAATTAAAAGATGTTTGCTCTTTGGCAAAAAAAAAAAAAAAAGATATAACAAACCAAGACAGCATATTAAAAAGCAGAGAAATCACTTTGCCAACAAAGGTCTATCTAGTCAAAGCTATGGTTTTTCTAGTAGTCATGTATGGATGTAAGGGTTGGACTATAAAGAAACCTGAGCACTGAATAGTTGATACTTTTGAAGTGTGGTGTTGGAGAAGACTCTTGAGAGTCCCTTGGACTGCAAGGAGATCAAACCAGCAAATCCTAAAGGAAATCAGTCATAAATATTTGTTGGAAGGGCTGATGCTGCAGCTGAAACTCCAATACTTTGACCACCTAATGTGAGGAGCTGACTCATTAGGAAAGACCCTGATGCTGGGAAAGATTGAAGGCAGGAGGAGAAGGGGACGACAGAGGATGAGATGGTTGGATGGCATCACAAACTCAATGGATATGAGTTTGAGCAAGCTCTGGGAAATGGTGAAGGACACAGAAGCCTGACATGCTGCAGTTCAAGGGGTATAAAGAGTCGGACATGACTGAGCGACAACAACAACAAATGGTAGATGAAAACACATGGTAAAAAGTCATTACAGGGACACAAGCTTGGGGAACGGCTTTGTAATATATTCAAGTCTTCTGGGTTAAGATGAGTTACTTACTAAGTACAATCAGTCCTCAGAAGCATGATGTAGGAAAGTGTTGAGCTCTCCACCACACATAGGTTTTATTCTTTGAGTTAAAAAATGTTGGAAGGATATCATTTGTATTTTCCTTTATTTATCTCCAATATATCTTATGATCTTCATTTCTATTCCATCCACTCTTTCTAGAAAAAAAATCTGTGATTAATAGAAGTAATATATTAAATATTTGACACTGTACTAAACATTGCTAATATTTTATCTCAATATTACTCTTGACAGTACTCAGTGTAGACAATATTTCTAATACATGAGTCATGAGGAAACTGAAGAATAGAGAGTGTAAACTCTGTTTAGAGTAGCATAATTTTAAATGTAAAAGAAAGGATACAAATTCTGATATCTGTGATTCTTTATGCTTTTTAAAAAAATCATTATACTCTATTGTCTCTATGATCTGAGGTGACCATTCCTCATGCATTTCTTAATAAACTATTTATTGCCCAGTAATGTTCTAGGCTTTTGAAATACAGCACAAAAAATTATTAATAGAAATCTTTGTCCTCATGGAACTAATATAATACTCTGGTAAGGAAACAATATAATAATCAAAAATGTAAAATACAGTGTGTAAAATGATAGTAATGCTATGGTAAAAGTCAAGCATGGTAAGTATCTATTGAGCACAGAGGATTTTAATATTTTAATAAAATGGCATGGAAATTGTCATGCAGAAGATGGTATCTGACCGAAGACATCAAGATGATACAGGGCAAACTATATCTGTTGCCATGTTCTGTAATAAACAAGAGGCTACTGAACTTGAAACTGAATGAGAACATGAATGACCCAAGAGAAAGATAGAAGTTCACAGAGAAATTGGAGAGTTCATACAATGCAGCATCTATAAAACATCTGTACAAACTCTGGCTTCTACCATCAGTGAAATGAAAATAAATTTTAAACAAAATTGAATCATAAGCTGAATCATGTTTTAAAGTGCATTTTTGAGATATGCTGAAGGACTCCTGATTCAGTATCAAAGACATCTGCTTTCATACCACTGTAATAACCCAGATGATGAAAAGCAGAATGCCAGCAGTGGAAGTAACTAAAGGTAGCCAGAACCTCACTGTATTTTGAAGAGACAATCAATGGGGGGGAGGGGGTGATGAATAGATTCTGAGGTGTGACAGACTTTGGGATTGAACATTCTTATTGATTTCATGTTTAAAATTAAGTCATAATTTTAAAATTACATGTGGATGTCAGTAAAAAGGTGGCTCAAGGAAAAAGAAAATAACTCCAATACTATAACCGGAGCTCTCTTCCATTGCTTTGAAATGGTGTTTGAAATGGAAAACTAATATGGTTTTGGGAGACAATTATACACACTTTGTTTCATTGACAGATTCATTGACTTAAATGTGACAGAGCAGTGAAGTGAAAAGAGAAAGAAAAAGGAATTTTGGAAAACAAGACCTTAAATTTATTCCCTCCACAAAAAGTATAGCTAATGTCAATAGTGATGAAATGTGTCAAATGCTTTTACTTGCATTATTTCATCCTTTCAGCAAATCTTGCTGAGTAGACATTGATTTNATGTGACAGAGCAGTGAAGTGAAAAGAGAAAGAAAAAGGAATTTTGGAAAACAAGACCTTAAATTTATTCCCTCCACAAAAAGTATAGCTAATGTCAATAGTGATGAAATGTATCAAATGCTTTTACTTGCATTATTTCATCCTTTCAGCAAATCTTGCTGAGTAGACATTGATTTCATTTGTATAAATGAGAAAAATCATGACACTGAGAGTGTAAGTAACATTGTTTATTAAACAGTCAATATGCACACTGGAGAAACTTTGGGCAAGCTATTTAAACTTACTGAAATTACAGTCTCTGATTTTTTTAATTGAGAGTACATACCTAGATCAAATTAAATATTTCACTTGTGCTTAATACGTAAATGATTTTAAAATGTGAATTGATCCCAAATATCTTTATTCTTTTGGTGGACATAGAAAATTTAACAGATATTTGGTATAATGTTACAATGAAGTACCAACTTTCCTTAAAATTGCAAGGAACTGCTCTGAGAGTATTTCCAATAAGTGTACAGAGGAAAAGTATTTTGGCTTATTTAATTTTGCAAGACCTCTCTCTTGTACATAATTCAAATTCCTTTTTTTGCCCATAGGAATAGTGAGGCAGATATGCATTAATTCATGTCATAGTACAAGAATAGGTAGTAATAAAACAGTGGCATTTTCCAAATTGCCAGTATAAAGAATTGTCAGAAGAACATGAGTATTATCTTCAGAATCTCCAAGGGGTTAACCTTTATGTTATCTGTTAAATATGAATTATGTATTAGCTCCTCATATTTCCATATATAAAACTTTGTGCCTTGGTCCTGTTCCTTGGAATGACCTTGATGTAATCAAAGATAATAGTGTTCTTTACCAAAGACATTAATCAATAACTTTATAATATGAAGCACTATGAATATTTAATAGCTTCAGCTTGAATAATTCAGATTTTGTATCTCTAAAAAGTAAAGTCAATTGAGTGACTGAGACTTCTAAATCTCTTTTGCTGTTCTATTTACTACTCCAATTTGAGGAAGGTATGGAATTTTATATATATATATATATGTGACATAATGCCTCTTACGCTCTCTTTTTGTGAATGTATAATTTCTATTTGTTATTCATTTCACTGCTGAATATGAGCAGCCATTTTGTTAAGCTCACAATTCAAGCATGAGTTCATATGGAAAGCAGTTGCTTTGATTCATTGAAAGGGACTCTGTCTAAAATATATCTTAAAATTTTAACAGGTGAGACCATGAAATATCTATTTGAAAATAAAAATACAGAATCAGGAATGCCTAAAAAATTGCATTGAGATCTTAAAAAGGCAGTGATTGCAGATAAGATTTAAATTCAGTGTACAGCTCATCTCAGAAAAGGCTTTGTGAAATTCCATTGAAATAGAATGCCAACATGAAATACATAGGAAACTCATTAATAAATGGAAATATATGTTGATATATTATATATATATGCATATAATTCTAAGCCAGAGATTGGACTCTGTGTGTGTGTGTGCACGTGCACATGTGTGAGAGAGAGAGAGAGAGAGTAACAGTTTAGAAAAAGTTTCTGTTTACAACTCTTCATTTCTGCTCTATTACTGAAAAATGAAACCTGACCAAAACCAAGATTGTGAGTTAGTTTTTTTTTTTTAATTTTACAACACATGAGAAACTTCAAACTGGAAGAATAAATTAGCATATCTATATAGGTAGAGAGATACTTGCTAATTGCAAAATGTATATCTATATATCTATATGCAAAAATATGTCTTTACCAGTGAGCCACCTGGGAAGGCCCTAGTAGAGTAAAATATGAGACCAAATATATGACTTCCAATAATGAGAATCAATAAAGACAAAAAATGAAACTTTGTAATGATAAATATTCACCTGAGGATTTATTCCTTTGTTGCAGGTTTTTGGAGCAATGGGCTATATTGTTTGACTCAACACTGATGTGTACTTCCATAAATAAGAGATTTTTCAAGCTGGTCCCATGTGGTCTAAAATTATTTTATTTATTACTAAAAGGAATGGCTCAGACAAGTCCTGTGGTAGAAACAAATTTATTGTCTGTGCTACTCACCTGTGTTATTTCTCCATATATTACCATTGATATATACTACCCATTCTTCACAGCAATGGCTTTGCAGTGAGAAATTAAATATCTCATTGTCTTTCTCGGTCCATTTTACATTATAATGTTTCTGAGCAGACTTTTACAATTCTCTCAGAATTATAGCAGATCTTTAAATAGAAACAAAGTTAAAACAAAAATCTTAAGACTTAGTTGAAAATTTCTTTTTTATTTTATATGTGGGATGTTTAAGCAAAATATGCTTTCTTCTAAAATATACTTTGTTCTATTTTTAAGATGGAAACAAATAAGTGGTATGTCAGTGGAATTATCTGGAGCTGACTCCATCTTAAATAAAAGCAAGACTAGACTAGAGACAGTCTAAAATAGATATTGTGACAGAAACACGAAAAATAATTATTTATTTTACATTCCTTTATTCTAACAGTTTAATCTATTCTCTACTATGCTATACCACATGTTATAAAATATGAAAATAAATACAAGAAAATGTGAAATTTTATCAGGAATGTCTGCAGGAAGCCCTCTCAAGCACATACCAGACTGAGCCAGCAGAAGGAGGTCCAGAAGAGATTGTAATGAGGTCTGTTTGTACTGAATTCTTTGTGTAACATTCTCTGGGTTTCAACTATTTATCCATGATGTTACAAACATTCCTGTTCTTCTGGTACAAGGAGGGATGTTTTTTACACAGGAATTTCACCACGTACTTTTAAGAAAAGGAAGGAAGATCCCTTCCTGTCCTGGCATCAATGCATAAGCCACCAATAAGAAACCAAAACAACCTTGAACTCTTGGTTTTTCTCCAGTGAACTTTTATTCAAAACGACCCTCCCTGATCTCTTCATTTGAAACTCTGTAGCAACCACTGTGAAGGATTGATTCCTGACAAATCTAGAGAAATGGTGCTTTATATTTTATGTACTTTTATCCATGTTTGAAATATTATATGATTGCATTGTTTTATTTTTTAATTTTTTAATATAAACTTATATTTTTAATTGGAGGAGTGAAGTAAGCCAGAAAGAAAAACACCAATACAGTATATTAACGCATATATATGAAATTTAGAAAGATGGTAACTATAACCCTGTATGCGAGACAGCAAAAGAAACACAGATGTATAGAACAGTCTTTTGGACTCTGTGGGAGAGGGAGAGGGTGAGATGATTTAAGAGAATAGCATTGAAACATGTATAATATCGTATATGAAATGAATCGCCAGTACAGGTTCAATGCATGATACTGGATGATTGCATTGTTTTAAAAATGATGATTTTGTATTTTAAAGGTTTTTTTTTTTTAATTTTCCAGATCAGTTTGAATTTTAAGGACTATAGTAATGATTTTTCAGGGTGAAAATTATTTTATACCAATTCCATTAGATTAGCAATAGATATTCCTAGATACATCCACACCAAACCTTTCTTTCTTTGTATGCAAAGATTCTTGGCTAAATTTATCTTTGTCACTAGGCAATATATAAAATCATTCTAAATTAGCAAAAAAAATCCATGCACAATGTATACGTCCTCCGTATGTGTGTGTGTGTGCTAAATTGCTTCAGTCGTGTGCAATCCTTTGCAACCCTATGGACTGTAACCCACCAGGCTCCTCTTTCCATGGACTTCTGCAGGTAAGAATAAAGGGGTGGATTCCCATGCCCTCCTCCAGGGGACGGAACCTGCGTCTCTTATGTCTCTTACAGGTAAGTACTTTGTGACTAGCACCACCTGGGAAGCACTCTTTCATATATCACTATCTTGAAAGGTGTTAGATTAAAATATAATATATATATATATATAAATGCACAAATTGTAAGTGTATAGTTCAATCAACTTGCACATCGTGAGGACATTTAACACCTACACAGTTTACAGAGCAGTATCTCATTATACTTCTCTTGCGTCTCCCTCCAAATAACCATTGTTTTTATTTCCAACAGCTTACCTAATTTTGCCTAGTTGTGCTTGGTCTGTGTGTGTGTGTGTGTGTGTGCATTGTGCATGGTGAGGGTGTGGATTATTGTTTACGAATGTATAATTTTGTGTGAATATATGTCTTCTTTAGTCTAATTTTAGGTTGATGAGATTCATCGGAGATGTTGCTTGTAGCAATAGTTAATTCATTTAGGTTGATTTATAATTTCATCTTATAGAAATATATGACAATTGATTTATTCAGTGCATTGTTGATAAATATTTGGTTTGCTTCCAGTTTAGAGCAAGTATAGTCAAAACTTCCATGTTTATTTTTGTTTTGTCTCTTAATGACATATTATGCATTTCTGTTTGATTCATACAATTGAAGAAAAATGTTAGTGCATGGGTATCAACAATAGATAGTGCCAATTTTCCATTTTTATCTACCCCATTGTAGCTCCATCAGTGATATATGGGTATTCTCAATCCTATTAATTGCAGCAACCTAGTGGGTGTATGGTGTTACCTTGTTTTATTTATTTTTCCTCATGATAACTATGTCTTATATTGCCCTCATGATTAATGGGAACATTTTCATACAGTAATTGACCATTTGGATGTTCTCTTTATTTAAGTGCTTCATCAACCATCCTGTCCATTGCTTATAAGATTTTCTCTATTTTCTTATTGATTGGTAGGACTTTGTATATTGTTCTGGAGATAAACTTTTGTCAGTTATGTGTTTTACAAATATTGTTCCTTAGTTTGTGACTTGAATATTTAATCTGATATATATAGTATTATATTAACTAGTACATTATTATATATCTTGTGGTGTTTCAAAAATTGACAAAACAGTATCTGTTGAACAGACCATCCTTTATTTATTGTCATAGATCATGTCCATATATGTGAATGTTTCTGGACTCCCAAATCTTTACCACTGATTTTTTTTTTTTTTTTGCTTAACCTTAATCCAAAACATTCATTTCTAATTTATTTTCCAGTATATGCAATAGGAAAAGGAAATGGCAACCCACTCCAGTGTTCTTGCCTGGAGAATCCCAGGGACGGGGGAGCCTGCCATCTCTGGGGTCGCAGAGTCAGACATGACTGAAGCAACTTAGCAGCATATGCAATAGGCATTAGAATAATCCACCAACTCTTTATTTTTAATTAATTACTTTTGCATTACTTGTACTTAATTTTTAATATCTATTTTACAATATCCACAAAAGAAACTCATTGTAATGTTTCTGATTGTGCAGCATGTTTAGAACAATCTGAACAGATTAATGTTTATCAATTTTGAATCACTGGTTGAGGAATAGGCTATCATCCTGCATTTATTTAGGTCTTTTAAATGAACATCAATAAGCTTCATGGTCTTCAGTTCAAAGGACTTTTTCATTTAATATGAATATATTTTGTGCCTCTTGATTTTGCTGTCANTATATATATATATATAAATGCACAAATTGTAAGTGTATAGTTCAATCAACTTGCACATCGTGAGGACATTTAGCACCTACACAGTTTACAGAGCAGTATCTCATTATACTTCTCTTGCGTCTCCCTCCAAATAACCATTGTCTTTATTTCCAACAGCTTACCTAATTTTGCCTAGTTGTGCTTGGTCTGTGTGTGTGTGTGTGTGCATTGTGCATGGTGAGGGTGTGGATTATTGTTTATGAATGTATAATTTTGTGTGAATATGTCTTCTTTAGTCTAATTTTGGGTTGATGAGATTCATCGGAGATGTTGCTTGTAGCAATAGTTAATTCATTTAGGTTGATTTATAATTTCATCTTATAGAAATATATGACAATTGATTTATTCAGTGCATTGTTGATAAATATTTGGTTTGCTTCCAGTTTAGAGCAAGTATAGTCAAAACTTCCATGTTTATTTTTGTTTTGTCTCTTAATGACATATTATGCATTTCTGTTTGATTCATACAATTGAAGAAAAATGTTAGTGCATGGGTATCAACAATAGATAGTGCCAATTTTCCATTTTTATCTACCCCATTGTAGCTCCATCAGTGATATATGGGTATTCTCAATCCTATTAACTGCAGCAACGTAGTGGGTGTATGGTGTTACCTTGTTTTATTTATTTTTCCTCATGATAACTATGTCTTATATTGCCCTCATGATTAATGGGAACATTTTCATACAGTAATTGACCATTTGGATGTTCTTTTTATTTAAGTGCTTCATCAACCATCCTGTCCATTGCTTATAAGATTTTCTCTATTTTCTTATTGATTGGTAGGACTTTGTATATTGTTCTGGAGATAAACTTTTGTCATTTATGTGTTTTACAAATATTGTTCCTTAGTTTGTGACTTGAATATTTAATCTGATATATATAGTATTATATTAACTAGTACATTATTATATATCTTGTGGTGTTTCAAAAATTGACAAAACAGTATCTGTTGAACAGACCATCCTTTATTTATTGTCATAGATCATGTCCATATATGTGAATGTTTCTGGACTCCCAAATCTTTACCACTGATTTTTTTTTTTTTTTTNATTGCTCTGTATCATAGCAATTACTTTAAACTGCTTAGCCTTCAGTTATATGAAGGTTTTGTTTTTTTGACAGTATCAGGCCATTAAATGTGCTGACTGATGTTATCATTTCATTTTCCTTTCCTTCTGAAGCTCGTGACAATGAAAGCATTTCTGCAGATTCTATACAAAGTCACAAACAAAGTCACCGGGCTGGAGCTTGTCACCCAATAATAGACTTCGTCATTTATGAGTTCTCACTTTATGGCACTCCTGAAATGCTTTCACCTGAGCCATTACTGAGCAACCTGAATCATGGGGATAAATCTGCCACTGTGTTCTGCATACAATGACAGATCATCTAAAGGGCGAAAGCGTCTCAGTGAGAAGAGAGCCACTTCTATCAGACCTCCCCTCTGCCTGTCTATATGCATGCCTGAGCAGGAGGAAACTCTTGCTTTCTTACAATATTATTTATTGGAAGCTGTACTCCATTGCATTTTTCACTCACAATTTGACAATTCCTCCTATGTAGTTGCTGCAGCAAACACATACTTCTCTTCTGTAGTAACTGTTGTCAGCAAAGGAGAGTTAATTTCCTTCTTGCTGATTCTCAATTTAAGCATCTATGTGCCAGGCATTCTGCCTTCATTTTGCTTCATTATTTCATTTAGTTCTCATGGCAGCCCTATAGAACGGATATTATTTTCATAATATAATGGGTATTATTATTTTCCATAAAAAAATCTCAGTTACAAACCTAGTTAAGTAGTGCAATAACTATTCAACCTTGGTTTTCTCTGATTCCAAACTCTACCTTTTCAATGGGCTATGTCTCTAGCTTTTGTGCACATAATGTGTTATTAGCATTGTTTTCTATAATGTATTATTAGCATTGTATTATTTTCATTTTAAAACCATGAAATATATATACATACACATACATACAAGTATGCATACAACTGCTGCTTTATATAACTTAGATATACAATTAAATTTGATGATAAGCCAAACAATATATTTAGAAGTCAGCTTCATGCCTTAAAAAATCCTTGTTTGTTCCCTGTCAAATTCATTCTCTTGGGAGTAATAACCATTTTTTCCAAATTATGTGTTATTAAGCATCTCTCTTTTCTTTAGTTTTCTTCTTTTGAAGCTTGCTATTCTCAGTTAATGGTATATTTTTAAGATTCATCCAATTTAACACATGTACCTGCAGTCTTGGGCTTCCCAGGTGGCACTAGTGATAAAGAACCCACCTGCCAATGCAGAAAACATAAGAAACAAGGGTTCGATCCCTGGGTGAGAAAGATCCCCTAGAGGAGGGCATGTCTACCCACTCCAGTATTCTTGCTTGGAGAATCCCAAGGACAGACAGAGCCTGATGGGCTACAGTCCATAGGGTTGCAAAGAGTTGAACACCACTGAAAATGTAGCATGCACACAGCTGCTGTTTTTTCCATTGTTGATGGAATTTGAGTGGTTTCCAGTGTTTTACTATTATGAACAGGACTAGAAACAAAATTATGATTTCATGTCTACAGAAGCACATGTGCAAGATTGTCTCTAGGATATACACCAAGTAGTGGGGTTGCTAGCTCATAAAATATGCTCGTCAACTATATGGGTAGTGGTTTAGCCCGTAAGTCATGTCCAACTCTTGCCACTGCCTGGACTGTAGCCCTCCAGGCCCGTCTTCCATGGGATTTTCCCAGCAAGAATACTGGAGTGGGCCATTTTGTGGCAGCGAGACCTGCAAATAAAGGGGAGCGCTACGGTTGTGGCGCGGAGGAGGAGCGTGGAGACTCGCAACCTGGGCGGCGGGCGAGAGGACAGAGCCTGGTTGGCCTATGTGACTGAGCGGGCGCCGGCGCAGCCTCCATCTGGAGAGGATTCAAGATGCCCAACGAAGAACCTCTTCCCAAAAAAGTTCGACAGAGTGAAACAGACTTCAAAGTTATGGCACGAGATGAATTAATTCTAAGGTGGAAACAGTAGGAAGCATATGTGCAAGCTTTGAAGGGCAAGTACACAGATTTCAACTCTAATGATGTAACTGGCTTAAGGGAATCTGAAGAAAAACTAAAGCAGCAGCAGCNATGCCCAACGAAGAACCTCTTCCCAAAAAAGTTCGACAGAGTGAAACAGACTTCAAAGTTATGGCACGAGATGAATTAATTCTAAAGTGGAAACAGTAGGAAGCATATGTGCAAGCTTTGAAGGGCAAGTACACAGATTTCAACTCTAATGATGTAACTGGCTTAAGGGAATCTGAAGAAAAACTAAAGCAGCAGCAGCAAGAATCTGCATGCAGGGAAAACATTGTTGTAAAGCAACTAGCAACCAAGGAGCAAGAAATGCAAGAGTGTACTACTCAGATCCAGTCCCTCAAGCAAGTCCAGCAGCCTAGCATTGCACAACTGAGGTCAACAGTGGACCCAGGGATCAACTTGTTATTCCTAAAAATGAAGAGTGAACTGGAACAGACTAAAGACAAACTGGAACAAGCCCAAAATGAACTGAGAGCCTGGAAGTTTACACCTGGTAGGTAAACAAATCATACTCCCCAGTCAAGACCTCCCTGACAGCCCCACTGCGAGAAAGCTGTGGTGGGACAGCCACGTACTCGTTTCCACACCAAGACTCAGACTTTTTGAGCCAAAAAGCCACATTCTTATACTATCCAGCTTGTAAAGGTTAACGTAAAACTTACCAGATGAACCTTGTGTTTCAGCTTTTTTCTCTTCCTCCTCCCCTTGCTTCAGAGGCCTGATGGCGTAGGACTATTCCAAAGAAGTGGCTACCTCCGAAAAATTCCCCTTCTAGAACATGTGGACACTTGAGAAATGTTTCTGTTTGAAGAAAATAGAGGGAGAAACAGAAGTCTTAAGTCTGTGGCACACTGTGTCTTCAGACAATTTGGGGGAATGAAAACCTAGAGATTTAAAACCATGAATTGAACATGTAAAATTCCGGTAACTGTAAAGATGGAATATGCATCGCTCTCAACCTTGAGCATAGTGACTTAGAGACACTGTATATCAGTTTTGCCAGTAAGATCGTGGCCTTCGTGATTGTTGTTGAACTTCTGAGTCACACTCAAATGAGCCAAACAGGCAAAAAGTTAATGGCGAAGTGTCGACTGCTTATCCAGGAGAATCAAGAGCTTGGAAGGCAGCTATCCCAGGGACATTATTGCATAACTTGTAGCAGAGTTGGCTGTTAGGCTCTGAGCTCGAGTACCCGAACAAACTGAGAGAACAAGTCCACCACGGCAATGCAAAAGCAGAAAGGGAGTTTATTGCTAAATGGAGATAGGGCGCTCTGCCATCTCCGAAGCAGTGGAGTGAGGCAGGAGGGCCCCGAGTCCAGGATTACAGGAGTATTTATAGGTTTAGGACAAAGACANAGCTATCCCAGGGACGTTATTGCATAACTTGTAGCAGAGTTGGCTGTTAGGCTCTGAGCTCGAGTACCCGAACAAACTGAGAGAACAAGTCCACCACGGCAATGCAAAAGCAGAAAGGGAGTTTATTGCTAAATGGAGATAGGGCGCTCTGCCATCTCCGAAGCAGTGGAGTGAGGCAGGAGGGCCCCAAGTCCAGGATTACAGGAGTATTTATAGGTTTAGGACAAAGACAGATATTTGGCGGGAGTTGATTGGGCAAACAAGGCAAGACAGGGATTTGGCATATTCTGATTGGTCATACAACGCGCGTGCGCGGGTTTAGAGTTTTGTATCTCTTACAGATTGCTCTGTACCAAGAGCAGGTGGAGTTATTTTCTGATAAGGTCTCCATTATGCCATCCCAGATGGCCTTGAGCCCACGGAGTCCAAATGACTCAGGAATTTTTCTGTAGCCCAGTATTTTCTAATAAGCCTGTCATGGCATCTGTGAGGCTTTACATTGGCTTTACAGAAGAAACACAGTGAGGAGCTTAAAAGCAGTCAGGATGAACTGAATGACTTCATCATTCAAGTATGCAGAATACCATTCTAGTTCTTCAGCAATAACTGAAGGAGACAGGCCAGTAGTTGGCTCAGTACCAACAGCAGCTGTCTCAGCCCCAGGCCCAAGTACCAGCAGGACTACATCTTCTGAGCCTGTAGGACAGGCAGAGGCCACAGGTAAAGACTGCAGTCATCTGGCCAACGGACCAAGTAATGGCAGTTCCTCCTGGCAGAGGATGTCTGGGTCTGGATTTCACAGGGAGGGGGTTACAGCCGAAGATGACTTTCCTTCTTCTCCAGGGAATGGGAATAAGGCCTCCAGCAGCTCAGAGGAGAGAACTGGCGGAGGAGGTAGTAGTTATGTAAACCAACTCAGGGCAGGGTATGAAAGTGTTGACTCTCCCATGGGCAGTGAAAACTCCCTCACACACCACTCAAATGGCACAGACTCCAAGCATGACCCTCAAGAGGAGAAAAGCGTGAGTGGGGAAGGCAACCGAACTGCGGCTTCCCGCCACGTTCAGAATGGCTTGGACTCAAGTGTAAATGTACAGGGTTCAGTTTTGTAAAAAAAATAAAATTCCAGCAAATTTTTATACAGTGTCATTTAATTTGGAAGAGGATGCTGTCCATTTAATTAACACATACTTTTGTCACAATTTGCCTTTTTTTGTGGGTGGTTTTTCTTTTTCTTTTTTTCCCTGTTTTTTTTGCTTCAATACCTCTGCCACTTTGGAAATTGTAACAGTTAATTACTTTGAATGTTGCTATCAGGACATTTTGTGTAGGGTCAGGTTATTTTTATATGCGTTAATGTGAAGTTGTAAATGGAACTCTTTCCTTAAAGTATAACACAGTGATGTCTGTGTGAATCTGTGTCTACTCTAGAACCTGTGCTGTGTGAGGGCATTCTTACTCATTCTCTTACCATCCTTATGCATCATTCAGACTTGTCAGAGTAGATGTGGGTTTATGACTGCCAAGTTTGCCCAGTACAGTAGTTTTATCACTAAAAGTTGGACTTGTTGAAGGAGTCCTATAGTAGTTTCAGTGTTAGATACAGTTTTTCCCACCATACATCTGTGCATTTTCTCTTTAGGTGATTGAATGTTTCAGAAATTTGTGTGCATATTCAGTTTTTATCAATTGTTTTATCCTGTTAATGCATATTGTTCTGTGACTCCAGTATATCTTACCTATACTGACCAAACTTAAATAAAGATTTTTATTGTAAAGAAAAAAGCAAAAACAGGATACTGGAGTGGGTTTCCCTTTCTTTCTCTAAGTGATCATCTAGACCCAGGGATAGAACTGGGGTCTCCCGCATTGTAGGCAAACTGTTTACCAACTGACCCACTAAGTATTGTCACAATCATATGTGGCTTTCTTTCTTTAATTTGTTACTGTTTAAAAACATATTGATCAATTTTCTGTTGTTAATCTAAAATTTTTGGGAAACAAATAGTTCATTATGTATTATCTTTTAATATATAGTCTTGAATTGTCTTGGTATTTTTTGCTCTTAATACTTTTCATTTTTAGAAGCTTAATATTTTGTTTTGTTTCTTCAACTCTCTGCAAGTACATGTGTGAGACTGGACTTAAATATCTCTTGATAAATGCTTAGAAAAAATAATTCTAATGATATTTGATTATTGTGTGGAATATTAAGAGGTTACTGATTTAGATTCTCTAGAGTTAAATTTCCATTTCAATTTTCTAGTTCTTCACATCTTAGTAAAATTATATTATTCAGGGAATTTATCCACATAATTTTTCAAAACTACTAGCCTACAAACATTCAATTTTAGCATGTAATATATTTATATTTTAATATCCTACTTTTGTACTTTTATTTACTTCTTTATTCCTACCGTAGTACATTTGTATATTCTCTTTTTATCATTATCTTGTCAAATTTGGTCTATTTGTCTCAAACACAATCCAAGCACTCCTAAGTAAATATATCATTTTAAAATAATTAAAAAGCCTCAGATATTTAAAATTACTCAAAGCAATGGATACAGTAAGAAAAAAAATCTAGAAAATTAATATTTATTTGATCCCAGTTTCATATTTAAGCAAGAAATGAGTAATTATAAACTTTGGTTTCCTGTTATGAATGATATAATTTCATAAACAAAAAATTCATCCTTCTAAAAATTGAGATAAAAATATATAGAAAAATTAAAGATTTACTTTAAAATAATGAATGCTGTTCCTATTGTAGTTAAAAGTATTATCATGTGGTTTTGTTTTAGAGTAGTATCTCCATCTAAAGGCCTACCCTTATTTCTCTAAGATATTATTATAAAAGCAGGATACTCATAAATGAGCCACTCCTTCAAGCAGTAGAAACTCATCATGGTGACAGAAAATGTAGTGTTTATAAATGGAAAATACTATGCTTATTATAAAACAGGTCATTTATTCCTAAATTTAAGAGCCATAAATATTGCACCAGTATATATAATGATAATGCTTTTACATTATCCACCTTGTAATAAAATTTTGAATCCTTTTTGAAGAAGGAAAAGGCATATGGTTTCCATCTTGCAGAAGTACAATTTTATAAGTATACTTGAAGAAAAGATTTGCTAAATGATAATAAGTAACATGCTGTGGTGTTTTAATGAATTCAAGAAGTCATTTGCTTTTTCGGTATGAATGTCTTGAAAATTTTTTGAATATTAGTTGAATAGTGATGAAAAAGCAAACATTAAATTGCTTTGAAATGGTAGAAAGAGCTATTTGACATTCATATACAATGGGGTGACTATTTGGGGGAATTAAATATTTTATCACCTGCAATCCTTAGTTAAAAATTGTTCCTTGACCCCCAGTAAAAATCATACCATGGAGAAACTATAATCATAAAATTTTGTACATAAGGCAGAATTTTTTAATATCCCTTATATAATGTTTCCAATAACCCTGTAATATGTTTGCTGCATTAAAGTAAAGGGAGGATATAGCAAGAAGAAAAGTGAGATAGATGACCGTCCTTTCTGATCTAAAGAAATTGAAGGAGAAAGTGAATAAAGTACGAGAGCCCATTGCTCATATATCTGCTTCTTCACAATGAAACTTCAAGGTGGAGTTTGGAGTTCTAGGAGAAGCCTCAAACCAGTGGAGACACCTGAAGCTGCAGATTCAGGAGCCTGAAAAACAGATTGTCCAGGGGGATAGATTCAATGAAGAGAGAGGGTAGGTTTGGCAAAAGGAAAGAGTAGCCAGTGGGCCTTGCAGCAGCACTGTGGCATCCATTTGAACTGTACATTGTTCAGTAGGTCAGTATTTTCTTTATTTCCTTTTTGTGGCCAAAGTACCAGAGGACCATGGAGTAGCAAAGACTAAAATATCATGGCCAAACAATCACTAGCAATGAAGTCTTTAGCACAGCGAGCTCTAGTTTTGGGTGACAGCAAGGCACAGTTTAAGCCAGGTGTAATTACTTATACCAGAACGCTGTCCAGTCCAGGAGAGACAGAGATTCCAGACAGAAAGGGGGGAGAATTTTGCAGTTATAGCTGTGAAATCTCAGACCTGCTTCCCTCCACCCACAAAATGTTAAGGCTCAGAAGCCACAGAGCCTCAATCTCACTTATATTTGGTACATTATTATAGAAGATATTTATCTAATCAGAAAGAAAAAATAATTGTATCAAGGTAAATTTATCAACGTCAAAAACAGATTAATGCCCCCCCAAAGATGTCCATGTCCCAACTCCCAGAACAGGGGGCAATGTTACCTTGCATGGTAAAGAGGAAAGTAAATTGTAGCTGGAATTAAGATTATTCATCATCTGACCTTAAACTAGGGAGAATGGCTTGAAGGAGCCAGGTGTGCCTAATGTAATCACAAGCGTCTTTAAAAGTGGGTGTGATGTGAGCTGAGAGCTCCACCAATCTTGAAAAGTCTTCCTCCCGAGTCACCAGAAAGGAACACCCAAGCTACAGAAAAGAAAGTAAGTTTGTGGGGGATTTTTTGTTTTGTTTTGGCTGTGCCAGACAGCATGTGGGATCTTGGTTCCCAGACTAGGAAAGTTTGTGTTTTAATCCACTCACTACTTGGTAATTTGTTACAGCAGCTCTAGAAAACGAAAACAGTGAGATTAAACCGAAGTTGTTTTATGTTTTTGTTTATTTCTTTTTTTTCTATATTCAATGATGGGGTATTTATGGGGACAAAATTAACTTGGTTACACAGTAGTAGAAAGAAATGTAAATATACTTGTAACTCTGACAAACAGCTCTCAAAGATGGAGAAATGACCAAATTTACATTTCCTGATAAATCTTTTCAAGTGCCTAATGAAATTTGAGTTTTCTTCTTACAACTTAAAGATATTTTCCATCTACTCCCCTCAAAATCTACCCAGTATAAGTTCTCCTAACATCTTAATGTCTAGGCTTCATTTTTTATTTTTTAAGCTGAAAAGCAGTTTCATGTAGATCTTGGATAATGAACTGGTTTCTGAAACTCATTATCTCTGATAGCAAGTTAATTGCTTTCACTTCCAACTTGTTTAGGCAAGAGGGCACTATGTGTGCTTTGTTAAGACTTTGCTACTTACATAGCCATTGAAATTAAATCCTTGGGCTGTCCTTTACTAATAACTCTCTTCTTTCATGTTCACATGGTCTCAGGCCTCTTGAATCTGGCGTTATTCTTTCCTTCACCTTTGCCACAATCTCAGATTATTCTCACCATTTCTCACCTGGACTATGGCAACAACATATAGTTGGTCTCTCTGTTGCCATTCTATTTCCCTTCTAGATACAGGCATGCTCCTGTGACGCTTCACTTTCAAAATCCTGCTTTTGATATCAATTTGTTGGAAGTCATCACTGTATCTCTGCTCCCTACAGGCCCTAGGCCATCACCCACTCCTTCTCGACAAGTTACATAATTGTGATCTGTTCATGCTCTGTGCTCAGTCATGTCCAACTCTTTGTGGCCCAGTGAACTGTAGTCCACCAAATTCCTCTGTCCGTGGAATTTTCCAGGCAAAAATACTGGAGCAGGTTGTCATTTCCTTCTATAGAGGATCTTCTGAGCCCAAGGATTGAACCTGCATTGGCAGACAGATTTTTTGTTACTAGCACCACCTGGGAAGCCCTCTTTTCTACTGTAATGTCTAATAAAGAGCTTTGAAAACTTAATATACCAAATAATATGTGTAAATAAATATTTCAAAATAGTTAAAACCAATATTTTACACAGTAATGGATAAGAGATTATTTTGATCTTTGCTGGTATTCCACTGTCAGGAAGAAAAGGAATCTTTTTTATCTCCTGCAGCTGAAGTTGCATTAATCACAATCAACACTTTATTATATTCATTTTTGACAAACTAAAATTTGATCTGTGTAGTAAGAGACTGATATAACTATTTTAAGAGGCTGTTGTTAATTAACTGAGGACCAAGGAGATGAAAGTAGTACATCAAAGAATACACCTTCTGTCCAGTGACTTCTCTGTATCATTTGTTCAACGAATAATTTTTAGCATTATTATTGAAAGCAACCAGTCTATTGATATTGATATTGTCTACTGTTCATAAAGTTATCAAAACTCTTAAACTGATGTTAACTCACCTTTGATTTCCCTGGTGGCTCAGATGGTAAAGCGTCTCTCTACGATGCGGGAGACCCAGGTTCGATCCCTGGGTTGGGAAGATCCCTTGGAGAAGGAAATGACAATCCACTCCAGTACTCTTGCCTGGAAATCCCATGGGCAGAGGAGCCTGGTAGGCTACAGTCCATGGGGACTCGCAAAGAGTCGGACATGACTGAGCGACTTCACGTTCACGTTCACCTTCCTGGGATTAAAAAAAGGAAAAGTACAACAAAGCAGTTCACCATTTGTTACCATCCTTAACCATTGGTCCACATCTGATTATTCCTAACAGGCCATTGTTTCTTGTTCTCTAAGTTTGCTTTTTTTCACTTGCTGATATTATTGTTTCATAGTTGGTTAGTGTAACTTTTAATTATGGCACCCTGCCTAGCATGGAACCTAGTCAAACTGGCACTAACCCAAACTTTAAATGGATCCTTGTTTATTTTCCCTGAGCTCTTCCTGAGGAATAGAAAAGCAAAATGTTATTATAAAACTGTTACCTTGTTATAAAACCTCTCCATTTATAAATTATACTGTTTTAAGGGGTCTTGAACTGAATACTATCTTTCATATTACTTTACCAAGTACAATGTTAATAAAAAGTATTAAAAAGGCACATATCTGATGATAAAAAGGCTGAGGTTTATAATAGAAATATAAGTTTTCCAGGTCACTCTGTGTATGCTCTCTTAAAAAAAAAAGAGAGAGAAGTGTTTCTACTTAAGAGAATTTGGAGATTCTACTCTCCTTGTGAGAGGGTTATAAAGATGACAAATGACCTATACGTCTATGCTGAGACTGGGATGGAGTTACATATCAGTGAAATAAACTAGTTTGGAGTGAAAACATATAGGCTCTTTTAAGATTTTNAAAAAAGAGAGAGACAAGTGTTTCTACTTAAGAGAATTTGGAGATTCTACTCTCCTTGTGAGAGGGTTGTAAAGATGACAAATGACCTATACGTCTATGCTGAGACTAGGATGGAGTTACATATCAGTGAAATAAACTAGTTTGGAGTGAAAACATATAGGCTCTTTTAAGATTTTGTACACTGGCTAAAACTTAACACAATATAGATTCCATGGAAAATGCTAATAAAGTAGAAAATTCAAAGGAGAAATGTTTGAAATTCCAGATTTTTCCTTTCTTAAGGAAAACTGCTGAGTGCTTAATCCTGGGTGCATTTTTTTTGTTTTTTAAGAAACTTTGCTATTGCTGTCTTTGCTACTGCTACTGCTAAGTCACTTCAGTCGTGTCCGACTCTGTGTGACCCCACAGACGGCAGCCCACCAGGCTCCCGCATCCCTGGGACTCTCCAGGCAAGAACACTGGAGTGGGTTGCCATTTCCTTCTCCAATGCACGAAAGTGAAAAGTCAAAGTGAAGCCGCTCAGTTGTGTCCGACTCTTTGCGACCCCATGGACTGTAGCCTACTAGGCTCCTCCGTCCATGGGATTGCCAGGCAAGAGTACTGGAGTGGGGTGCCATCGCCTTCTCCGATTGCTGTCTTTAACCTTAGAAAATAATCTTTCAAATGAAAAACAATGCTTCATTTTATTTATCCCTGTTATGAGCAAACCTCTCTCAATATGTTAGGTCATTCAATTGCCCTGAATATGTGGAAATTTAGAAAGTTTACAGATTTATCCCAGCTCCCAAACCAGAAAGCAGCAGAGTAGGTCTCCAAGACTAGCTCTCTCAATTACAAATCGTCTTATTGCTACATAATACAGTGTATTAGTTTCCTTGTTTTTGTTGTTGCAAAGTTATGTCCAACTCTTGTGCAACTCCATGGACTGTAATCCACCCAGCTCCTCTGTCCATGGAATTTCACAGGCAAGAATCTAGAAGTGGGACCATTTCCTTCTCCAGGGGTTCTTACTGACTCAGATTGAACCTGTATCTCTTGAATTGGCAGGCAGATTCTTTTACCAATGAGCCACCAGGGAAGCCCATTAATTTCTTAGGGCAACAAAATACTATGAACTGTGTGGCTTCACAAAAGAAATGTTTTCTTTCACAGTTCTGGAGGTTAGAAGTCCAAGATCAGGGTGTCAACAGGGTTAGTTTCCTCTGAGGGCTGTGAGGGGAAGTCTGTTCAATGCCTCTCTCCTAACTTGAGGAAGTTTGGCAGGAAGTTTCCACATTCCTCGGGTTCTGCTGCATCACTCTGATCTCTGCCTTCATCATCATGCAGCATTCTCCCAGTGTACATGTCTGCCTCTTTGCCTCCCTTTCCCCTCTTTGTGGTGGTGGTGTTCAGTTGCTCAGTTGTGTCCAATTCTTTGACCCCATGGACTGCAGCATGCCTAGCTTCCCTGTCCTTCACCCTCTCCTGAAGTCTGTTCAAGTTGCTGCTGCTAAATCACTTCAGTCATGTCCGACTCTGTGCGACCCCATAGATGGCAGCCCACCAGGCTCCCCCGTCCCTGGGATTCTCCAGGCAAGAACACTGAAGTGGGTTGCCATTTCCTTCTCCAATGCATGAAAGTGAAAAGTGAAAGTGAAGTTGCTCAGTCGTATCCAACTCTTCGCCACCCCATGGACTGCAGCCTTTCAGGCTCCTCCGTCCATGGGATTTTCCAGGCAAAAGTACTGTGGTGGGGTGCCATTGCAGTGTCCATTAGTTTGGTGAAGCCATCCAACCATCTTATCTTCTGTCATCCCCTATCCTCCCACATTCAATTTTGCCCAGCATCAGGGTTTTTTACAATGAGTTGGCCCTTCCCATCTGGTGGCCAAAGTATTGGAGCTTCAGAACCAGTTCTTCCAGTGAATATTCAGGATTGACTGCCTTAATGATTAATTGGTTTGAAATCCTTGCAGTCCAAGGGACTCTCAAGAGTCTTCTCCAGAGCCATAGTTCAAAGGCATCAATTCTTCAGCACTCAATTTTTTTTCATTGTCCATTTCTCACATCTATACAAGACTACTGGAAAAACCATAGCTTTCAGTATAAGGAACTTTGGAGGCAAAATAATTTCTCTTCTTTTTAATACACTTTCTAGGTTTGTTATTGCTTTTCTTCCCCCCATTTGAAAGAGTCTAATTAAATTGGAGTAGAGCTGTTAAGTAAAAACTGCACCAGACAGGATAAATGACCAAAGAAGATTGTATTCACAGATATTGCAGACGTTGTCTAGACTATTACAATAGAGAAATTGAACTCAACTCTGTTGAAACAAATGGCAAGAGAATTTTTAAGCTCTGGGGTGAGCTAGTGAAAAAACAGTGGCAGGGATATTAGTGGAGGGGGGTGCACTGGCTACTGTGATTAGGTCATCTGTGTCTGCTAATTGGGGCCTATTGAAGTCAGGTTCCTACCCTCCCACGGAGACTAGGAGATAGGGCCACTGTCTTAATGATTATATTTCAAAGGATGACTCCCAGGTCTTTGGGAAAGACATTCTTAGTTCTAAAGCAAGGTTATTTCAAGGTTAAAAAGGCTGGCAAGAGGCTGAGAGAGGATTTACATCTTAATGGAGCAGAGATAATTTACAATTGCAAACTTTCTTTAATGTCTAAANGGCCACTGTCTTAATGATTATATTTCAAAGGATGACTCCCAGGTCTTTGGGAAAGACATTCTTAGTTCTAAAGCAAGGTTATTTCAAGGTTAAAAAGCCTGGCAAGAGGCTGAGAGAGGATTTACATCTTAATGGAGCAGAGATAATTTACAATTGCAAACTTTCTTTAATGTCTAAAAAGAGAGGTCAGGGCTCAGAGTTAGGAAGAAATCTATCTAAAGCTTAGTCAAGCTAAGCAGAACTATCAAGGTCCCTTTAGCAAGACAGAGCCCACACTAATGACAACATTGAATTTGTTCCCTGAATAAAGACCGTCTTCCAAATACCTTCACTTTCTCTGTTTAAGGTTAGCACTTCAACATATTTGAAATGGTGGTGGGGGTAGGGGAATTCAGCTCAAAATGCATGGATATGTAACTCACTAATCACTGAAAAGGAAAAGAAGTATTTCTAAAATATTTTTGATTCTTGAAATATTTTACTAAGTCAAACTAGAAAAGTTTTATAATAGAAAAGTATAAATTCCAGTGTCATGTTGAATGTTATTTTGATGCCTTCTAATGTATAGCAGAATTTAATGAAAGGAGTAATAAATGTACAATAATGGAAAGTGAGTAAAGTGTTTTATCCATTATAATGTGGATGACAAAAATAAACAATGAAAACAATTTATGAAAAATTAAATGTTAGATTTATTAAGGTAATATAAAAAACCCTACAATAAATTTAGCTAAACCTCTCAAGATGAACAAATACAAGCAAAACAAACATTATTTCATATACTTGTATAATTATGCTTGGAAAAAATTAAATTTCAAAAACATCAGATTTCCAGGACTCTTAAAAATTCTATGACCCAGCAATCCCACTGTTGGGCATACACACCGAGGAAATCAGAATTGAAAGAGCACTGTTTATAGAGCACAGCACTGTTTATAATAGCCAGGACATGGAAGTAACCTAGATGTCCATCAGCAGATGAATGGATAAGAAAGCTGTGGTACATATACACAATGGAAAATTACCCAGCCATTAAAAAAGAATACATTTGAATCAGTTTTAATGAGATGGATGAAACTGGAGCCTATTATACAGAGTGAAATAAGCCAGAAAGAAAAACAGCAATACAGTATACTAACACATATATATGGAATTTAGAAAAGTAATGATAACCCTGTATGCAAGACAGCAAAAGAGACACAGATGCATAGAACAGTCTTTTGGACTCTGTGGGAGAGGAAGAGGGTGGGATGATTTGGGAGAATGGCATTGAAACATGTATAATATCATATATGAAACGAATCACCAGTCCAGGTTCGATGCAGGATACTGGATGCTTGGGCCTGGTGCACTGGGATGACCCTGAGGGATGGTATGGGGAGGGAGGTGGGAGGGGGGTTCAGGATGGGGAACACGTGTACAACCATGGCAGATGCATGTTGATGTATGGCAAANATGATAACCCTGTATGCGAGACAGCAAAAGAGACACAGATGTATAGAACAGTCTTTTGGACTCTGTGGGAGAGGGAGAGGGTGGGATGATTTGAGAGAATGGCATTGAAACATGTATAATATCATATATGAAACGAATCACCAGTCCAGGTTCGATGCAGGATACTGGATGCTTGGGGCTGGTGCACTGGGATGACCCAGAGGGATGGTATGGGGAGGGAGGTAGGAGGGGGGTTCAGGATTGGGAACACGTGTACACTTGTGGTGGATTCATGCTGATGTATGGCAAAAACAATACAATATTGTAAAGTAAAAAAATAAATAAAAATAAAATAACATAAAAATAAATAAATAAATAAAAAATACTGAACTGTAACTGACTCACCACTGTCACTCTGGCCATCACCCTCCTCTGAATTCAAAGGCTGTTTTCCTGAGCTATGTCCTCGCCTTGCAACACAGTATCTCGAAGAAGCAGGAACCATTGTAGAGGGCCCTCCATGATTCTGTACCAAAGAGATACACACAAGCACAATGTCCCTATATAGTCAGAGAAAAAGCTACAAATATTTTAAATATACTTTAGAATCAAAAATATATGAAGAAGTAATGATCAAGAAAACAAAATTTTAGCCCATACTTATATAGGCAAGTCCACCTCTATGCCTCTTCTGTTGCTGCTGCTAAATCACTTCAGTTGTGTCCGAGTCTGTGTGACCCCATAGACGGCAGCCCACCAGGCTCCCCTGTCCCTGGGATTCTCCAAGCAAGAACACTGGAGTGGGGTGCCATTTCCTTCCCCAATGCGTGAAAGTGAAGTCGCTCGGTGGTGTCTGACTCTTTGTGACCCCGTGGACTGCAGCCTCCTAGGCTCTTCTGTCCATGGGATTTTCCATGCAAGAGTTCTGGAGTGGGGTGCCATTGCCCTCTCCAATGCCTCTTCTGTAAGGACAGCTTAAAAAATTCCCCTAATTTTTAAAAGCTCTAAGATGAAAATTCATGTTTTCCAGGAGGGGCTTTATTTGGTAATTTGCAAAAGAGCTAAAATTTATCCACATTACCTTTACTTTAAAAAATAAAAGAGAAAAAATGAATAGCTTTGTGAGTAAAACTTTGAACTACTTACAGGTAAAGCTGGATAGGCAGTTTCATCCCCTTCTTCAACTTCATAAAAAGTAATGGTTTCTTCCAATCCCCTGGGCATTTGTCCATTCTCTGGAGAAAAGCTAAATTGGCACTCCTTATTCATACAATGCATCTGGC
>SJYA01002519.1:537041-549965 GCA_006410615.1 Neotragus moschatus | reverse complement strand
ACAATGCATCTGGCGGTGACTACGTCTAAAGGAACTTAAGTTTGCAGAATGAGAAGGGGATAAAAAGATAAAATATGATACTAACTTGTTTCTAAATTTCTAAATACTAGTTCAAATGCCTCTATATTGACACTTTAAAAATATTAGTCCATATATTTATTGCATAGCAATAAAGTCAAACTCACTCATTTTGTCTAACCTTCCACACTTAAAGTTCACTTACCGAGATCTATAGAAGTTATCATAGCTCTGGCAGCACCTTTTACCTGGACCAGGGTAAAAACTGACTTTAGGGCCTGCCATGTTGTGCCTGTTTATAAAGCGAGATGAATCCCTAAGAATAACGGGAGGAAAAACCAGAACTCTTATTTACTAGTGCTTGAGTAGTCAGTCTTTGTAGTTAAATAGAATTAACATATCTTTCTAAAAACAATCAAATAGAAAGAACTTTGCTTTCCTCACTACTGACATTAGGCCTACCCATTGTTTTTAACTGAAGTATAGCTGATTTACAATGCTGTATTAATTCCTGCTGTAAAGTGATTCAGTTATATATATATATATATATATATATACATACATTCTTTTTTCCTATTCTTTTCCATTACGGTTTGGCCTATTCATTATTGATAGATTCAGTGCCATATACATGGCACTCAGCTTGATGGCATTCTATCTTCTAGCATGTTTTCAACTGTTGCATATTCTCCTAGACTGTGAGAATATGAGTCTTCCATAAGTTTGCCAAGAATTTAAGTATACATCATTTCCTTTCTCTATGTCACTTCAGGTAGAGATTATAAGAGAAATCTAACTATTAAGATATTTCTAAGTTCCACCATAATTCTGCCCAGGAATTATTTCCAATGTCTAAACAAAGATGTACATTATCTTCAAAGTCAGTTAAGACCTACCTGGGTATCCCATATCCCCGACCTTGTCTCTGAGATGAATGTTGAGGATGAAAATGTTCATTAGACATAACATTGCCAGCTGTCTGTGAGTAGTGCATTGGAGGGCCATTCCCATAATGCATACTGTGCTGAAGCCTGGGTGGGAGAAGGGGTTCTGCCCTGCTGTAAGCCATAGTCATATAAACCTCTTTCCCTCTAACTTTCTTGAACATCTTTTTCCGTTGCTTCATGTCCATCTCTGACATAGCTTTCAAGAAAACAAAGCAGTAAGCAATAAGCTTCATAACCAAAGCAAAAGGTCCAAGGTATCCCACAAATGTCTAGAACGCTCAGATGTTTTTCTAGGAAATCCATATGAATACAGGGGAAGAAATTTCTGTATTTTCAAAGGATGTACTAGAAAAAAAAAAAAGGATGTACTAGATGTTCCATTTGGAAGGGCAAAACGAACAAGTAACTTCTGTATCGATGGACATCTCAGCACTATCTTTAGTACAGGCAACTTCTGTCATCAAAACAATTAGTCATTCAATTTCCTATGTTACTATTATCCAAGAAATTATGCCTATTAATATCTCTGGTTGCTTCCATGAGATGCTTTCCTAGTTCTTTGAGAAATCTTTTCAAGTTTTAGAGCTTAAAGTCCACCCCAGCTTAAGCTTAAACAAAGTCACCTACACAGTAGTTCTCAGCTAAGGACAATTTTGCCCCTTCCCTTCTTGTGGCACATTTAGAAATGTCTGAAGACATTTTTGGTTCTCATAACTTGGAGAAGAATGCCGCTGGCATCTAGTGAGTAGAGGCCAGGGATGCTGCCAAGCATCCTACAATGCCCAGGACAGCTCCCTACAACAAAGTATTATCCATCCCAAAACTTCAGTAGTGTCAAAGGAGGAACTCTAAACCAGGATAAGACTTAAGTTACAGCTTTAAAAATAAGTGCAATGTAGGTAAGTACAAAAAGAGGAAAATAATAAAACTTTCAGTATACAAACCTATTTCTGGGATGTAGCCCCCAGAAATTTTCTGGTAACTTCTTCCTTTCCTACTGGGCATAGCATTCCAGGCAGGAACAGGTGTCACTTGGGTAACTGGTTTTAAGTCAACTAGTGGAACAACATGCCTTAAAGGTAGAGATAACAACATGAAGCCACTGCAAAACAGTCAATTCTCATTTTATACACATCCCTCTTGCTTCATTTTCAAGTGTTTTCTACTTAAACCTGTAACCCCTAGCCTCCTTATTGAAGTTTTCTTTGTACATTAGAAAACTAAGAGCAGTTTGTATAAATTCATAGCTTTTTTTAATGTAAATTTATTTTAATTGGAGGTTAATTACTTTATAATATTGTATTGGTTTTGCCATACATCAACATGAATCTGCCACAGGTATAGCTATTTATAGCACGTATCACATTAAGTATGAAAGATTGTGGTAGACTAATTTACAAATAATTGTTGCCTCTCCTTGGAGAAGGATTAATATTTTCTCACCCCACTGATTTTAGGCTTAATTATGTAACGTATTTTGGCCAATAAAATGTAAGCCTATGCTTTAAAAGTCAGCACATGGTTTGTCATGTTTTCATTTTCCACCTGCCTGTGATCATGGCAGTGTATGTCTGGATAGAGCCCTTGTCAACCTGGGCCCCTTTGTTGACCTACTATGAACATGCTAAATGAAAAAGAAAATGAACTCTTAAGTTTGCTGAGAGTCTGGTTGTTAGGGCAGCACAGCCTAGTTTAATGGTTCTCAAAGTGGATCAACAGCATTAGTATCACCTGGAAACTTATTACNGCTTGGGCCTGGTGCACTGGGATGACCCTGAGGGATGGTATGGGGAGGGAGGTGGGAGGGGGGTTCAGGATGGGGAACACGTGTACAACCATGGCAGATGCATGTTGATGTATGGCAAAACCAATACAACATTGCAAAGTAATTAGCCTCCAATTAAAATTTAAAATTTTAAAAATTGTAATTCTGATGTTACATGTATAAGATGTGTAATTTGTATATAACCATATCCCATGTGGTGATGGTTTTTCAGTCACTAAGTTGTGTCTGACTCTGTGATCCTGAGACTGAAGCACCATATGCTTCCCTGTCTTCAAGTTTTTCTCCAAATTTCCTCAAACTCATGTCCATTGAGTCAGTTCAGTGATGAACCTAACCATCTCATTCTCTGTTGCCCCCTTTTCCACCTCTCTCAAACTTGGAAGGAAAGTTATGACCAACCTAGATACTCTATTTAAAAGCAGAGACATTACTTTGCCAACAAAGGTCCCTCTAGTCAAGGCTATGGTTTTTCCAGTAGTCCGGTATGGAAGTGAGAGTTGGATGGTGAAGAAAGCTGAGTGCCAAAGAATTGATGCTTTTGAACTGTAGTGTTGGAGAAGACTCTTGAGAGTCCCTTGGACTGCAAGAAGATCCAGCCAGTCCAGCCTAAAGGAGATCAGTCCTGGGTGTTCATTGGAAGGACTGATTTTGAAGCTGAAACTCTAATACTTTAGCCACCTGATGCGAAGAGTTAACTCGTCGGGAAAGACCCGATGCTGGGAGGGATTGGAGGCAGGAGAAGGGAACAACAGAGAATGAGATGGTTGGATGGCATCACCAACTCGATGGATGTGGGTTTGGGTAGACTCCTGGAGTTGGTGATGGACAGGGAGGCCTGATGTGCTGTGATTCATGGGGTCGCAAAGAGTCGGACACAACTGAGTGACTGAACTAAACAGCCCTTCCCAGCATCAGGGTCTTTTCCAATGAGTCAGTCTGCTCTTTACATCAGATGGCCAAAGTATTACAGCTTCAGCATCAGTCCTTCCAGTGAATATTCAGGGTTGCTTTCCTTTAGGATTGACAGATTTGAACTCCTTGTTTTCCAGGGGACTTTCAAGAGTCTTCTCCNCCCTTCCCAGCATCAGGGTCTTTTCCAATGAGTCAGTCTGCTCTTTACATCAGATGGCCAAAGTATTACAGCTTCAGCATCAGTCCTTCCAGTGAATATTCAGGGTTGCTTTCCTTTAGGATTGACAGATTTGAACTCCTTGTTTTCCAGGGGACTTTCAAGAGTCTTCTCCAGAACTACAATTTGAAAGCATCAGTTCTTTGCTCAGCTTTCTTTATGGTCCAACTCTCAGACCCGTACATGACTACTGTAAAAGCCATAGCTTTGTTTATATGGACTTTTGTTGGCAAAGTGTTGTCTCTGCCTTTTAACTTGCTGTCCAGATTTGTCATGGTTCGAAGCAGCAAGCATCTTTTAATTTCATAGCTGCAGTGAAACACCCACGGTGATTTTGGAGCCCAAGAAAATAAAGTCTCTAACTGTTTCCATTGTTTCCCCATCTATTTGCCATGAAATGATGGGACCCGATGCCCTGATGTTAGGTTTTTCAATGTTGAGCTTTAAGCCTGTTTTTTTCACTCTCTTCTTTCACTTTTATCAAGTCTCTTCAGTTCCTCTTCACTTTCTGCCATTAGGGTGGTGCCATCTACATATCTGAGGTTATTGATATTTTTCCCTGCAATCTTGATTCCAGCTTGTGAGTCATCCAGCCTGGTATTTCTTATGATGTACTCTGCATATAAGTTAAATAAGCAGGGTGACAATATACAGCCTTGATGTATCTCTTTCCCAATTTGGAATCAGTCAGTTGTTTCTTGTCCAGTTCCAACAGTTGCTCCTTGACCTGCATACAGGCTTCTCAGAAGGCAGGCAAAGTGGTCTGGTATTCCCATATTATTAAGAATTTTCCAGTTTGTTATGATATACATACACAGTTTGTTTTCATCTTATGTGATTATTATTAGGGGATTTTTGACAAAATAAAATTTAAAGTCTTTTTAAAAAAGTGAAAAAGGAAATTTTTTTAAAGGTAAGAAATTTNTAAATAAGCAGGGTGACAATATACAGCCTTGATGTATCTCTTTCCCAATTTGGAATCAGTCAGTTGTTTCATGTCCAGTTCCAACAGTTGCTCCTTGACCTGCATGCAGGCTTCTCAGAAGGCAGGCAAAGTGGTCTGGTATTCCCATATTATTAAGAATTTTCCAGCTTGTTATGATATACATACACAGTTTGTTTTCATCTTATGTGATTATTATTAGGGGACTTTTGACAAAATAAAGTCTTTTTAAAAAAGTGAAAAAGGAAATTTTTTTAAAGGTAAGAAATTTGATCAACTTTGAGAGAAGATTATTTCTGCAAAAGTACATCGTGAACTTGTTCATATCATGCCATAGGAAATAAAGTGGTTTTTTTCTGGATAATAATGGTCTTTTGGACTGAATATACAGTTTCTGAGTAATCCTTTTCTTCCAAAATATGTTAAACATTAAAACTGAAATACTGTCAATCTCTTCCTTTAATGATTTTCTTAATTGCTTGGTAGATAATTTAGAAACTCACAACTTTTCTGTATATAGAAACAGAAGGTATGGATAATACTTATGTTACATATCTGTATGTAATTCTACTTCAATAACTGTTAAAATTATTATTGGTTTTCCCTGGTGGCTCAGTGGTAAAAACTTCCTGGTAATGCAGGAGACATCAGTTCAAGCCCTGGGTCAGGAATGAACCCCTGGAGAAGGAAATGACAACCCACTCCAATATTCTTGCATGGGAAATCCCATGAATGAGGAGCCAGGGCTACAGTCCCTGGTATTATAAAAGAATCAGACATGACTTAGCACCTATAAAAACAATCATCATGAATAATTATTCATGATAGGACATATTTGTGGACTTATTTTGGAGCCTGTGTATAGAATAACAAGCCTGTATGTAGAATAACAGGGATATCTTCTGAAGCTGATCATTCCATGGATCCAATCCAAAGGGCGTTGCATATCTCTTAGCTTAGAAATGAATTTGAGTTGGTGGTCCCTAGCTTGGAAACAGTGTAAGATAATATCTTGAAATTGGTTTTATTTCCTGGAGGCTAGTTTCACTGTGAAGGTAAAAAGATGGAGATAGACATGTAGAAATATAATCAAAGCTAGAAAATAAACAAAAAGCTGGCAAAGTTGTACTACCCCAAAGACCTCAAGAAGTTATTCATGTTTCCCCCTGCCCCTGGATTTGCAAAAGCATAAAATAGCATTGCAGACACGATTCAAGTTGTAAGCCTATCACTTTAAGTTGAAGGCATGTTACCATAACTTGATCATTCTGTAGTGAAATCCATGAAAAAAGAAGAAGAAACTGAGGAAAAGTTACCTTAAGTAACTCAGTCAGTTCAGTTCAGTTGCTCAGTCATGTCTGACTTTTGCTACACCATGGAACACAGCACACCAGGCCTCCCTTTCCATCATCATCTCCCAGAGTTTATCCAAACTCATGTCCATTGAGTCGGTGATACCATCCAACCATCTCATCCAATGTCATCTCATTTTCCTGCCTTCAATCTTTCCCAGCATCAGAGTCTTTACAAATGAGCCAGCTCTTCAAACTAGGTAGCCAAAGTCTTAGAGTGTCAGCTTCAACATCAGTCCTTCCAATGAACATCCAGGATGATCTCCTTTAGGATGGACTGGTTGGATCTCCTTGCAGACCAAGGGACTCTCATAAGTCATCTCCAAAACCACAGTTCAAAGAACCAATTATTCAGCATTCAGCTTTCTTTAGAGTCCAACTCTCACATCCATACATGACTACTGGAAAAACCATAGCCTNAAAACCAGCTTGAATGTGTGGAAGTTCACGGTTCATGTATTGCTGAAGCCTGGCTTGGAGAATTTTGAGCATTACTTTACTATCTTGTGAGATGTTTGAGCATTCTTTGGCATTGCCTTTCCTTGGAATTGGAATGAAAACTGATCTTTTCCAGTCCTGGGGCCACTGCTGAGTTTTCCAAATTTGCTGGCATATTGAATGCAGCACTTTCACAGCATCATCTTCCAGGATTTGAAATAGCTCATCTGGAATTCCATCACTTCTACTAGCTTTGTTCTTAGTGATGCTTTCTAAGGCCCACTTGCCTTCACATTCTAGGGTGTCTGGGTCTAGGTGAGTGGTCACACCATCATGATTATCTTGGTCGTGAAGATCTTTTTTTGGACAGTTCTTCTGTGTATTGCCATCTCTTCTTAATATCTTCTGCTTCTGTTAGATCCATAAAATTTCTGTCCTTTATTGAGCCCATCTTTGCATGAAATGTTTCCTTGGTATCTCTAATTTTCTTGAAGAGATCTCTAGTCTTTCCCATTCTATTGTTTTCCTCTATTTCTTTGCATTGATCACTGAGGAAAGCTTTCTTATCTCTTCTTGTTATTCTCTGGAACTCTGCATTCAAATAGCTTTATATTTCATACCCATGGGTATATTGTTCCTTTTGTCCTTTGCTTTTTGCTTCTGTTCTTTTCACAGCTATTTGTAATGTCTCCTCGGACAGCTTTTTTTTTTTTTGGCATTTATTTTTCTTGGGGATGGTCTTGATCCCTGTCTCTTACACAGCATTACAAACCTTTGTCCATCAGATCTAGTCCCTTAAATCTATTTCTCACTTCCACTGTATAATCATAAGGGATTTGATTTAGGTAATACCTGAATCATCTAGTGGTTCCCCCTACTTTCTTCAATTTAAGTTTGAATTTGGCAATAAGAAGTTCATGATTTGAGCCATAGTCAGCTCCTAGTCTTGTTTATGCTGACTGTATAGGGCTTCTCCATCTTTGGCTGCAAAGAATATAATAAATCTGATTTCAGTGTTGACCATCTGGTGATGTCCATGTGTACCACCTTCTCTTGTGTTGTTGGAAGAGGGTGTTTGCTATGACCAGTGCATTCTCTTGGCAGAACTCTATTAGCTTTTGCCCTGTTTCATTCTGTACTCCAAAGACAAATTTGCCTATTACTCCAGGTGTTTCTTGACTTGTTACTTTTGCATTCCAGCCCCCTATAATGAAAAGGACATCTTTTGGGGGGTTTAGTTTTAGAAGGTCTTATAGATCTTCATAAATCTGTTCAACTTTAGCTTCTTCAGCATTACTGGTCAGAGCATAGACTGGGATTACCATATTCTGAATGGTTTGCCTTGGAAACCAACAGAGATCATACTGTTTGAGATTGGCATCCAAGTACTGCATTTCACACTCTCTTGTTGACTATGATGGCTACTTAATTTCTAAAGAAGGATTCCTGCCCACAGTGGTAGATATAATGGTCATCTGAGTTGAATTCACCCATTCCAGTCCATTTTAGTTCGCTGATTCCTAGAATGTTGACGTTCACTGTTGCCATCTCCTTTTTGACCACTTCCAATTTGCTTTGATTTATGGACCTAACATTCGAGGTTCCTATGCAATATTACTCTGTATAGCATCAGACCTCGCTTCTATCACCAGTGACATCCACAACTGGGTGTTTTGGTTTTGCTTTGGCTCTGTCTTAAAGTTACATTAATGTTTGTGAAAATCTCATAAAATCGTGTTTACCATTTAAAGCAAATACATAAATGATTTAACCTCCACATATTTACATTTTTGTTCAACATGCTGAATTCTTATAGCTAGTGCTTATAATGTCTTTGTTGTATATTTCTCTTAGTTTTATTCTAAAAATTGTTAGAAATGTTATCAAAAGTTGTGGGCTTACATAACATTCGCTAGTACACCTAAATGAATGCTTATTATGTAAAAGGCATCACTCTGAAGAGTTTCTCTGTATTTGCCTAACTCTTACCAGTTTATATAGATCCTCACAAATGAATAAAATGAAACATGGAGAACTGGATACATAAAGAATTTGAATGTCTTTCTCAAGGTCAAATACATAATAGTTGATGTCATAAGATTCAGAGCCAATGTCTGTGTTTTGTTATGTTGCTGTTACTGCTGCTGCTAAGTCTCTTCAGTCGTGTCCAACTCTATGCGATCTCATAGACCGCAGCCCACCAGGTTCCCCCATCCCTGGGATTCTCCAGGCAAGAACACTGGAGAACCTTAAATGTTTAATGTTTACAAGTATAATACACTTATATATATACATATATATATATAAATATTTTGAAAAACACCCCAAATTTCAAGCAGGTAGATCAGTAGCACAAGTTTTTTTTTTTTTTTTAATCTTTATGATTCTTAATATTCTATCATTACAAGTTGTGACAAAACAGCCTCTAAGCTATTCTAAGTGTAATAATGAGTTTACTGCTTGCAACTCTATCTCTCCCTCACTAAATAGTATTACAGTAAACTAGAAATACGTGAAAGAGGCAGTCCTATGGAGATTTACAGTCCCTGGAAGTTACATTGAAATATAAGTTATTTGCTGTTCTATGCAGGATATATTTTTAGTGCCCCTAAAAACAATTACCCACCCTATATGGAAGTCATCCATAAGACTGATTCTGGTATCCTCTTGTAGTTCTAGGTTTGTCCAATGGGGAGCAGCAGATGGCTGTAGGCGGAAATGTGAGTAGTAAATCCGGATATTTATCTGCTTACCATCTTTGGGGTTACCACATGCTGATTACTGACTGGATCCAAGAGCACAGCCTCTGGTAGTCAGTTGTTTGGATACAGTTCATGACTGTATTCCACATCATAGCCCCTCTAAGTGTCTCTTGAGAGCCAGGGGTGTTAAGAGTCCTGCTTTTGCCAGCTCCAAAGTGTTGCAGTAATTTTGTGGATTTTCTATATCCTGGCTTTATCTTGTAATATTTTTTCCTTTATTAAGCTCTTCCAAATTATAAAATTTCCATGTGCCATCTGTTTCCTGTAGGAACCCTGCCTGGTACCTTCACTATAATTGAAAATAATTATGGAATCACTTTGATTTTTTCTTTCAGTTAACTGTTTAAATCACCCCTATTTTATTCCAGTATTATCCATCACTATATACTTTCATGTATTCCAATGCATAATAGATTAGATTATTATGCAGTAAATTGTCACTCTTGTGCCCTACCAGAGTAATAGTCCTTTGGACAATGTAAGCCTCCAGGCATAGTGTACAGTCTACTGTTTGGGTTTACTCATATCATGAGATTCAGTCAAGAAAGGATCAGCAAGTGTTATAAAATCAGAGCTTTTAAATATTCTACTGGATTTTCTTACTCACCTGTGCTTCTATTATCTATTATGCTAAGAAAATATCTTGGGTTGATGCTGCTTCTAGGGGAACAAGGAGTTACATGGAGCATCAGTTCAGTTCAGTCACTCAGTCATGTTCGACTCTTTGCGACCTCATGAATCACAGCACACCAGTTGGACNAATCAGAGCTTTTAAATATTCTACTGGATTTTCTTACTCACCTGTGCTTCTATTATCTATTATGCTAAGAAAATATCTTGGGTTGATGCTGCTTCTAGGGGAACAAGGAGTTACATGGAGCATCAGTTCAGTTCAGTCACTCAGTCATGTTCGACTCTTTGCGACCTCATGAATCACAGCACACCAGTTGGACAAGCCTCTTGAGAGTCCCTTGGGCTGCAAGGAGATCCAACCAGTCCATCCTAAAGGAGATCAGTCCTGGGTATTCATTGGAAGGACTGATGTTGAAGCTGAAACTCCAATACCTTGGCCACCTCATGCAAAGACTTGACTCATTGGACAAGACCCTGAAGCTGGGAGGGATTGGCGGCAGGAGGAGAAGGGGACAACAGAGGATGAGATGGTTGGATGGCATCACCGACTCGATGGACATGAGTTTGAGTGAACTCCGGGAGTTGGTGATGGACAGGGAGGCCTGGCATGCTGCGATTATGGGGTTGCAATACTTGGACCCAATTCAGAGTCTCAAGAGAGTTATACACAGTAAGGTATGTGATGGGATTTGCATAGTGGATTTAACAAAAGACTCAGTGCTAGTTGCAGCTTTTACCACCTGATTTGAACATGTGCTTCTATAAATATATTTTTACTGAATTTTCTCCATTTGCTTGTGATAAAAGCCAGTGTCAAAGTCACATTTGAATCTAAGTTTCTACAAGGATAGCCTGTGGTTTTTATTTGGTGGGGGAGGTGGAATCAGTATAACGCACAAATATTATTGATATTACTGAGATTTTTGCCTCTGCCTCAAGGATGTCATGAGGAGAAATACATTAATTACTTACAGAATTTATGTGTTTGACTATTTAAGCTGGAAGTGAATAATTAAAAAACTGAAGATGGCATATTTATATTTTACCTTGAATGCTTAAATCAACAGCCTCTGATAATCACATGTACCCTTTTCTCATTCCTCCACCTGCCCTTGAGTCTCTGCCAGAACATGAGTCTGACTGCCTGTCTATCGCAAGCTCTACTCACGATAGCTCTGCCCATTTTAGAGTCTTTGCATTTATAAAAAAAAAAAAAAAAAATTAAGGTAATTGGAGCACTGTCCTGTACCTGTCAAGGTGGTTTAGTAACAAAATGTTTGCTATGTGTGGATTTCCTAAAAGAATGTTTATTACTATTCTAGATTTTTGATCTATAAAGAAGACTAAAAAATGGTATGTTTTGGAGAGACATATAGTCCATTCTAGAAAGAGTTGCATAGTAGGTGGTTATAATTCAGTTTAACAGATTTAATAAGTGGATGTAGATTATAAAAGCATAAAACAGTGCATGAATCCCTTAATACTGGCACAGTATTAATCTGATTTGAATGACACCTATTCTTTTGGGGCTCAGCTTTGCATTGCTTAGGCCTGCTTTAAAAATTATACTATCTTTGCAGCTTCTCCATCTTCCTCAATAAATTTATGTATTCTAAGTTACAAGGAAACAACACAGTAAGCTTTGAAATGCCTAATATATATAAGTAGGTCAATCACAATCACTAATTACTCAAACTCTCCCCATCCTGGTCTTGACTTTTAATGAAAGAAGGGTATTCTCCCTTGTCTAGGGTTCTTAGCCCTTTATATTTCTTTACAAGTCTTACATAAATTTCTTCAGCAAGAATTTATTAGCATTACAACTCTAGACAATAAGTATATAAAGTTTACAAGACAGATAAAATACAGTATATTCTGGTAGAGGAAACCGACATAAAAATATAATAGTCTTTTGATTGTGAAAATTTCCAGATATTCTTTACCATTTAACTTTTCACATTTATTCAATTTTCACTGTATATATGGTTCCATTTCTTCATTATACAAATATGTTCTAACTGTATGTCCTAAGCAAACCACTCATTTACCTCAAAGAAAAAGAAACAAATGATACTTTATTTACTTTCCTATCTTCCTGCTTCCTTTCAAACCACTATCAGACTTGCTAATTCTCTGATCACCTTCAGCACCTAATACATTGAACGTCTGGTTTTCTCCAACATTCTCTGGAAATCACTCTTACTGAAGAGACTGTGCCCTGCGATTTCTGTCCGTGAGCCTTGAATCTTTAGGATTTAGATTACAGATAAATTTCCATGTACTAAATATAACTCAATCTTTTTGTTTCTAACTCAAATCTCAACAAATCAAAGTACATCNATTCTCTGATCACCTTCAGCACCTAATACATTGAACGTCTGGTTTTCTCCAACATTCTCTGGAAATCACTCTTACTGACGAGACTGTGCCCTGCGATTTCTGTCAGTGAGCCTTGAATCTTTAGGATTCAGATTACAGATAAATTTCCATGTACTAAATATAATTCAATCTTTTTGTTTCTAACTCAAATCTCAACAAATCAAAGTACATCAGAGTTTTATAACAACTCATATCGGCTCTAAATTGTATTGAAAATGAAGTTATTTGAAAAAGTACAGTAGGAAAGCAGTGACTTAAAGAAAAAGTGTGTTACCCTTTGGCAAATATTTAAAACATTTTTTGAAACAATATCTTCCTTTTGAGGTCTAATTTTAACTATCACTATCCTTTAAAACATCTGACCACTAACTCCTGGGAAATAATTCTTGCTTATGGGGTGGATGAGTGTGCTTTGTACCACAGTCAGTTTTATCCTTAATAGTGAATAGGTACATAAACTTTGGTTTTATATACCATAATAGCATAACTACAAATAAATTAAGAATTTTTAAGAATTAATGTTTTTTTTTTTTTTTT